>CM055819.1:4443854-4909924 GCA_029582265.1 Zoroaster sp. YZ-2022
CTCCAGGAAATCACATTACTTTTACATTTAGATAATTTCTTCATACCTTAAATGGCCTCCATGCACACTGAACCCTCCGCAAAATACTGTCAAAATACGGGCCATAACTCAGGGTAGACAGCCTATATTGTTGTGATTAAAACACAAATACGAATGAAATTATTTCTAGCGACGGGTATAACTTTAACAGTTTTTAAGGGAGGCCGACAAATTTATATCCAAATTAAAGCTTAGGTTCTCCTCTTTTAGGAAATCACATGACTTTTACATTTAGATAATTTCTTCATACCTTAAAGGACCACCATGCACACTTAGCCCTCCGCAAAATGCTGTCAAAATACGGGCCATAACCCAGGGTAGACAGCCTATATTGTTGTGATTAAAACACAAATACGAATGAAATTATTTCTAGCGACGGTTATAACTTTATAAGTTTTTAAGGGAGGCAGACAAATTTATATCCAAATTAAAGCTTAGGTTCTCCTCTTTTAGGAAATCACATGACTTTTACATTTAGATAATTTCTTCATACCTTAAATGGCCTCCATGCACACTGAACCCTCCGCAAAATACTGTCAAAATACGGGCCATAACTCAGGGTAGACAGCCTATATTGTTGTGATTAAAACACAAATACGAATGAAATTATTTCTAGCGACGGTTATAACTTTAAAAGTTTTAAGGGAGGCAGACAAATTTATATCCAAATTAAAGCTTAGGTTCTCCTCTTTTAGGAAATCACATGACTTTTACATTTAGATAATTTCTTCATACCTTAAAGGACCACCATGCACACTTAGCCCTCCGCAAAATACTGTCAAAGTACGGGCCATAACTCAGGGTAGACAGCCTATATTGTTGTGATTAAAACACAAATACGAATGAAATTATTTCTAGCGACGGTTATAACATTAAAAGTTTTTTATACAGGCCGACATATTTATATCCAAATTATAGCTTAGGTTCTCCTCTTTTAGGAAATCACATGACTTTTACATTTAGATAATTTCTTCATACCTTAAAGGACCACCATGCACACTTAGCCCTCCGCAAAATACTGTCAAAATACGGGCCATAACTCAGGGTAGACAGCCTATATTGTTGTGATTAAAACACAAATACGAATGAAATTATTTCTAGCGACGGTTATAACTTTAAAAGTTTTTAATGGAGGCAGACAAATTTATATCCAAATTAAAGCTTAGGTTCTCCTCTTTTAGGAAATCACATGACTTTAAATTTAGATAATTTCTTCATACCTTAAATGGCCTCCATGCACACTGAACCCTCCGCAAAATACTGTCAAAATACGGGCCATAACTCAGGGTAGACAGCCTATATTGTTGTGATTAAAACACAAATACGAATGAAATTATTTCTAGCGACGGTTATAACTTTAAAAGTTTTTAAAGGAGGGCGACAAATTTATATCCAAATTAAAGCTTAGATTCTCCTCTTTTAGGAAATCACATGACTTTTACGTTTAGATAATTTCTTCATACCTTAAAGGACCACCATGCACACTTAGCCCTCCGCAAAATGCTGTCAAAATACGGGCCATAACTCAGGGTAGACAGCCTATATTGTTGTGATTAAAACACAAATACGAATGAAATTATTTCTAGCGACGATTATAACTTTAAAAGTTTTAAGGGAGGCCGACAAATTTATATCCAAATTAAAGCTTAGGTTCTCCTCTTTAGGAAATCACATGACTTTACATTTAGATAATTTCTTCATACCTTATCTGGCCTCCATGCACACTTAGCTCTCCGCAAAATACTGTCAAAATACGGGCCATAACTCAGGGTAGACAGCCTATATTGTTGTGATTAAAACACAAATACGAATGAAATTATTTCTAGCGACGGTTATAACTTTAAAAGTTTTTAAGGGAGGCAGACAAATTTATATCCAAATTAAAGCTTAGGTTCTCCTCTTTTAGGAAATCACATGACTTTTACATTTAGATAATTTCTTCATACCTTAAATGGCCTCCATGCACACTGAACCCTCCGCAAAATACTGTCAAAATACGGGCCATAACTCAGGGTAGACAGCCTATATTGTTGTGATTAAAACACAAATACGAATGAAATTATTTCTAGCGACGGTTATAACTTTAAAAGTTTTTAAGGGAGGCCGACAAATTTATATCCAAATTAAAGCTTAGGTTCTCCTATGTTAGGATATAACATGACTTTTACATTTAGATAATTTCTTCATACCTTAAAGGACCACCATGCACACTTAGCCCTCCGCAAAATACTGTCAAAATACGGGCCATAACTCAGGGTAGACAGCCTATATTGTTGTGATTAAAACACAAATACGAATGAAATTATTTCTAGCGACGGTTATAACTTTAAAAGTTTTTAAGGGAGGCAGACAAATTTATATCCAAATTAAAGCTTAGGTTCTCCTCTTTTAGGAAATCACATGACCTTTACATTTAGATAATTTCTTCATACCTTAAATGGCCTCCATGCACACTGAAGCCTCCGCAAAATACTGTCAAAATACGGGCCATAACTCAGGGTAGACAGCCTATATTGTTGTGATTAAAACACAAATACGAATGAAATTATTTCTAGCGACGGTTATAACTTTAAAAGTTTTAAGGAGGCTGACAATTTTATATCCAAATTAAAGCTTAGGTTCTCCTCTTTTAGGAAATCACATGACTTTACATTTAGATAATTTCTTCATACCTTAAAGGACCACCATGCACACTTAGCCCTCCGCAAAATACTGTCAAAATACGGGCCATAACTCAGGGTAGACAGCCTATATTGTTGTGATTAAAACACAAATACGAATGAAATTATTTTGTAGCGACGGTTATAACTTTAAAAGTTTTTAAGTGAGGCAGACAAATTTATATCCAAATTAAAGCTTAGGTTCTCCTCTTTTAGGAAATCACATGACTTTTACATTTAGATAATTTCTTCATACCTTAAATGGCCTCCATGCACACTGAACCCTCCGCAAAATACTGTCAAAATACGGGCCATAACTCAGGGTAGACAGCCTATATTGTTGTGATTAAAACACAAATACGAATGAAATTATTTCTAGCGACGGTTATAACTTTAAAAGTTTTTAAGGGAGGCAGACAAATTTATATCCAAATTAAAGCTTAGGTTCTCCTCTTTTAGGAAATCACATGACTTTTACATTTAGATAATTTCTTCATACCTTAAAGGACCACCATGCACACTTAGCCCTCCGCAAAATACTGTCAAAATACGGGCCATAACTCAGGGTAGACAGCCTATATTGTTGTGATTAAACCACAAATACGAATGAAATTATTTCTAGCGACGGTTATAACTTTAAAAGTTTTTAAGGGAGTCCGACAAATTTATATCCAAATTAAAGCTTAGGTTCTCCTCTTTTAGGAAATCACATGACTTTTACATTTAGATAATTTCTTCATACCTTAAAGGACCACCATGCACACTTAGCCCTCCGCAAAATACTGTCAAAATACGGGCCATAACTCAGGGTAGACAGCCTATATTGTTGTGATTAAAACACAAATACGAATGAAATTATTTCTAGCGACGGTTATAACTTTAAAAGTTTTAAGGGAGGCAGACAAATTTATATCCAAATTAAAGCTTAGGTTCTCCTCTTTTAGGAAATCACATGACTTACATTTAGATAATTTCTTCATACCTTAAATGGCCTCCATGCACACTGAACCCTCCGCAAAATACTGTCAAAATACGGGCCATAACTCAGGGTAGACAGCCTATATTGTTGTGATTAAAACACAAATACGAATGAAATTATTTCTAGCGACGGTTATAACTTTAAAAGTTTTTAAGGGAGGCCGACAAATTTATATCCAAATTAAAGCTTAGGTTCTCCTATTTTAGGAAATCACATGACTTTTTACATTTAGATAATTTCTTCATACCTTAAATGTCCACCATGCACACTTAGCCCTCCGCAAAATACTGTCAAAATACGGGCCATAACTCAGGGTAGACAGCCTATATTGTTGTGATTAAAACACAAATACGAATGAAATTATTTCTAGCGACGGTTATAACTTTAAAAGTTTTAAAGTGAGGGCGACAAATTTATATCCAAATTAAAGCTTAGGTTCTCCTCTTTAAGGAAATCACATGACTTTTACATTTAGATAATTTCTTCATACCTTAAATGGCCTCCATGCACACTGAACCCTCCGCAAAATACTGTCAAAATACGGGCCATAACTCAGGGTAGACAGCCTATATTGTTGTGATTAAAACACAAATACGAATGAAATTATTTCTAGCGACGGTTATAACTTTAAACGTTTTTAAGGGAGGCCGACAAATTTATATCCAAATTAAAGCTTAGGTTCTCCTCTTTTAGGAAATCACATGACTTTTACATTTAGATAATTTCTTCATACCTTAAATGGCCTCCATGCACACTTAGCCTTCCGCAAAATACTGTCAAAATACGGGCCATAACTCAGGGTAGACAGCCTATATTGTTGTGATTAAAACACAAATACGAATGAAATTATTTCTATCGACGGTTATAACTTTAAAAGTTTTTAATGGAGGCAGACAAATTTATATCCAAATTAAAGCTTAGGTTCTCCTCTTTTAGGAAATCACATGACTTTTACATTTAGATAATTTCTTCATACCTTAAATGGCCTCCATGCACACTGAACCCTCCGCAAAATACTGTCAAAATACGGGCCATAACTCAGGGTAGACAGCCTATATTGTTGTGATTAAAACACAAATACGAATGAAATTATTTCTAGCGACGGTTATAACTTTAAAAGTTTTTAAGGGAGGCTGACAAATTTATATCCAAATTAAAGCTTAGGTTCTCCTTTAGGAAATCACATGACTTTTACATTTAGATAATTTCTTCATACCTTAAAGGACCACCATGCACACTTAGCCCTCCGCAAAATACTGTCAAAATACGGGCCATAACTCAGGGTAGACAGCCTATATTGTTGTGATTAAAACACAAATACGAATGAAATTATTTCTAGCGACGGTTATAACTTTAAAAGTTTTAAGGGAGGCAGACAAATTTATATCCAAATTAAAGCTTAGGTTCTCCTCTTTTAGGAAATCACATGACTTTTACATTTAGATAATTTCTTCATACCTTAAATGGCCTCCATGCACACTGAGCCCTCCGCAAAATACTGTCAAAATACGGGCCATAACTCAGGGTAGACAGCCTATATTGTTGTGATTAAAACACAAATACGAATGAAATTATTTCTAGCGACGGTTATAACTTTAAAAGTTTTTAAGGGAGGCCGACAAATTTATATCCAAATTAAAGCTTAGGTTCTCCTCTTTTAGGAAATCACATGACTTTTACATTTAGATAATTTCTTCATACCTTAAAGGACCACCATGCACACTTAGCCCTCCGCAATTTAATGTCAATTTACGGGCCATTAATCAGGGTATACATCCTATATTGTTGTGATTAAAACACAAATACGAATGAAATTATTTCTAGCGACGGTTATAACTTTATATTTTTTTCTTGTTGGCAGACAAATTTATATCCAAATTAAAGCTTAGGTTCTCCTCTTTTAGGAAATCACATGACTTTTACATTTAGATAATTTCTTCATACCTTAAATGGCCTCCATGCACACTGAACCCTCCGCAAAATACTGTCAAAATACGGGCCATAACTCAGGGTAGACAGCCTATATTGTTGTGATTAAAACACAAATACGAATGAAATTATTTCTAGCGACGGTTATAACTTTAAAAGTTTTTAAGGGAGGCAGACAAATTTATATCCAAATTAAAGCTTAGGTTCTCCTCTTTTAGGAAATCACATGACTTTTACATTTAGATAATTTCTTCATACCTTAAAGGACCACCATGCACACTTAGCCCTCCGCAAAATACTGTCAAAATACGGGCCATAACTCAGGGTAGACAGCCTATATTGTTGTGATTAAAACACAAATACGAATGAAATTATTTCTAGCGACGGTTATAACTTTAAAAGTTTTTAAGGGAGGCTGACAAATTTATATCCAAATTAAAGCTTAGGTTCTCCTCTTTTAGGAAATCACATGACTTTTACATTTAGATAATTTCTTCATACCTTAAATGGCCTCCATGCACACTGAACCTCCGCAAAATACTGTCAAAATACGGGCCATAACTCAGGGTAGACAGCCTATATTGTTGTGATTAAAACACAAATACGAATGAAATTATTTCTAGCGACGGTTATAACTTTAAAAGTTTTTAAGGGAGGCAGACAAATTTATATCCAAATTAAAGCTTAGGTTCTCCTCTTTTAGGAAATCACATGACTTTTACATTTAGATAATTTCTTCATACCTTAAAGGACCACCATGCACACTGAGCCCTCCGCAAAATACTGTCAAAATACGGGCCATAACTCAGGGTAGACAGCCTATATTGTTGTGATTAAAACACAAATACGAATGAAATTATTTCTAGCGACGGTTATAACTTTAAAAGTTTTTAAGTGAGGCAGACAAATTTATATCCAAATTAAAGCTTAGGTTCTCCTATTTTAGGAAATCACATGACTTTTACATTTAGATAATTTCTTCATACCTTAAATGGCCTCCATGCACACTGAACCCTCCGCAAAATACTGTCAAAATACGGGCCATAACTCAGGGTAGACAGCCTATATTGTTGTGATTAAAACACAAATACGAATGAAATTATTTCTAGCGACGGTTATAACTTTAAAAGTTTTTAAGGGAGGCCGACAAATTTATATCCAAATTAAAGCTTAGGTTCTCCCCTTTTAGGAAATCACATGACTTTTACATTTAGATAATTTCTTCATACCTTAAAGGTCCTCCATGCACACTTAGCCCTCCGCAAAATACTGTCAAAATACGGGCCATAACTCAGGGTAGACAGCCTATATTGTTGTGATTAAAACACAAATACGAATGAAATTATTTCTAGCGACGGTTATAACTTTAAAAGTTTTTAGGAGGCAGACAAATTTATATCCAAATTAAAGCTTAGGTTCTCCTCTTTATGGAAATCACATGACTTTTACATTTAGATAATTTCTTCATACCTTAAATGGCCTCCATGCACACTGAACCCTCCGCAAAATACTGTCAAAATACGGGCCATAACTCAGGGTAGACAGCCTATATTGTTGTGATTAAAACACAAATACGAATGAAATTATTTCTAGCGACGGTTATAACTTTAAAAGTTTTTAAGGGAGGCCGACAAATTTATATCCAAATTAAAGCTTAGGTTCTCCTTATTTAGGAAATCACATGACTTTTACATTTAGATAATTTCTTCATACCTTAAAGGACCACCATGCACACTTAGCCCTCCGCAAAATGCTGTCAAAATACGGGCCATAACTCAGGGTAGACAGCCTATATTGTTGTGATTAAAACACAAATACGAATGAAATTATTTCTAGCGACGGTTATAACTTTAAAAGTTTTTAAGTGAGGCAGACAAATTTATATCCAAATTAAAGCTTAGGTTCTGCCGTTTTAGGAAATCACATGACTTTTACATTTAGATAATTTCTTCATACCTTAAATGGCCTCCATGCACACTGAGCCCTCCGCAAAATACTGTCAAAATACGGGCCATAACTCAGGGTAGACAGCCTATATTGTTGTGATTAAAACACAAATACGAATGAAATTATTTCTAGCGACGGTTATAACTTTAAAAGTTTTAAGGGAGGCAGACAAATTTATATCCAAATTAAAGCTTAGGTTCTCCTCTTTTAGGAAATCACATGACTTTTACATTTAGATAATTTCTTCATACCTTAAATGGCCTCCATGCACACTGAGCCCTCCGCAAAATACTGTCAAAATACGGGCCATAACTCAGGGTAGACAGCCTATATTGTTGTGATTAAAACACAAATACGAATGAAATTATTTCTAGCGACGGTTATAACTTTAAAAGTTTTTAAGGGAGGCTGACAAATTTATATCCAAATTAAAGCTTAGGTTCTCCTCTTTAGGAAATCACATGACTTTTACATTTAGATAATTTCTTCATACCTTAAACGGCCTCCATGCACACTTAGCCTCCGTAAAATACGGTCAAAATACGGGCCATAACTCAGGGTAGACAGCCTGTCATTGTTGTGATTAAAACACAAATACGAATGAAATTATTTCTAGCGACGGTTATAACTTTAAAAGTTTTTAAGGAGGCAGACAAATTTATATCCAAATTAAAGCTTAGGTTCTCCTCTTTAGGAAATCACATGACTTTTACATTTAGATAATTTCTTCATACCTTAAATGGCCTCCATGCACACTGAACCCTCCGCAAAATACTGTCAAAATACGGGCCATAACTCAGGGTAGACAGCCTATATTGTTGTGATTAAAACACAAATACGAATGAAATTATTTCTAGCGACGGTTATAACTTTAAAAGTTTTTATGGGGGCAGACAAATTTATATCCAAATAAAAGCTTAGGTTCTCCTCTTTTAGGAAATCACATGACTTTTACATTTAGATAATTTCTTCATACCTTAAATGTCCTCCATGCACACTTAGCCCTCCGCAAAATACTGTCAAAATACGGGCCATAACTCAGGGTAGACAGCCTATATTGTTGTGATTAAAACACAAATACGAATGAAATTATTTCTAGCGACGGTTATAACTTTAAAAGTTTTTAAGGAGGCCGACAAATTTATATCCAAATTAAAGCTTAGGTTCTCCTCTTTAGGAAATCACATGACTTTACATTTAGATAATTTCTTCATACCTTAAATGGCCTCCATGCACACTTAGCCCTCCGCAAAATACTGTCAAAATACGGGCCATAACTCAGGGTAGACAGCCTATATTGTTGTGATTAAAACACAAATACGAATGAAATTATTTCTAGCGACGGTTATAACTTTAAAAGTTTTTAAGGGAGGCAGACAAATTTATATCCAAATTAAAGCTTAGGTTCTCCTCGTTTAGGAAATCACATGACTTTTACATTTAGATAATTTCTTCATACCTTAAATGGCCTCCATGCACACTGAGCCCTCCGCAAAATACTGTCAAAATACGGGCCATAACTCAGGGTAGACAGCCTATATTGTTGTGATTAAAACACAAATACGAATGAAATTATTTCTAGCGACGGTTATAACTTTTAAAATTTTCAAGGGAGGCAGACAAATTTATATCCAAATTAAAGCTTAGGTTCTCCTCTTTAGGAAATCACATGACTTTTACATTTAGATAATTTCTTCATAACTTATTTGTCCTGCATTCACACTTTAGCCGCCGCTAAATACTGTCAAAATACGGGCCATAACTCAGGGTAGACAGCCTATATTGTTGTGATTAAAACACAAATACGAATGAAATTATTTCTAGCGACGGTTATAACTTTAAAAGTTTTAATTGGAGGCAGACAAATTGATATACAAATTAAAGCTTAGGTTCTCCTCTTTTAGGAAATCACATGACTTTTACATTTAGATAATTTCTTCATACCTTAAATGGGCTCCATGCACACTTAGCCCTCCGCAAAATACTGTCAAAATACGGGCCATAACTCAGGGTAGACAGCCTATATTGTTGTGATTAAAACACAAATACGAATGAAATTATTTCTAGCGACGGTTATAACTTTAAAAGTTTTTAAGGGAGGCCGACAAATTTATATCCAAATTAAAGCTTGAGGTTCTCCTCTTTAGGAAATCACATGACTTTTACATTTAGATAATTTCTTCATACCTTAAATGGCCTCCATGCACACTTAGCCCTCCGCAAAATACTGTCAAAATACGGGCCATAACTCAGGGTAGACAGCCTATATTGTTGTGATTAAAACACAAATACGAATGAAATTATTTCTAGCGACGGTAAAAACTATAAAATAATTTAACGGAGGCAGACAAATTTATATCCAAATTAAAGTTTAGGTTCTCCTCTTGTAGGAAATCACATGACTTTTACATTTAGATAATTTCTTCATACCTTAAATGGCCTCCATGCACACTGAGCCCTCCGCAAAATACTGTCAAAATACGGGCCATAACTCAGGGTAGACAGCCTATATTGTTGTGATTAAAACACAAATACGAATGAAATTATTTCTAGCGACGGTTATAACTTTAAAAGTTTTTAAGCGAGGCAGACAAATTTATATCTAAATTAAAGCTTAGGTTCTCCTCTCTTAGGAAATCACATGACTTTTACATTTAGATAATTTCTTCATACCTTAAATGGCCTCCATGCACACTGAGCCCTCCGCAAAATACTGTCAAAATACGGGCCATAACTCAGGGTAGACAGCCTATATTGTTGTGATTAAAACACAAATACGAATGAAATTATTTCTAGCGACGGTTATAACTTTAAAAGTTTTTAAGGGAGGCCGACAAATTTATATCCAAATTAAAGCTTAGGTTCTCCTCTTTGAGGAAATCACATGACTTTTACATTTAGACAATTTCTTCATACCTTAAACGGCCTCCATGCACACTTAGCCCTCCGCAAAATACGGTCAAAATACGGGCCATAACTCAGGGTAAACACCCGTCATTGTTGTGATTAAAACACAAATACGAATGAAATTATTTCTAGCGACGGTTATAACTTTAAAAGTTTTTAAGGGAGGCAGACAAATTTATATCCAAATTAAAGCTTAGGTTCTCCTCTTTTAGGAAATCACATGACTTTTACATTTAGATAATTTCTTCATACCTTAAATGGCCTCCATGCACACTGAGCCCTCCGCAAAATACTGTCAAAATACGGGCCATAACTCAGGGTAGACAGCCTATATTGTTGTGATTAAAACACAAATACGAATGAAATTATTTCTAGCGACGGTTATAACTTTAAAAGTTTTTAAGGGAGGCAGACAAATTTATATCCAAATTAAAGCTTAGGTTCTCCTCTTTTAGGAAATCACATGACTTTTACATTTAGATAATTTCTTCATACCTTAAATGGCCTCCATGCACACTGAGCCTCCGCAAAATACTGTCAAAATACGGGCCATAACTCAGGGTAGACAGCCTATATTGTTGTGATTAAAACACAAATACGAATGAAATTATTTCTAGCGACGGTTATAACTTTAAAAGTTTTTAAGGCAGACAAATTTATATCCAAATTAAAGCTTAGGTTCTCCGCTTTTAGGAAATCACATGACTTTTACATTTAGATAATTTCTTCATACCTTAAAGGACCACCATGCACACTGAGCCCTCCGCAAAATACTGTCAAAATACGGGCCATAACTCAGGGTAGACAGCCTATATTGTTGTGATTAAAACACAAATACGAATGAAATTATTTCTAGCGACGGTTATAACTTTAAAAGTTTTTAAGGGAGGTCGACAAATTTATATCCAAATTAAAGCTTAGGTTCTCCACCTTTAGGAAATCACATGACTTTTACATTTAGATAATTTCTTCATACTTTAAATGGACCACCATGCACACTTAGCCCTCCGCAAAATACTGTCAAAATACGGGCCATAACTCAGGATAGACAGCCTATATTGTTGTGATTAAAACACAAATACGAATGAAATTATTTCTAGCGACGGTTATAACTTTAAAAGTTTTTAAGGGAGGGCGACAAATTTATATCCAAATTAAAGCTTAGGTTCTCCTCATTTAGGAAATCACATGACTTTTACATTTAGATAATTTCTTCATACCTTAAATGGCCTCCATGCACACTGAGCCCTCCGCAAAATACTGTCAAAATACGGGCCATAACTCAGGGTAGACAGCCTATATTGTTGTGATTAAAACACAAATACGAATGAAATTATTTCTAGCGACGGTTATAACTTTAAAAGTTTTTAAGGGAGGCCGACAAATTTATATCCAAATTAAAGCTTAGGTTCTCCTCTTTTAGGAAATCACATGACTTTTACATTTAGATAATTTCTTCATACCTTAAAGGACCACCATGCACACTTAGCCCTCCGCAAAATGCTGTCAAAATACGGCCATAACTCAGGGTAGACAGCCTATATTGTTGTGATTAAAACACAAATACGAATGAAATTATTTCTAGGGACGGTTATAACTTTAAAAGTTTTTAAGGGAGGCAGACAAATTTATATCCAAATTAAAGCTTAGGTTCTCCTCTTTTAGGAAATCACATGACTTTTACATTTAGATAATTTCTTCATACCTTAAATGGCCTCCATGCACACTGAGCCCTCCGCAAAATACTGTCAAAATACGGGCCATAACTCAGGGTAGACAGCCTATATTGTTGTGATTAAAACACAAATACGAATGAAATTATTTCTAGCGACGGTTATAACTTTAAAAGTTTGTAAGGGAGGCCGACAAATTTATATCCAAATTAAAGTTTAGGTTCTACTTATTTTGGAAATCACATGACTTTTACATTTAGATAATTTCTTCATACCTTAAATGGCCTCCATGCACACTGAGCCCTCCGCAAAATACTGTCAAAATACGGGCCATAACTCAGGGTAGACAGCCCATATTGTTGTGATTAAAACACAAATACGAATGAAATTATTTCTAGCGACGGTTATAACTTTAAAAGTTTTAAGGGAGGCAGACAAATTTATATCCAAATTAAAGCTTAGGTTCTCCTTTAGGAAATCACATGACTTTTACATTTAGACAATTTCTTCATACCTTAAACGGCCTCCATGCACACTTAGCCCTCCGCAAAATACTGTCAAAATACGGGCCATAACTCAGGGTAGACAGCCTATATTGTTGTGATTAAAACACAAATACGAATGAAATTATTTCTAGCGACGGTTATAACTTTAAAAGTTTTTAAGGGAGGCCGACAAATTTATATCCAAATTAAAGCTTAGGTTCTCTTTTCTTAGGAAATCACATGACTTTTACATTTAGACAATTTCTTCATACCTTAAATGGCCTCCATGCACACTGAGCCCTCCGCAAAATACTGTCAAAATACGGGCCATAACTCAGGGTAGACAGCCTATATTGCTGTGATTAAAACACAAATACGAATGAAATTATTTCTAGCTACTGGTATAACTTTAAAAGTTTTAAGGGAGGCCGACAAATTTATATCCAAATTAAAGCGTAGGTTCTCCTCTTTTAGGAAATCACATGACTTTTACATTTAGATAATTTCTTCATACCTTAAAGGACCACCATGCACACTTAGCCCTCCGCAAAATGCTGTCAAAATACGGGCCATAACTCAGGGTAGACAGCCTATATTGTTGTGATTATAACACAAATACGAATGAAATTATTTCTAGCGACGGTTATAACTTTAAAAGTTTTTAAGGGAGGGCGACAAATTTATATCCAAATTAAAGCTTAGGTTCTCCTCTTTTAGGAAATCACATGACTTTTACATTTATATAATTTCTTCATACCTTAAATGGCCTCCATGCACACTGAGCCCTCCGCAAAATACTGTCAAAATACGGGCCATAACTCAGGGTAGACAGCCTATATTGTTGTGATTAAAACACAAATACGAATGAAATTATTTCTAGCGACGGGTATAACTTTAAAACCCTGCGAGCCGCAATACACCACAACTACCACAAGCGGAATAAGGGGAGACTCCGGAAGGCACTTTGTATTACGCGCAGAATACACCGCGCGATCCGTTTTCTAACGATCTAATACACTACGCAATCCTTTTCTAACCGATTTCCAACAGTCTAAATTCATGAATGGAGGTCCCCTGAACCCTCCAGTAGGATGATTGATAGCTAGGGTTGTGAGCCACAATACACCACAACTACCACAAGCGGAATAAGGGGATACTCTGGAAGGCACTTTGTATTACGTGCAGAATACACTACGCAATCCTTTTCTAACCGATTTCCAACGGTCTAAATTCATGAATGGAGGCCCCCTGGACCCTCCTACAGTAGGATGATTGATAGCTAGGGTTGTGAAGGTCAGATAGCTGACCTTTCTTGGCAGCGATACTCAGAGTACTTAGATTTGCGCACACGTGAATGGGCTTAGATTTGTGCATAAAACACTGGTTGGTTGTGTAATTAGATGAATCTAGGTCCCCTAGTCACATTCTACAGTAGGATTACTCATAAATTATCTTGATAAGGCCAGCCAGGCTGGCTAGGCGGTGAAATATCAAAGGATTAGTTTGTTTACACACTGACTGGGCTGAGATTTGTATACAAGTCAATGGGCTGAGATTTGTACACAAGTGAACGGGCTCTGGCTGGATGCCCAACTTTCCCACGGTGGGGGGTGACCTGAACTGAACTCGATGTTAAAGGTTACTATGGAATGTGAAACTAGAGGTTCTCATTGAGGATTACATGAAGTTTCAGTGGAATTCGCCCAAAGGTTTTTCAGTAATTAAAAAAAGGAAAAAAAGTGCCTTCCGGAATCACCTATTCGGTGATCGCAGGGTTAAAAGTTTTTAAGGGAGGCCGACAAATTTATATCCAAATTAAAGCTTAGGTTCTCCTCTTTTAGGAAATCACATGACTTTTACATTTAGATAATTTCTTCATACCTTAAACGGCCTCCATGCACACTTAGTCCTCCGTAAAATACGGTCAAAATACGGGCCATAACTCATGGTAAACACCCGACATTGTTGTGATTAAAACACAAATACAAATGAAATTATTTCTAGCGACGGGTATAACTTTAAAAGTTTTTAAGGGAGGCCGACAAATTTATATCCAAATTAAAGCTTAGGTTCTCCTCTTTTAGGAAATCACATGACTTTTACATTTAGATAATTTCTTCATACCTTAAACGGCCTCCATGCACACTTAGTCCTCCGTAAAATACGGTCAAAATACGGGCCATAACTCAGGGTAAACACCTGACATTGTTGTGATTAAAACACAAATACGAATGAAATTATTTCTAGCGACGGGTATAACTTTAAAAGTTTTTAAGCGAGGCCGACAAATTTATATCCAAATTAAAGCTTAGGTTCTCCTCTTTTAGGAAATCACATGACTTTTACATTTAGATAATTTCTTCATACCTTAAATGGCCTCCATGCACACTTAACCCTCCGTATAATAACCGTATAGTCGAGTGGCCGGCCTGTACGGCGTGAAGAAAAAAAGTATGAAAGAAACAATTTATATGCCGGGGTATAATTTGAACAGTTTTTAGGAGAGGCAGACAAATTTATATTCAAATAAAAGCTTATCTTCTCCTCTTTCCGAATATTATATCAATTTTATTTTTGAGCAATTCCTTCACCGGTACAGTCATTTTTATATTAAATGCAAGTTCTGTTTCTCTGTCATAAAGGCGCCTCTTGATGTTAGTTTAAGCTTGTGTGACTAGAGAAAATCCAACTGGAATACTTACATTACATTTCCATCCATCTTAATTTCCATTGATGAAGGGAACCACTGAACGCCATTAAGAATGTCGAACCCAACCTCCACTTGAGCACAATGTCTAAGCTTGTGTTTTTAGAATACCACATTCATTCATTGCTCAAAATCTCCCAAAATATCGTTTCCAATCCTTACTTGACTACACATTCCTCTCTTTAAGTTATCTCTTCTACCGTCTTTTAAAGGAAAATATGTGATATTTGGGTAGAAAAGTGGCGGTTGTATTCGACATTCTTTCCATCGTAGTTTGCCCAGAATAAGCATGCGGCTGGTGCTGGAACTAGCATGAACATTCTTGGTGGAATGGCTGTTTGCATAGCCCACATGAAATAGCACATTCCGTGCACAATAGGCCCGTGCTGCATATTCACAAAAGGCGGTGGAGAGTTGATTGTTTACGGCCTCCTGGGTGTGGTCGTTGACATGCCATTACATGTATAGGCGAGGTTACAAGTCGCCCGAAGATCTGACGTCACGTTTCGAGGCTCTTAAAAGACCCAAGATACTGGCCATTCAGTTTGTGGAGATTCAACATTGATCTTGAATAGTAGCTAGCGCACGAGCCTCGAAACGTGACGTCAGATCTTCAGTACAACGTATCATATGAAATCCCTTGAATGGTATGGCCGTAGCCTGTCTCTATCCTTGATAGAATACAGACAGGGCACCAGTCTAGGTTTCAAGCAGCCGTGGATTCAGGCACTGAAGAGGTGCCGTGATTAAGATTCCCAATGTGTGACATCCATAATCACCCACAAGGGGTTCGAACCCAATTTTGGGCCGGAATTTTTATAACTCTATTGCACATTTCCAATTAATTTATGAAATAAAGCGATTCTGTTAGTACTATAGACCACATTTTGGATCCCTAAAATCGCTAAATCTAGAAAGTAATTTCCAAATACCAAATTCTACGTGCTCGCAGAATTAAAAATTAATACAAAAACACCTGAAGAAATGAAATATTGGGCGTCAACAAGTGTGTAAACAAATATATTTATAAATAAATCACAAAAAGGTGACTTCTTTAGAATTCACTGAAGAATACTGCATTTGAAAGGACGATACCATTACTTCAGGGTGGTATCAGATCAAGTGTATTCAATAATGTATGTAACAATTGATTTCTGTCTTAAAACAATTAAAAATTGTATATGGTTCAGTTCTTCCCCTCCACAATACCGCCGAGCTAATACACCTTAGGTAAAACTTGTAGCTTTGCATGGTGAAGAGGATAAAGACGTAAGGACCACCAAATCGACTGGCAGGCAGCTCAACTAATCACACCCATCGACCCATGGCACCCCCCCCCCCCATCGACCCATGGCACCCCCCCCCCCCCCGACGCATCAGAGAGGCCATCGAGATCGTTAAACACGATACTGTTCCACAGGACATCGGTTTCCACATAAGTGATATTTGGCGACCACTACTACGGACCGACGGATCTTCTATATCCAAAGTCCACAACCAACCCCAGACTGAGGGATTACATCGTCGAGTTGTAACCTCCAGTTCTTTTCAGAAATAATTACTACTCAGTAGAGATTTTCACATGGTGTCACCGCAATTAGTCTTACTTAAATGTACACCTTGTTAATGTTTGTATGCGCCATAAATATATTTTGTAGCATTTGTAATGCCAATTCCGTTATTTTAAAGGTGGCTCAGACTGCGTTTAGTATACGTCTCACTGGCAATTCTGCATTTGTGGTAAAAGCATGACATTTTGCATGGGGGTTCAGAATGTACCAGACATAATTTTTAGCCATGGACCCATCTTGAGTCTCACCTATTTTTGGGGGGCTGGGTTACATCTGTAAAAAAATGGGGGCATGTTAGTTTCAAAGTTTGGGGTCTCGTGCCCCCACATTAAACAAATCTAACACCGCCCCCAAATAGTTGTGACCCAAGTTGGGCCAATATTTTAAAATGATATTCGGCCCATTTTGATCCCACGTGCAAATTTTTATGCTTTTACCAAAATGTGCACAATTTTCCCCACTGTGTACTGAGCAGCTGGACTACGTTGGCAAGCGAGGCTGAAAGGTAAAGTAGTCTGGCTCCTTTGTGTATTTAGAATGAGCACCCATAACCGTTATTGTGTTCAGGGAATCTCACAAAGATGGTCACAACGTAATATTATATTTGGTCCGCTGCAAAGTTTACATTCATGCGGTTTGTCATGGTTCTTCAGGGAACATTATCACAAAACTCGTTATGTTCGAATATTAATTGGTAATTTGGTAATAACTGCATCGTTTAATTTAGTTTAATTATCTTCCTCCAAAATGACTACTGCTGGTATACCATCTATAAGGTGCATCTTGTTGTTGGCGCAAGAACAAAACGTTTTATATTTGGGAATCTTCTTCATCACACAGGGAGGTTAAAAAATTGCCCACGTTCATCCTGGAAAAAAAATACGCCACCGGGGAGGGGAATATTGCCTAACATTCTTAGTATGCTTGAAGATAAATCAGCCAATATTTGAATCGTTGTGCCAATTTTGACCAATGAATATCTTAGATCTTAGTCGTCGCTTCACGACGTTCAATATGATGAATGGAATAGTCCGTTAGTCTCCCAGAGGTGGATGGTATGGTCAAAATTGGCATCATCCAATTTACTGTATATTTTAATTACCAATTTATCATTCAACAAAAGGCTTACATTTTATTAATTAATCTTTATTATAGAATCCTCAGCCGTAATAACATTATATTAATTTCTTTAATTAATAATGTTTTATATAAAAATAAATATTAAAAATTCTAATAGTGATATATGACGCCAAGAGCATAATAAGTGAAAGACAGTTCAATCCAATGCAATAAGCACGCATAATGTTCATTGTGCAGAAATATAACAGTTTACAAACCTTCGTAAGAAAAATCAAGGGTTGTCGATTGCTTTGGTAAAACCCGACTTTGTAGCTTTTAGATGCACACACAGTTAGCTCGGGCATTTACCATATTCTTGAAAAATGGTGGTTTGGACGAACATCGCTCCGCCATTTTGCCTACAACTTGACCACATGAACGTGTCTTGCAAATTATAGGCTTACGAAGTTATCGCAACTATCGCTGTGGTATTGGTAAGCGGTTACTGGTCTATATTATACAAGAGTTGTACATTTTATTATTTTAGTTTGTGTTTGTTAAATGAGGCCACCTCAGGCAGAAGAAATTATTATGACCATACTTGTATCCCACTAACTGTGCATTCATGTTACATTAATTTTTAAAAAGTTACAAGAGGTTCACACTGGGATAAAGCAAACATTTAAAATAGCAGTTTATTAAAAAGTGTTTATAAAATTGGTGAGCGCGCGACATTACTCGCCATCTTTTTCTGCAGTTCCCCCAGTCCCATTGGCACCGTTTGTCTGTGTCACCACCGCGTACTCACGACCGTCGCCTCTTCGACGTGATACAAACCACATCATAAAGAAGGCAAAAGTCTGTACAACTATAAACCCTGTCGATAGGCCGAATAATATCCTTCTGAACTGCTCGATGTCGTAGACGTCGCAGTAGCCGCGCTCTCCGCACAGAGTCTGCCAGACGAGACACGCCGAGTCGATACAGAGTCCGTACAGTACTGGGAACGGCAGGGAACCTATATGACAGTTGGGAAGAGGATGGTGGTGAAAATAGCTGTTATGCTTACTGAATTTTTAATGTCCTAACACTGAATATTTATGCATTTATAAATATTCAACTAAGACAGATTTCATCATTCATGTTAGTAAGTCGATACGTAATACGCGAGCACGTTGGTAGTACGCACATCCTTTTAGCTACTTCCGGTTCCAAAGCTGGCATACCGATGTGTGTAATTTAACCAAAATTCCTAATTTTGTTTGCGTTCAAAAGCGATTCTTGAGGCAGAAATTTACTTTGTTAATCAGACTTTTTTGTTTTTAAAACACATACGTATAAATGCAAGTCCCGAAATTTATAATTTATTGCGTAAATCCTTAAAGAATAGAGTTGTCAATGATGCATTTCCAATGGGCTTCTGATGATCGTAAGAGCACGCTCGTGCAAAGTGGGTGTGGTTTATGGTGGAATTACGTCACACTTACCAACGGGATAAACCAATCCGGCCTGTCAATCAAACAGCACGAATAAACCAAAAGGGTAACGCCTTCCAATGACAACTATTGCTGCAGCATTGAAGCATTTTGTAATGTTCATAACTGTGCGAGTGGTGTGACCATATTATATAGAGAAAGTGTCCTTTCTGGGCTAAATCTGGTCGAGTCTATTATACTGAGGGAAATTTACCAGGCCTATGTTTTAGAAATTGTCGATGCTCCACGTGTGTGCAACCTATTCTATGCTAGACATAGTGTCGTCTGCTTCAGTTTAGTATTTGACTTCATTAATCTCATTAAATATTAATGCGTGCCAAATGCCAATGGAACCCATCATAAAAATTTTCGATACACACTGCAAAACCATTCTTCTTATGATTATTCTGTGAGATATATAATTTGAAAATATTTTTATTATATCCTTGCGATGAAAAAGAACACGTCTTGGAAACACAGGTAAAAGAGCGAAAATCACGGGCAACAGATCTTTGACTTCTTACCAATTACAAGCATGGCAAACCGGCTGAAGCCAAGCGCAAAGGTTTTATCGGTCGAATCAACAGACCTGGATAAGAAAATACAATATAAAATAAGTGAGTCTGGGGACATAATGTTAATGATAATCTAATTAGGCCAAATAAGTCTCCGGTTTCTGGACATCGGTCAGCTTCAAAATCGGTGCAGTAATCTGTTTTGGGGGGGGGTTTGGTGGTTTTTTTGCCAACAGGGAAATATGTGATACATATATGTGGGACCAATTTTCCCATTATACAAAGTATGGTGGCTAAGAGAGGACTCACAAATCGGGCAAATGTTCATACCCCTATGTGAAAAAGTCCTTTAAAACACAGCACGGCAGAATTCCAATCGATAATAATAATAATAATAATGTGTGGACTTATATAGCGCACGTATCCACCAACTGAGTGGTGCTCATGGCGCATTATATTATTACCCCTGCTCATAAGGCTCATAAATCATTCCTGAAACCATCTCAGCTCCCTAATCAATCAACTCTGCCCTCACAGGTACCCATTATGCCCTGGGTGGAGAGAAGCAATTATGGTTAAGTGTCTTTCTCAAGGACACAAGTGTCACGGCCGGGATTCGAACCCACATTCTGCTGCTAACACCAGAACTTGAGTCCGGTAAGCTAGACCGCTCGGCCACGACACTCCACTCCAATCGATCCAGCAATTTTAAATGACAACCAGAAATACTTCTAGCTGCATCCTGATGTTAATCAAACAGTTTGCTGGTCTTGCCAACGAGCGAGTTTTTCTACTCGGTTAACCGTTTGGGACTTCGATACTGCTCGAAAGCACATTTCTACTCGGTTTGGGACTTCGATACTGCTCGAAAGCACATAAGAAAGAACTTGATCGGTTATATATATCGCAGAACCCGCTGCTATATAGGATTCTAGCCAGCCGATCGCCATCGGGCAAGCTCGGTGGTCGAGAGGTAAGACGTCTGCACTAGTAAGCAGGAGGTCGTGGGTTCGAATCCCGCCCGAGTCCCGTCTGTGTAGTTTTTTCACAGAGACTCGGAAAGCACTGAGTATACAGTGCTTATACACACGTCGGTGTTAGGGCAAAATTAAATCAATTGATCGGATGAGCTAAATTACAAACGTCCATGCAATATTATGGACTCATTTCATTTTCATACCGAAGGCGCAATGGCAAAACTAGTGGATGATATGTGTTCCAGCCACTCAAATGACAAGGATATCCGTCGTGGATTGTGCAGAATTTAGATGACTCTTACCGTATTATTATGATGTTCCTTGGTGAGCTCACAATTCCCATGCTGCAGATCCACAAGACAGACAGCGCGACAAATGCCACCGTGTTGGAGCAGCTGTCCGCACACTGACCATGTGTTAACGTTGGTGGCGTGAGCGAAGGACTTGGAAAGGAATAGTCCAGACAGGAACAACCTGTGTACGTCTGTATGTAAAACATAATGTGTTTTTATCAGATCAAGTATACGAACAATCATTTTATCATGTTTTAACAAATAATTAACAAAACTTTCGTTACTTTTTGACAATCCGCCATCTTGAAACCAAGCGTAACCGATCGCAAACTTCGGTACACGTTTGGTCAGAATAATGACATCATCGCAGCACAACCGAACTCACGAAAACTCTTAACCAATGACCAAAGCCCAAGCATGTTTCTGGTTACAGTCTCTAAAACGCGCTCCAGATCGCAAGCGAACCTCAAAGCGTGGCGTCAGTCTTCAACAAAACATATCCAATGAAATCCCTTGAACGCTACGCCCGGAGCCTGTCTCTGATAATAATACAGTCTATACTTGGTAGGACTTTTTAAATGATAATTCCTTGAAATGCGAAATCATCCAAAGCAGTGAAATGTTATATTCCGACAGGTTTATGCTTCTGAACTGATTCTGTTATTGAAAAAGAAATGAAAATGTTTGGACTATACCTCGTTCTCAGTTCCCTCCGTACACCCAGCGTGACATGGTGAGAAATAGGTAACGCCATCCGAGCCACAGTGCGGGGTAAAGACCATCTCAGGTTGGCAATAACAGTCAGAGTTACACGGCGCGTGGAGACTAACGGCTTGTAAACTATGGTGAATGGGAAATCGAAGATAGGGAAATACATAATGATGCAAAAAAAAGATGATGGTCGGGGTACCGATGAGGGTATTATCATTGGATTAATTTGTATGTCTTGTCCATTATTTAGTACTCCGGATCCATCCCTTGTCTTCCGGAAATTGCCACTGACACACAGACACTCGGAAAGCAAAGCACTGAGTATACAGTGATTTGTATTGGAGCTCTAAGTTGAAATGAACAGTGAGCTTATTATCAACACACACACACATATGACGTTATTACGAAAATAGATACCCCAATACATACACCAACATTACCCCGCACTGGACAAACGAGTATTGCCGCCGCCCACTCCTACCCCACCCCACCCCCTCTTCATAGATACGTCAGTGTAGGGCAAAAATCATATCAATTATTTTACTGACAGCTATTCAACTTACTCGCTTCCCTGGTAACCGACAGTCACGCCTGCTATCAGCGGGTTGTTGCACCCAACGAATATCAACGCGGCAATGAAGCCACAGGATAGCAGGCCTGAGATCCCTCCCAAGGCTGCGAGGCCCGACACCTTGAGTTTCAACGTCTTTACCAAAATACCACCAATAAGCGCAGATAAGGACCAGGCGGGAACCAGGGCAAAACCTAAGGATAACAAATAAAACTGTCGTGTTTACATTTCGAAATAACCCTTTCCTTATGACACCTGTAGGGACTGGGGATTCGTCGGCTAAGTTGGTCGTCATGGGTTTCGCCTCCTTTATGGAGTGGTTCCAACGATAAGGCAAACAAATCTCCGGTTTCTGGTCTCCGCGCGCGTTGCCTCAGACCCCGCGTTGGCATTTTTTAATTTTAATTTTTTATTTTTTTGCTATAAAATGATGTCTATTTGCAGCCAGAATTGCAGGATCGATTGGAATTCTGCCGTGCTGTGTTTTAAACACCTTTTTCACATAGGTCACCGCACCGATTTTGAAGCTGACCGATGACCAGAAACCGGAGGCTTAGCAAATTTGTTTGCTGATCAAAATTTATTCTTGTATTGGAGCTCCAAGTTGAAATCAACAGTGAGCATGTTATCAACACGCACGTGTATGGCGTTATTACGAAAATATATCTATATCTGTCGATTGATCTATGTTTTCAAAAATATGATCAAAGTTTAATTAAATGTAGCAATGTAAGGTCTATGGAAGATAAAGAAACGGTAGGAATTTTCCGCATTATTTTTTACCAGTAATATTGCCTGCAGTGAAGACATCGATGTGAAACTGGTCTTGCATGTACTTGGGGAAGAATGTAAATACAGAATATAACAGGGCGCCCTCTGTGATGAAGGATAAACAGCCCAGACAGAACACCGCGTTATTGAGAAGTCTCCGTACTGAGCGAGGCAACTCTGGGATGAAAATGGAAGTAACAAAATGGAGTCAACTACAGTGGATATGATTAAAGGCACATGCTCCTGGCTTCTAAGTTTCCAGTTATGACGTCTGTGTTCATGTAAATCGTTGCTGCCACGCGCGTGGACTTCTGAAACAGCACCTTTTTGTGTTTAAACATTGATCGCCATTTTGTACAGGCGGCCACCAGTGGGCTAACCATTTCAGTACCGTGGTTACCGATTATAGATTGTGCCAAAAATGTAATATTTCACGTCATATGAATTAAACATGTATGTATCTTCATTGTGTCCTGGTAGTGTTAGTCTTATTCAAGGCGCACACGCCAACCTGGAACACCACATCCGAAAAAAGACTAAGCACGCGAGAGGCGAAGCCACGACCAGCTCCCTTCTGTGGACTCTATATACTAGAGAAATGTTAATAATTAACCCTCCTACTATAGCTGCACTTTAGTGGGAAGTAGCTACAAAGGTCAAAACCAGTCAACTGCCTGTTTTGACTGTTGACCCAAATGTGCACACAGGGGCATTTTTGACTGTTTTTACTGTCATTTTGACCACCCTGAACAATACCAGACAATGCTTTTACCAGTCAAAAATGGTTGACTCATTATGACCTGTAAATGTACTTACTACACATAAGGTTTGACAGTGTTTGACATTTAAGTGCACTAGATATACCTTGGCAAGTATATCAACATTTTGACTGATTTTGACCCTTTGAATGCATGCAAATTTATTTAAACCAATCGCCGTAAGCAAAATGTATTGCCAGTCCATATTTGAATAAGTGATATCATAATAAAATAACCATAGTTAGGCCTAATGATGAATGTATTGTGCGTCAACATTTCTTTACAATATCGGCAGAGAAATACAATTAAAAACATAAGACCACAGAACGAACTGGTAGAGGTGCTCTAGGATTCGCCAGTCGCATGCGTGGTCTCTTTTTTTCCTGGTGGTTCCGGGAGAGTTGCCGCTTGCGCCTTGACTAAAGACTTTGTTTATGTTTAATTATCAGTGTTTTCAATCACTCCTTAATGCATTTTTTAAACAGCGAAATTTTAAAAGAAATAGAAGACATGTACGTACCCTTGAGATTTGTTAGCGCTGACTTCTTTACTTCTTCATCTGTATCCTTCTCGCCAAGGTCTATCTCTTCAACCGCGTTAATATCTGTCGTATACTTCCCACCATGGTTCATGTGGTTCGGGAACAAGAACAGAGGAAGCGAGAGAAAGAAATACGCAATGGCTATGAGGAGAAAACCGAACCACCAGGCACCGACCCAGCCCAAGTCCTGCGGAGTCAAGTTGATGTTGTTGACATCTACACGGTTAAAGTCGACCCATAGCCTCAGAATACCACCGGCGATCGGAAAGCCGATGATGGTCCCTACACCAAACAGGCTCTCAAAAATACCTCAAAGGATAAGAGGAAACAGAAATCACTTTAGTGCACAATCCATTGCTAGAGATTCTTTTTAATTTTGGAAACACAATAAATCGGGGGAAAAAAGCCATACCGAAATATTAAACTAATCTATAATAAAGAACAGTTAAAGGACTTAAAGGTACAATATCGTCACGATCTGAGCAGACTTTCAACAGGGCATGGAATCGGTGTTCTAGTTTAAGCTGAACACAGTGACTGAAAATTACTGGCTCATTTATGCAGCAACATCGGTAATGTGACCTTATCATGTGGGGTATTATTTTCAGTAAATTAATCTAAAACTAGCACTCCAATTCCATGCCCTGTTGATCGTCACGATACTGTACCTTTAAAGGACATTTTGAAAAACTTGTTTGTCGTATTTGACTGGAAATTAGGGCACTTTTGAACGTCTGTCCCACTCGAGGGTCTGTAACTGACAGCAACAAGGCGCTATTTCCCAGGCTGATCAGTGCACCCAATATGACCCAGTTAGTTAACAATCAGAATAAAGAATCAGGAAAAGTTAAGGGTAAGTACGGGACAAAAGCTTATTGTGGATACCTTTGAGCATTCTCTTATGCAGTAAATTGTAGGCATGCTGAAGAATATTATTTCCAATTGATTTGATTTTGCCCCCGGCGCAAGAGTTTCATGGTCTGTAATATTCTTTCCAATAAAGTTCGGATGAATTATTGGCAAATATTTTCACTTTTTTTTATAAAAATGGCAGCCCCTGGGGCACAATCATATTTAAGTAATTGAAACCCATCATAACTATGCATTACATCAAGTAACTGTTTCGACCGTTCGGTTATTTTTGAGTTTCCAATTAACCAACTTTTAAAGGCATTTTGTTATGACCCCAGGAATGATTAAACCGGATTCTGTGCCAGATACGTATGTGAGATTACGGAGAAAACGTCTTAGGGCCCGCCCGAAATGTTAAACATTTTCAAGGTGAGTACAACCGGGGTTGGGGTTGCAAACAGAGTTGAAGTACCCATACTCGTACTCGAGTACATTTTTCTGTACTCGTACTCATGAAAACTCAACTACAAGTCTGCTAGCAAACATTTTTGAACATTACTTGCAGTTCATGATGAGGAACAGATAATTAGAAACAAGGGAGTCTTGAAAAGTTATGCTCTCTGTAGGCATACTACCTTGAATATTTTTAATATTTTGGACGGCCACTTATTCTAAGTAAATCCTTGAAATTTAGTGCACAATAGTGTAGAATTGAACAGCAGTCTCACCAACCTGATACTAAGCCCGTAGTTCCTGTACTCGCACTGTCATCTACATAGGACAGCGCAACAGGTAATTGCGGTCCGTGGCCAAGGCCGACCATTACCTCTCCGATGATGAAAAAGATGAACGCAACTTTGTTCTCCATGAGAATCTGCCGATCTTCTTCCTCACAAATACTAACATCATTCTTGTCCATATCCTCATTAGGGCTATCAGTGGCACACAGCCCAGTAGGAAACTCTGAAGCGTTGGACTCAGAAGGTGTGAAAAGACTGGAAGATGGCGGCTGATACGGCGAGAATATAAACTGAGGCAGAGTATGTAGGAACATCCCCAGGGATAAGAGGAGTCCGCCCACCGCTAGCCATACCGGGCGACGGCTCGTTGGCCTACCCCCGAAGTACGTAACGAAGACAGTAGACGCTATAGAGCCGGCGGTGAACATAGACGTCAACATGCCAAGATCTGATATGCTCATCTGGTAGCGGGTTTCGATCGTGGTGAGCGACGTCTGAAAAATGGACGAGAAGAACGCGATGAACAATATTTGCAAGCAGATAATGAGGACGAAGAGTTTGTTGGAAGCCAATCCCTGGAGCCATCGTGGGTAACCGATGAGGAAACAACCACACATCTCATTCTTCGTCAACCGATCGTCTTGCAACGAAGATGCCTTTCCTTGACGACGGTACGCAATGTTATCGTCTTGATGCGTACTTCCATTCATCATAGAGTTGACGTATCTTCTCGCTAGCTTGATTTTCAGATCCTTTACTAGACTGCAAAACAAAATATATAAAGATAATCGTTGTAAATCTTCAAAATTTAAAGTGTTTAGTTTTCATGCTGGCCATAGCTCCTCAACGTAGCTGAAACTTTTATCGGTTTGTTGTATATCTTGATTCACATAAAAGTAACCAGATTCATAGAAACAGTTGTTTCATCATAATCGACGTACATTATTTTACTTAAACGAATAGTATTGTAATTAAACAGTAAATAGAAATCGTTTACATCCACAGATCCAGCTAACAGTAACTTACCCTCGAGGTCGTGAACGATGGTGTGAAAATAACTTAGAATATAATGGACTATATAACTGCTAACATGCTTCAATAGTTTGTTGGCTTGGCGTATTCAGTCCGTGAGCTTTGATACCGGTACATAACCAGTGTCGCTTAACAAATACTTGCATGACCCGGGTCATCTCATGTGTGATTTTGCCAAACAGGTATAAAGCTTTCGGCTCTAGACTTTTATGTGACGAGACGGGATCGTTCATCATAAGATAATTGTTCGGGGACGACCGGCCAAAAGGCTTTTTATATAAGCCTACGTTTTTTTTTTACTATGGAGGTGAATTTTGTTTCTATATGGGCCAGGAAACACCTACTGCTAATAATTTTGACACACACGATATTAACTAGAGTGGGGGGATATGTTATGTTTTAACGTGATATTTTACAATGAGAATCAGCACTGACGGTTGTCGTAGTGGGGAAATGGGAAAGTACTCCCGCCCCCGATAGTGTGGCACCAACCTATAATGTGTATTTGGTTTTTTAATACAATAATCGGTCAGTTTAAACGTTTGTTGTTTCACTGTATAGTTTTGTGCTAGTGTGTGTGTGCGTATTGTGGGGCATATAGGCCTATGCATGGACACAGGACGATTTGTAAAAAGAAATTGCAACACCAGAATAAATGTGTTCTTTGTGTGCTCTGAACAATTTGATTTAGGGGGGAACTAGCATTATTGGGTGGGATAACCCCATTACGGTTCCCCGTCCCCGCGGTATCGCCGTCCATTTTAATAAACATTTATATAAGTAAACACGTTTGAATTCAATAAGCCGTGCCGGTGGTACGAGTTGGTAAAGGTACGAGTCCGCTGACTGCAAGAGTAGGAACTGATGAGTCTATGAGTGAAATGAACGGCGCACAGCAAAAGCGGGCATTATCCGAGTTCGATGTTTGAAACAAGAGCCATATATATGCCGCTCAACTTCATTGGAATTAATTAGACATAGTATATAAGTTGACGTTAAAATCCACAATATCTTGATCAACTAACTAATGTATAGTGTTCGTACATTTTGAATCAAACCCATACGGTACTACACGCGTAACATGACAAGCTTGGAGGGGAACAAAGATGGCTGTCATGGATTGTTTTGGTTTCAGTCAGCGTTCAATTCCAATGGGGGAAGTAAAGAGATCAGTATAGTCTGTACTTGGGGAGGAGTTGATCCTTTTGTACAAGCCTCAACCGATCATCTCTGTCAGTGGGCACATTTTCTGCTTCACATTATACCTGACGGCAACATTTTATCAATTAGACATAACAATTCCTGTTTCCTTTTAGATGAAAGTACTTCTGATGAAATAATTTCCTCAGGGGGATTGATACATGTTCCAACTTTACACGAAGTAATGTTTTTAATAATAATTCGTTAATGTGATAAATTGGTTATTGCTAATGTTGATCTTCCCCTTTATAGTTACTATGGTAATAAAACAATTACCTGGTGATAACTTCATGATGCTATCAACATCATCCTTGAAGTCCGTACTCTGAGCGCATTCATCTAACAAAATTAGTCAAATATTTCTAAACAGAAATTTCAGGTTAGAATTAATAGGAAAAATCAGAATGCAGAGTAACTGTTTTCTCGTTTAGCCTATGCTACTGAAATAAGCTGAAACTCACATGTTGATTTCTATAGTCCTATATTTCTGTTGATTCTTACAGTATGGATGCATTTAAAGATAATTAACCAAGCGTGTATACTGGCTTTAATTAAAGGCACAATATCGTCACGATCAACAGGGCATTGAATCTGAGGGCTAGTTTTAGATTAACTCAGTGACTAAAAATAATACCCCACCTGATAAGGTCATATTGCCGTTGATGTTGCATAAATGAGCCAGTAATTATCAGTCACTGTGTTCATCTTAAACTACGGACCGATTCCATACCCTATTGAATGTCTGCTCTGATCGATATTGTTTGTTTAATTTAGGACTAACGTTTGTACATTCATTACTTTCGGCCTTTTCAAATTGTTGTTAGTATGGCTTATTTAATTCAACTACATTTATTATAATTATGCTGCGTCACTCAACAGAACTGTTTTATAAACCTTTAAATCATAACTATAAAGGGCCAAAGATCTGACTGAATGTTGAGCGATGTGATGGGGTCAGAAGGTTATCGAACAAACGTCATGACACTTGGCATTACACGCATGCATGTTTACATTTACATGTTGCCAACATACGTGCCTGTGTTATTCTGCCAGTGTCATTTTATAGGGTTATATTGTTTTGTCACATGGTACACGTATAGCGTTCCAACTGCTGCAGTTATGGGCTTCAGAAAGGATTATGGGTTGAAAAGCTCAAAGAAAATGAAACAGTGAATAGGACTTCACATGAATGAACTAATAAAAATGTGAAAGTATGAAATTTCAGCTTACTTTGCATGTGTGATTTGGGAACATGGCCTACAGGCCATAACCTACTACTAGATATTAACTTGACACATGAAGGAAGTAACCGGTTATGTGTATGGGAGAAGTAACTTCTTTGATATTTTCAGACGGTTTTTCAGCTAGCTTATCGATCCAAATAGGTTTAATACATGGTCACTTAATATTATTGTACAGTGTGAACTATGGGAAAGTTATTGCTTTAATCTTAGTGTTCTGGGACCAGGCAAACTGGGAGCTTTACACACACATCCAATCGAATAAAGCAATCTACACTGGAACCCATGCTGGCATGTGATGGATCAATGCTCCCATTGATGTGCAAATCGACTGGGATTCGCTTTATGGGGTTGTCGGGTCACTGGAGCACGTCACCGTTGCGGGACACCCCAGCAACAGACGCTACGCCATTAATATGGTGACCGACTTGCACGGAAAATCATCACAGAAGTTCGCGACAATTTGAAAGAGATTTCATGCTTTGAAGGGGGTTTGATGCGGTGAAGTTGCACTACATCATCGATATAAGATTGAAGGATTTGTAAGAAGATGGTTTAATATGAATGTAAAGACATAATGTGATCCTGCTCGATCGAACGTAACAATGAGTAAGATCACAGTGAATGTACCAACAGGGAGGCCGGCAGTGGCCCGGCAGACACTCCAAATCTCCATCAACCATTCCGTTCCTGCCGTCCTGGAGGACGTCGACCGGTCCCTGTACACCTACCCCTCCACCTCGGTAAAGAACAATCGTTTTGCCCCAACTATGGCCAGTAGCACCAACGAGTTCGGTACTAGTAGGACACCGCGGAGTTCCCATGCCCGGGAGCCGTCCGGTGCAAAGATTGTCGACTTTGGGAGGAACGTGGTGCTACGTCCAAGTGGGAGGTTCAACGTCAGAGGAGTGGGGCCAGACGGCTTCTTTCCCCCAGTCAAGTTGAGGACAAATACGTCCGGGGTGCGTTTCTCCACCTCAGCTGGGAGTGTGCGATCGTGTAAATCAGCTCATTATCCGGTAGGTCGTACTTACTTTCCAAAAGTTCCCATGAATGACAATAAAAAAAATTCAACAAAAAATACAAAAAAGTAACTTTTAGTTAGGTTTTTCACCAACTGTTTTGTCTGTAAATGCATCTATACATGTACTTAATAATAGGAACTAAGAGATTATTCAAACATCCAATCTGTGAAGGTTTCAGATTATTTTGTTGTGTCGGGAGCAAAATAGTAACATACAGTACAATTAGCTGCAGTTATGTATCTCTTCTGATTCGACCCAATGACAAGACCTTCAAGATACTGTAAATGCAGCTACTGGGAAATGGATCACCAGCTATTAAATTTATATTCATGTGACATATATGACAATTTATGACATCATGTCAGACAGAATAACTACTCGGGAGGATTTTATACCAATGCTATCTCAAACCAAGAATATGCCTAATAATAATTCGCTCAGTTATTTTCTGGTAATTATTGACAACATAATCATCATATCGTTTCGGTTTGCGGTAACACCATGTGTTTATCTCAACTAACGTGAAGCTGAGATACAGGTTCTGAAAAGAACCGTATCGCACAATCGTATCTCAACCTTCGTTAAGTGAGAAAGGTTCAAGGGAGAACCAATTTCGGGCAACTCGTTTTTCTCTACTGTCGCTAAGTGAGAAATATGGTTCAGGGAGAACCATGGGGACTTCACGGGTTAATATGGTTCAGGGAGAACCAAGGGAACCCGTGAAGTCCCCATGGTTCTCCCTGAACCATATTTCTCACTTAGCGACAGTAGAGAAAAACGAGTTGCCCGAAATTGGTTCTCCCTTGAACCTTTCTCACTTAACGAAGGTTGAGATACGATTGTGCGATACGGTTCTTTTCAGAACCTGTATCTCAGCTTCACGTTAGTTCAGATAAACACATGGTGTTACCGCAAACCGAAACGATATCGATATTCCACCATGCAAAGCCTCAAAACTTATAACATAATCATCATTGATTTCACCAAGGTATGAAAGAGTGTGGTTGATTAACAATCGGGACATTGTTTCCATGAATCTCCACCAATTTGTTTCAAATCCTTTCTGTATAGCATTCATTTCCTCTCAGTTCTCAAAAGAAATTCCATAACACCCCTAAGAAGGTCCCGTATACTCTACCATTATATCAATAATATTTCCATTAAAGGGGCAATATCGTCACAATCAACAGGACATGGAATTGGAGTGCTAGTTTTAGATTAACTCAGTGACTGAAAATAATACCCCACATGATACGGTCACAATACCCAGTAATGAGCCAGTAATCTTCAGTCACTGTGTTCATCTTAAACTAGGACACCGATTCCATTTCCTGTTGAAAGGCTGCTCTGATCATGACGATATTGCCCCCAAAGTTAGAATAATCGGATATTAAGTCTAGCAGACATGTTGTGGGGGCGAGTACATTTTCATGAGTACGAGCACAAGACTAGTGCCGGTATGCCTACAGACACCCGATAGTATCGGGTGCTACAGAACAATGGACTTGAATACGAATAACTGTTCCCCAACTCTATCGAGGTGTAGTCGAGTACTTTTTCATGAGTATACGATTACTGTATATCAGTTAATATACTAGGGTACTAGTACAAGTATGAGTACTCCAACTCTGAAGTCTAGGAATATTGTTTCCAAATTTTCGTACTGTATGTGCCCTGTGCTCATTCCTGATAAGTTGAGTATTTGAGTTTGAGTAGAATTGCTGTGTTGAATTGAATCTAGTATAGAAATAAATATTGATTTTTTTATTATTTTTTTTGGGGGGGGGGGGGGGGGTGTTTGTTTGTTTGTTTGTTTTGTTTTGTTTTGTTTTGTTTTTTATAGAGGCTTAGTTAAGGCTGTGACGGGTATCCGGGTATCCGGATACCTGACCGAAAATGTCATTACCTGGTTTCATTTTTTGGTTCCAATTACCCGTAAACAACTTTTTAAAATTCCGACTGAACACTTTAAGCCACACAATATTGTGGAAGTCCCTGATTGTTTGCTAACAAAATGAAGAAAACTTAGATGAAGGCTTTCGAAGTAACATTTACCGACTGCCTTTCACAGACTTGCTGGCTTTTGTTTGAAACTTGTGTTTGTATTAGTTATTTTATACATTCGGGAGTATTTATGTGTTTTTACAAAATTGTTTTCGGGTACCCAGGTATTCGAAGATTTCCACTTTCGGGTATCCGGTTCCCGAAATAACCGAAAACGCACAGCCCTAGGCTTAGTAAAGTCGAAGATGTGACATGCCATAACTGGTTACAAAACTAGAGCCCCCAGGTTTAGTCAAACTTTCGCAGGCAAAACCTGTATTGCTAGCAATGTTGGGCACCACCAAATCCTTTCATTTGATGAGATCTCATTAGAAAGAAAGATAAAATCTCAGTAGCAAGTCACTATATCCAGTATGTATTCAGTAACTGTTGGTAATGTTTACATTATACTTATGTGGTAATCAAAGTACATTATGCGTATGTAGCCCTATGTAAACATACATACAATAATTGCCTACCATGAAACTCACAGTACTGACAAATGTATGTACATAATGACATAGTCCTCAGGCTTAATTGAGTCCAAAGCTTTAAAGCTTAACAACTTTTGCAGTTGAAAAAAAATGGTCGCGAATATTATATAAAACAATCGCTTTCAGTATTTTTCACGACACTTCTGATAAATCGCCAACACTTACAGAAAATGGAACACTTGAGAGAAAATGCACATGAACAGTTTACGAGTTTACAACAACGAGGTAAACAAGCAACGTTCACAGTGTCTGAAATTGAGGGAGCCACGCAATGCAAGAGAGGTTGCACTGACAAAAACGGGGAACACCTAAACATGTATGGTAAAATGTACTTGGTGTTAAGAATTTGGGAAATCGATACCCCCGGACTCATCCCCTCCCCTATGGACCTTCCAATGGGACTTTGCCCGGGCCAAAATGCATTACGATTCGCACACTCTTCCTAATTTGACTTGCGTTATAATCAGTATTTTCCAATTATGTGTTTTTGTTATTTATTTATCCTACGGGCTGTAGGCTTCGTAGGTCCTATAATCAACCAATATTTATTTATCCTACGGGCTGTAGGCTTCGTAGGCCCTATAATCAACCAATATCATAGACCAACATGCACTTTCGCCTTCAACTGTGAAAGCATTCTTTGACAACAATTCGTTGTTGTCGTTGTTGCCACAACGCAGTGTAACCGTGCCAAACCATGCGATGAGTGGGCATAGCTGTCTGTGGTTTATTAGCGTTGTATATTTTGTTTGTTCTCCTCTGGCTGTTTCGACCGTGAACACTGCCCCAGGCAAGGACCCTCCACTCACAAGGAGAGATACTTGAAAGCTATTGTACTTTTTTTGGCGAGCGGCGCCCATATTGTGTTTTTCAATGCTGATCTTGTCAAGTATGTAGGCCTATATGTGTTGACAAATTAACCACTGCCTTTAAAATTAAACAGTGAGGAATGTTGCCAACATTTTCGTCAAAATGATGACTTCCTGACTGTACTTCTTTACCCTGCCACTGTTCAGTAGAGGGCGCTGTCGAAGTAAATCGTATTTCTTTATTGATTTTTTCAGACCCCTTCTTCATCCCCGCTGAATGTTGAATTAGCCCCGTCGAAAGCCTTGAAGGCGGCGAGCGAGCCCGATCGCCTCGACGCATCAGGCCATACCACCGACCCGGACTGGTTGCCGACTTCACGGACCGAGAAACTTGCGAGGACTCACACGTTACAAGACAGGCCGGGTAACCCTTACAACACAAGGACTGTCGTAGCAGGTGTGACACCAAAATAGACCAGTAATTCCGTATTGTACTCTATTACACATGTTATTTTAAAAAACAATTCAACAAATCCAAGTGCACTTTAATTAAAGGTAAGGTATATAGAATTGGGAATTCAAAAATAACCAAATGATCGAATTGTAATGTGAAATTCTACTTAAGAATGAATACGAAATACAGGAATGTATTTTTCACTTTTGCTCTCGTTAATAACGACCCAACGTAATATTAAAAATGAAACTTTCACAGAATGGTTGCTTTAGCATTCGCATTTATCTTGAGAGAGTATTAAGCTGGTTTATTACTCGTTTGAAGCACTTTTGCCAATAACACCCAATGTTGTACCTTTCCTCTAAAAAGAGTCCACGAACTTATGTTTTTATGTAATTACATTATCCGGCACTGAATATAATCTGCAAAAGAAAGAAACAAATATATATTTGTGTACACGATCGATAGTAGGTTACTTCGGACAACAAGTTTCATGTGATACCATCATCAAATTAACACCAATATAAAGTTTTATGGTATTGATTTGATCAGAAATTCCTTGGTGAAATTTATTTGCCGTGCAGATAAAATGAAATAGCACCAAGTAAGGCCATAAAACAAAACCTTTAAAAAATATTTGAAAGATACAAAAATTATTTATCTGTTATGGTGATCATGACGAAATGAAAATTATTATATCTCCCCCAGCGTCAAGAGAAACACTATTGGTCAAGGAGTCATCGCCGTCCCCAACGCTGAAGACATTCAAATCTGGCAGCAGTGCTACGGGTATGTTCAAGGCAGAGCAAGGACGCACGGGCAAGGACGCCGCCTGGGTTCGGTCGTTCAAAGTGAAACAGCGAAGACTCAACCGCGTCAAAGAGTTGATGGAGAGCAAACCAGTGGGTCTGGCTCTGACGAGTCACACGACGAACATGGGAAGCGCCGTTTGGTGACGAAGGCCATAGATGTAAATGTCAGGAAAACACTCTAGTGTTGAATCAACCTTATAACTATATAAGATAGGGCGGTTCCAGTGTCTCGAAAAAGGGTGAACACTGCCAAAAATGGCACATAAAACAATGTATGGTAAATTTGTATGCATGCCACGGCGATAAACATGGACCGTGAAGAGTTAACTTGTAATCTTACTCACTGGCTGCCTAAAATATTTCATCGTCACGGCATTTTTGAAGGCTCAATTCCGCCTTGAGAGCTTTAACTATTTTACTGAGTGATTATTACCCACATTTTACTAATTAAGGGTTCTCAATTATTATTTGTTTTGTTATAACTCATACATAAATCCTTGTCATTTCCCCAAAACTATTAACACCAACACTTGGACACTCACGTACAGTGATTGGCGTGGTCCCGGCCCGTCGCTTGAGTAGGCGTAATTAAACTGACTCAAGTCATTTAAAATGTAAACAAGAAATGCTTATGGCTGCATTCAAGCCTCTTTATACTCACTTCCTTCCAAATGTTATACCTTTCCTTAAATCTGAACAGCTTGCTGGACTTACCAAAGAGTATGAGAGGTTGAAATGTCAAAAACTTCACGAAATTGCCGCACTGAAAACAAAGATGGCGGCCATTCAGAATATTCTCAAAGTGACGTCACTTACCCGGGTTTACCTCAAATGACCTGCTTCACGAGCGGGTTACTTAAGGCTGACCCAGGTAAGCCCCAGCAATGACATCAGACCTACTCGAACGCTCCGGAGTCAGACCCGGGTCGACCCGGGGAAGCTACTCAAACGCACCCAGACCAGTGGCGTAGCCAGAAATAAAGATTCGGCTGGGCCTGAGTAAAAATGGACGGGCCATAGAATTCATCCATAAATCCATCCATACACGGGCGCCGATTTATGTTTGTGCCGGTGGAACAGCGACCGACGCACACACGCACACACTGACACACAATATTTACAAGGATTGGAGATCACGATACACACCATGAAACGCATGGAAAGTCATAATGCCACAAATCATTTAGTAAAAAGGTTCACTTCATTAAATTGATTCGTTAAATCATAGGCCAAAATGTGCTGTGAGACACCTTAGGCCATGCTCATAAAGAACGCAACAGTAGGCTACAAGCATGATAGCCCCTGTCCTTTTTAAAGTATACAGTATAAAATAAAATGCACTGTAGCCTATATCACACAAACATACATAGAAGAGGAATGCAAACAACATAAATCGTTTAAAAAAAAAAAAGTTATACAAAAAGCTTCTTTATTTGGCAATGGCAGGGCCTAGACAAGAAGTGGGCGGGCCTAGGCCCTGCCTGGCCCGCCCATAGCTACGCCACTGACCCAGACTGCATTCTGCAGCCAAAGCCCGAGTGACGTAATTTTGAAGCTCGTGCGGCCGAATGTCCAAACTAAATATCGTATAATTTGGGCACACATTAGTGGGCGAGTTTTGGTTTTTAGGATGGCAATATAACTTGTCATTTATATCGGTTTGAAATATAATCCTTTTTAATTAATTAATAATTCACCGTCTTCATTGACAGTGCTTGACGGTCCCATTGCATGTTTCGTTTGTACGCAATCACTTTCAGAACTATCCTCGTGACGTCACGCTTCAAAAGCAGACACGTGTAGTACTTTTTCACGGGAGAGCGCGGCCTGCGCCTGCGCGTGATGACACGTGATTTTTATTTTTATTGATGGTTTATTAAAACAATTTGAACTTGTAGCCAAAGGCTAAATTGAGTCAAATTTAACATAAAATATCCAAAATAAAAACATTACAATTACATTTATATTTAAAGATTCAGTTATATAAGAGTATTGATATTGACTTTAATTAAAATATTAAATATTACAATAAAATGAAGAATGGATAGAAAAACAGACAACCAAGTATACAGTATATTGTGTACACATGCATATTTCACACAATACAGTTTGGAAACCATCAGTGGTCATTATAAAGGTCTATAAATGTCTTAGACATTGTGGTGTACCTTTGGGGGGATGACACCCGAGGCTCCATTATTATTATTATATAACGCGTATGCGTTCCACCAATCAAATAACAAGGATCTTTGTGTGGGTTATTTAATGTAAAATATTAAAAAAGTAAATCTCCAACTTTTTCAAAATAATATTGGCAGCTATAACATTTTAATTGAGCAACCTGTAAATAAGGATGGCTTGTCTTTTTAAAAATGTAATCAAAATCCTTCAAAAACATTCAATGTATAATATTATTGTGCTTATTCTTTTCTTTACTCCAGTAAATGGAATATATGATTGAAGATCGATATAATGTCATATATTAAGCTTATATGAATAGTACGCTTTATTGGTAAAATGCCATTGTGTTCAGACATAGGACCTGAAAGTACGTACCGCTTAGTCTTGAGCCCAGACGTTTATTGAAATGTGTGCACATCGCGCTTCAACTGCACCCAGTTTGTGCAGTGCGAATACATTTCTCATAAGCGTCTTGATGCAAGACTCGCCGTGTCTGAGTATTCAGAGTTGCTATAGGGGTGTGGTTGATGGAGGTCTAAATGGCCAGATCTGGCTTGGTGTAAACACTGAGGCCTTGCCACTGAATTAGTCAAACTGTTTAACATAACCCCTATACCAACTGGGATCGACTGTCGACAGACATCATCCTGTGTCATGTCTAAGTCTTTGTCTGTCGTAGGGGAAGATTTTAAGAGTATGATTCATTTTTCCCTACATGTTGGTAATATTGCCAAGTCAATTTTCAATGTATAAATCCTATCAAAATGTAATTTACATTTAACAATTATTGTCAACTGTGATTAATATTAGCAATCTGTAATGTACCATTGTACTCAATATGGATTAAGTTGTTGCCAACATGAAGATAAATGTGTGACACTGTATTGTCACGACGATGCGGGCGATTCACAATGCGGTGCGCCCTCAAGCGGTCAGCAGGGAGAGGCTAATTTCTCACTTTTCGGTCGACAACATTAATTCCAAAATGGCGGCTAGTCATGCTACTACTAGTACTTGAGACGGCAGCGTCATTTCGTGGCCATTTAACCCACCTTATGTCCATCATCCATGGGTATTTCTCGATACTTTTGAGTTTGGACGTGTGTGCAAGGCACTTTGCAGACTCACAGAAATAAACCATAGTTATAAATAAAGTAATCGCATGATAAAAATCAAGAATTCGCAACTAACTGTGTAATCCGGCCATCAAGCGCCGCGCCAGACATGCCAGATGTCGACTTTTACCCATCATGCATCGCGTAAATTGGCCTCTCCCTGCTGCCCGCTTGAGGGCGCACCGCATTGTGAATCGCCCGAAAAAAGGCTCTTCGTGAAAACGGAAAACGTCTCGCTCGAAGTTTTGTCCTCACAGCGCGTGTTCAAAACCATGCGGAATTATCAGCATGTCGTGAGCCAGTGTGAAACTGGTACCCATATAATTCTGGATTTGCTTGCACCCACGCTATGATGACGGAAAATTGGAGGAATGAAGTAGTTTACACGAAGTGACAATTAATCCTGGGTGTTAACAGATTTTGTGCATAATTATGTAGTTTTGTTCGCTTTCTTTTTGAGGTTATTATTATTAATATTTATCTGTTTTGATCGTTTTTGTTTATTTATTTATTTTTTGTTATATATATAAATAAATAAATAAATAAACATTTGGGGGGGGGGTGGTAATTACTTATAGGTTGGTATATATACTGTTTATTTTTGTACAACTTTTAAGTTGAATGCAATTAATAAAATGTCAACTTTGAATGTTACTAGTAATTAGGTACCCTATTCATATGCCAGTGTGGCCGCATTTGGAAATGTTGGCCCGAGTTTAGTTTTCATTTTCCAAGCATTGGTCTCACAGTGAATACGTGTGACATCGTTGGTAAACTTATTTTAGGCTGTGGCGTTGCAAAGAGTTGGGGGGGGGGGCAATCGCCCCGACCCTAGTTTTGATTCATAGACGCATGGAGTGCAAGTTTTTTCCGGTAGATATCCTTTGCGCCGCTGTTGTTCGTACGAGCCATCGGTAGAGGGCGCAACACACAACTATCAAAACTAGCTGTTGCGCCCCTACCGGCACACTACACTATAAGTCATCATTTCGACGAGGGGCGGATCCAGGGCCTCGAAAGGGAAACGGGCACATGACCAAAAAAGGGCCACAAAAATGGATGTAAATTTACACTGGCTCATTGTGCTTCCCTTACCCACACCCCGCCCCCGCCCCCACCCACACCCCGCAGGCCTACATGTATAACGCTTTTAGGGGTATCTAATTAATATTTATAGGCTATAGAAATCAATGAATGCAATTACTTTGTTGTCGTTTGGTCAACACATTTCCGAGAAAATCGTGGGCCGAGGCTAATTTGAAAAAGTTTTAAAATTGCGTGATACAGTAATTAAAAGTATTTAAAAAAAAACATTTACAGAATAACATTACTTTGAGAGAAATAGAACAGTACAAAAAAAAACAAAAAAAACTACAATTTTCCTTCGTTTTGTAAAAGATTTAATTTTCTACATGGTTCTTTTTTACATTACTATTTTATGTACAAGCAACAGCCAAGTCCAAAATCGATCCAGAATGAAAACTATATATGGAATTCAAGCCTATGTATGCTTATTCTGAACATACATTATGTTTTTTTTAACAGCAACAAATGGTATTTTAACAGCCAGAAGTGATTTTAAATAGAATTCTGGTCTGGAAAAAGACTACCAGACATTACTTTTAAGCAAGAGATATGATCATTCACCGTGTAATGACCGTAAACAATTTATAATCTACATTGTGTATCATAAATAATACCAGAGATGTATACTCGAGAAAAAAAATTCTGTACTTGTACTCGTACATGGAAAAGTACAAGACTGAATAATAAAACGTATTTGCTAATTCCAAGGACCTGTCCTAATGTTACCATTATCCAGAGTGACACAGAAAGGTATCCCTACCAAGGTTTGAAAATATACAATCTACTGTGTCAGTCTAGACACAGTTACAATGTATGTGGCTTACCTTTGCTAAAAGCGTTGAAATTTGAAGAACAATATTAATGAAATACAATATATACAATCAATATAATACAAGTCAAGACTGCAAGAACCTTGTGGTTGAAGTGTAAACCCAACTAAATTATTTTCCATTTTACCTGTAATTGTATGACAAGTGCAAGTTACTGGAGAGCAATGCTACTAAAATTCATACAGCGGTGTATGAGATTCTCAATTTGTTTTGGTTTAAATGAAGATGAGAGACAACCATTCTAAATATTCATGATAAAAACCAATCAAAGATCAGCATATTCAATGCTTAACCCTAACTCCCTAAGCATTGTTACTGAACAATAAAAATCCTTCAAAATCCTCCAACAGCCTTTGTTGTCTAGGGAGTTAGGGTTAATGTATACATTACCAGTTTTCCAAGTTCCACTCTGGTACAACAAAAACTAATACAACGTTCCACAAATCTGTGACAAGCGAGCCAATGCATGTAGAATGATTCCAATTACAAGAAGACAACAACCACACCTGGATAAGAACATTTTGACACCCTCAAGACAATTTCTCCTGCTTCACGAGTTCTTAAGTTGCAGTGGCACACAACTTCATCATTTTCCAGTGGAACACTGCCGTTTCAATGCAGTAAACTTGTAACATCCATCATGTTGTCCTAGGCCGTCCCTTGACAGATGAAGCAGTTGATCACAACACCAAACTTCCAGACCTGGGTGGATTTGTCCTACTGACAGCAAACTCACCTCTCATGACTTGAAGACTTCAAAAGTATGGTGCAGTATTCTATTCCATAGGAATTTATCAATTAAAGCCACTATACACTGTTGGTACTACATAAAACTATGGAGCGCTATCATTTTAGAAAAATGTCAACAAAATTCAGAAGCAAATGTTTCGAAAATAATTCCACTGAAGAAATAATTCAAAAAATTATAGCGACACAATGAAATAAACTGAAACTTCCAGTTTGGTGTCTGTGCATATACCTTGATTCCTACAATGCATGTACATCTACATCTGTTTTACCAAAAGTGTATGTTGGCTTTAAAGGGGCACTCCTGTCACTACATATATAATATGGAAACCAACAAGTTTAAAATAGATAAATCTGTATCTGGATAAACCTTATAAATAATTTCAAGTTCTTGCAATCTTCACCAATGGTACACTTGTGTAAATTGGTTGCTGGCTCAAACTCGTTGCTGATTCGATTTGGCCACCAATCTATGTGCTCATAAGCCATGACTGCTGTACAAGACAAAAGGGTTCATTTGTGTTCTCATACAGTCAAATGTTCATATATTTCAGAACGTCTGACAAAATCAGTGAATCCCAACATTGGGTGGTCTCTTCTCAGAGTGCGTGTGGACTGTAAAATGCTCTTGTACCAGGGTACACTACCTAAACAATGAACACACAGCGAGTAAGAACCAGCCTCAACTCCCAATTTATGACACCGACAAAATGCACAGCTAATTGCTGCAATGGACAGCATATAAATCGCATATGTTCAAGGCTTTAGATGGATACTTGTGAAGTAATTCCATAAATGCTTCAACCATAACAGCACAGACAATATTGTGCTGTTACAATTCAACAACAAAATTACCTGAAATGGTTTATAACGTTTTCATTTGTATACACATAAAGATCCAATGATAACAACGTATACATACATATATGCCACAACGGTCACACATGATTACAATACCTAAAGGGAAGGTACAACATTTAACAAATTATAACCTAAGAAATTACTTGGAGTAAAGTTAGTACATGTATCAATTATTCCGAGAAATAATTTCATCTGTAGTGCTTTTATCTTTCAAGGAATTGTTATGTCGAATTTACAAAAAGTTGCAATCCAGCAACTTTTTCTAAAATGTAAAAATTTGACATGTAACCGTTTTTTGTTGTTTTATCAAAAAAGTAACATTTTTTGTTGTTTTATCAAAAATTAACCATTTTTGGTTGTTTTAATATCAAAAATGTAACCGTTTCTTGTTTTATCAAAAATGTAACATTTTTTGTTGTTGTTTCATCAGAAATGTGAGCATCTGTCATATGATGTACTTCTTGAAAACAAGAGGATTGAAATGGATCTTCGTTTGTAAATACTAATGTTGTACCCTCCCTTTAAGGCTCTATTGTGCAATATGAGCACTTTAAAAAAGTTGTTATAAAATTTAAGGATTCTACGTTAAAGGGACTTATTGGATGCAGAAGGGCTGGAAAGAGAAATAATGAGGTAATAAAGCATTTCATGTTAAAGCACCTTTAAGTATCCATGACCATATTGCAATATGAGAGAACATGAGAACACAACATAGCTGGACTTTGAAATCATTAATTCATCAAACCATCATAACAGTTCATAAGAATACGGACAGCTATGTATGGACACCAGGCTAGCCTATTATAAACACAAACAGCACAACAAAGTAAGACAATTATTATAATGTCAGTATTGGAATACATGTTAACAGGTTTCAATTCCACCTGTTTGAACAGGTCAACATGTGACAAAAGATAAATATTCTCTTGCGATGACAAATCCTCCTGGAAAAAGAATGAAAGAAAATTGGTTTAACTTGTTGCACTGGGTTAGAAAGAAGTTTCAACAAAATGCAGAAATGTGAAGAAGAAAAAACCACGCTGGAAGGCGATGCAGACTTCAGGACATCGGGTGAGAAAGCTGGCTGGGAGCAGGACACCGAGCGAACATCAGGACATGGCGGACGTTATTCGGTCATTGTTGTCTCTGCACTGAATGAGTTCAACAATGCTCACAGAACAACTGTTGTTTTGGTTGGTATACGGGCACACAGCATTGTCCAAAAGGGCAGAGAATGCATCTAAGATATATGGATTTGGAGAGTTTCTCAAGTAGATGTAGAAATCTGCGTTTACTTTGGGCATACCGTTGAATCATGGGCAATCATTATCCAGGTGTGACTTATTTTTTAAAATTTTTTTAGAGAGTCCATGGGAGATTACACTGAGTCTTGAATCAGTGTAGTACATTTTTGCCAAGGGAGTGGTGGAGCGGGTTGTTTCTCACGTGACGGGTCCATGTCGTTAACTGGGGTTGAGACGGGTGCAACTCTGGCTGCTTTACTGGACGTGCACTTGGAAAATGTCAATTTCTTAACACAGTATAGCATACTGGGTTTTACTTGGAAACATTTTTTTTTTTTTTAATTTTTTTTGGGGGGAGGGGTTTGGTTTTAAGATGACTGTCGTCCCGATATCTGAATAAACCAATGGCATCGTCATGCCACTGAAATGGATTTTGGAGTGTTCTTTTTGCAGAGATGTGTAAATAAAATGGTACCCTGTGATGGCAAATCCAGGATGCAGCAGCTGTACTCATTTTGGTATTAGTCCATGGGTGCAAAGCAACAGTGCTGATAACCATCAATAAAAGTGGTGGAATGGCTCATTTCTGCAGTGACTGGTCCGGTTTGGTGGTGAGTGGAAAACTGGTTAAAACAGGGGTGCGATTCTGGCTTGGGGTTCTGGGCGTAAATTTGGGATAAAGTCCACTTGTAGGAAGAAACATTACTGGGGTTTTTTTTTTCTTAGAAGACTAACGGTCGGATTTCTGAAAAAAGCAACTGCACCCATCACCCCAACTAGAGATTGGCTAGGATAGCCATGCTTTGCTTGCAGTCCAACATTGCATCATTTCCTGTCAGTGTAACCGCACAGCTTTTCAAGAACTCAAGACACGCTTCTGGACTTTCAAAACCAAGTTCACTTTCAATGAACGAAACGGCCAGACTGGGTCGGTATCTAAATGATCCAAGGGAAGATTGGGTGTTAAAATTCAAATACAATGACAAAAATACAAAGACAAATAGCAAAAGAAAATCCATAACTTGTATTAACAATACTCACTTTGAAGATCTTTTTTTTTTCTGTGAACAGAAAGAATGTACTTACCGACTAAAGAGACAAAAAAAAGGCATGAACATATCACTGGGTTAACCAATTTCAGAGTTAACACAGTGATATGCACAAACATTTCAATAGATATACATGCATTTTTATCCAAAATAAACGAGTATGTTTATCAAGTGCCATTGTGTACAACTACACGGTTTCATACCTACCTCAAAGTGGAAAATTAGGTACTTACCCAATTAAAACAAAAGACATTAGGTTAAAATTTATCATTTTTATGTAAAACTCTACAAGATATTTTGCTCTGCATTATCTTACCTTGAGTAACTGTTTATAAAGAAAACGGTATAATTTTATATATTAAAAGATTTCAGGCTTATATATATTGCTGGAGAAATCAACATTTCAAATTTTGTTTGTAAATTTACGGTCTAGCTTACCGGATTCAAGTTCTGGTGTTAGCAACATAATGTGGGTTCGAATCACGGCCGTGACACTTGTGTCCTTGAGCAAGACACTTAATCATAATTGCTTCTCTCCACCCAGGGGTTAAATGGGTACCTGTGAAGGCAGAGTTGGTTTGCTCTATATGCGCTAGAAATGGCAGCAATTGAGCTGTATACTCCCCAGGGAGCTGAGATGGTTTCAGGAATGATTTATGAGCCTTATGAGCAGGGATAATAATATAATGCGCCTTGAGCACCACTTAGTTGGTGGATACGTGCGCTATATAAATCCACACATTATTATTATTATTATACTCATTGGGGTTAGTGGTATTTTCAATATATAAGTTATATTTAGGCCTGTACTGAGGTTTTTATAAATCTTGTATTTATTTCATTCATTTATTATAAATATTTGTATTTTTAGTTTATTTTTAAATTTTGTGTATGTAGGGGGGGGGGGAAGAGAATATTTCTGTCTAGAATATCCCTAACTAGAACGATGTATAATGAAATTGTTAAATGAATCTTAGACTTAGCCCCTACGAACAAATTCTTTTCACTGTATCGCTAACTTTATGCTAACCTGAGCACTATTTTTTTAATTTCATCTAGGCAAATGGTTGATCCAAATAGGTTCTTTTCATGAATATTTTTAAATAATGTTGTCTTATAGTGTGCCAAATGCACCATCATGTGACACTCAGTGTGCTTTGCATTATTACTCCTGGTCATTTCCCCAATATCATTCCTTCGTTTTTAGGCAGTATACAAGATACACATCAAATCCTAAGCAATTTCCAAAATTACACTGTCTTATTTAATGTGTCTGGACAGGGCCCCCCCACAAAAAAAAATAATTAAATTAAAAAAAATTAAAAAAATGTTCATGCCTACCCCCCCCCCCCCCCCCCCCCCATCTAGTGATTTTGAATTTTTACCGCTGCTAAAATCAGTAAGAAAAAATTTGTTTCCACTCTCCTCCCCCTCCAAACAATGATTATGCCTTCACTATGGCCATGTGTCCGGATTTTCAAAAGTTCAAAGTTCCTATAATGTTCTAGCTTAAAAACTATGTTATTCTGTACAAAACTAAATAAATATATAATTAATAGAAAAGATAAATGGAATACATACGACTTGATCATCGTCTTCAAAGCGGCTTTTCTCTCGCGCTCCAAAAACATGTCAATCAAGTAGGATGCCATGCACGGGGCACAGCGGTACAGCTTGAAATATGTATGATAATCAGAGAGTGCCCACGCTGAGCGTAGGGCAAGGGCATGCTTTACCGTGGGGTCCTTACGGACATCGGGTTTTAAATTTGCTAAGTCCGTGGCAAGACCTGGAGAAGATACTAGTTAAGGAATGTACAGAGGAGGTTTACACCGAAAAGGACACCGAGTGAATTACTTACTTGGTTCTGATATGGTTTAAGAACCAAAAATCCTGAGGAAGTTATTCCGTTGATAAATCTATGACGAACATGTCAAATCTCAAGGGGATCATCAGCTCATGATTCAATTCCACATGAATACGTTTCTTGATAACGAACCCAACAAAATGTTTGCTTCCTGTACATATCTCTTGATTTTTATAAAGTATGGATGCATTTTCTAATGTTTTTTTTAACCAAAAATATAAAACGTATGAAGTATGAAGTTAAAAAACATAAGCCTAGCTTTATTAAGTAAAGACTGTTTGCGGTGACGCCATGTAGAAATTCTCTTTAGAGGAGTAAATAGTTCTGAAAAGAACTATTTTCTTTTTAGAACTATTTACTACTCAAAAGAGAATTTCTACATGGTGTCACCACAAACGGTCTTTACTTATCCTTTTCACCATGCAAAGTCTTTCCGGGTTTTCTTGCCTACTTGTGAAATACGTTTCACATCTAGCAATTAATTTCCGATGCAAAGGATACTGAGGGTGTTTTTGGTGAGCAGGCAGTAGAGTATACGATAACCAGTGAATTCCTTCTTGTGTTTGGCCTCTATGTCATCCTCATCATAGAGAGCCTTCAGCTGGGTCTGGCACTGGTTAAACTCCTCGCGGTCGCCCTGTAAGCAAAAACATCAGGGAGCAAATGAGGTTGGTTCAATTTCATGAAGCTGCTAATTTTGCTAAGCAAATATTTTTCATAAGCAATTTGAAACTAACTACCAGCCAAGGACTGTACATTTACATGAAACATTTTGCGAGATATCATCTAATGCAAACTTTTCTGCAAAGCAATTTTATCTGCTTAGCAGCTCTATGAAATCGGCCCTCGATAAGTTTTCCCAATACTCAATAACAAAATGTCAGAGAAATGTTACCATGAGGAAAAATATCACAAGGAAATCATCTGCAATCCGATCCATTCACACTGATTTGCGGGTCAGAAATAATGAATGAATTTTTCAGAAATGTCTCGTTTGAGATGGAACATTGAGGGGTCAGTTTCTATGCAAATTTTTATTTTAAATGAAATATACATGCACTTCTTGACGTTGGACTAAGATGCCTTTGAACACAGAAACCAATAGGAACACCACGGTTCCCCTTAACTCCTTGTTTTCTTTCACGTGCAGGCTAGACCAATTAAGCTTGCTTTAATTTTTTAGGGGGGGGGGTGGTAAAATCGTATCATAAATTTACATGTACGATAATAAAAGGGGGTACATGTCCTATTTGCCTTCCCCTCCCATCTCCTTGCCAACTCTCCAACCCTTACCAAAATAAAATCTGCCGATACCACCCACCCTAAGGATGGTAGATGAAGCAGATGAAGCAGACTAGAACACGCACTGAGGAATTCCCATTACATGAAGTTTACTGAATCACTGCATCTCTCTTAATAAATAACTCACCTTTTCCAGAGCTATTCTTGCATGGGTTTCATACACTTCCACGGTGAAGTTGTCTCTTTTGCATTGCACCTGCGAGTAAACAAGATCAACAGCACAAGGTGTAAAATGATTTACTCTAGGATAGTAAACAAAAATGTTATCAATCTGTCTGCGGCTTGCAAATGTTCATTTAAGTAATCTGTCACAAGTTCATATCTTTATTGATGAAATCACTTGTCATCATGCAGTCCGTGCTCTGGTCACATCACGTTTGGACTATGCAAATTCACTTCTCCAAGGATCCTCTAGCAAAGAGATCAAACGTCTTCAACGGCTTCAAAATCGTGCTGCAATTTTAATTTTCATGGCTAAAAAGTATGACCATGTCTCCCCTCTCCTACGACAGCTTCACTGGCTTCCCATTCGAGACTGGATTGATTTCAAAACATTGACTATTGCCTATAAATGTGTTACTGACTCTGCACCATCCCATCTCTGTGAGCTTATTATACCATACCAACCTAACCACAGTGGACTCCGTTCAAATTCTGATTCCCGGATCTTCAAAAAGCCAACTACACATTTAACTGCGGCTAACAAGGGTTTCTATACTGCTGCACCCAGCATTTGGAATGAGCTACCATCTGGTATCCGTTATGCTTCTTCATTGAGTCAATTTAAAACATCTCTCAAGACTCATTTATTTCAGGCACTGTGTATTTTTTAATTGTACTTGCATCTCACTGTAAAGCGCTGTGATACCGTTTGTGTAAGAGCGCTATATAAATGCCTTCATTGTATTGTAAATGTCCGGCCGTCTTAACATGACGACAGGTGATTTTACAAGCCCTAAACTGTGATCAAGGATTTCCTGTGCTGTCTTCCTTGGGTTATTGTCCATGATTGATTGCTTACAACCAGCTATACAAACAAACAGGGGTAAACAAAAATTGTAACTTTTCTATGTAATACCTGTGCTGTGTTTCAATTGCATGTCACCTACATATTGCCCATTAACCCTCCGATAGGTTTAACACTCAAAGACACTCAAAATTTGTATGTCTCTCTTAACCCATTGACTTTGTGCAGTGCACCCAAATACATGCAAGCACATGTGGCTGTACGCGATAGGAGGTCAAACCCAAAGACACTCAAAATTTGTATGTAACTCCCAACCCATTGACTTTGTGCAGTGCACTCAAGGAGGTCAAACCAAAACCAAGTACATACACAGCTCTGTATGACTCTGTGGTTTGACCTATTGGCAATGCAACCAAAAATACTCAAGTGAGTGTCTATGGGTGCCGTGCTGACTGGGCCAAATTTCAGCCTGGGCACAGGAGGGTTAACCCTAACTACCCCAAATCCATCAAAATCCTCCATGGGGCACTTTTTGGGAAAAATTCAGCACTGTTGGAAACTGGTAGTTTCACCTCTTCAAATGTGCCAAAATTACTACCTGGCAAGAAGTACAGGCCATAAGTGTTGAATATGAAAGATCAACGAAAATGCATGGTGCATTTTGAAAATAAGGGCATGTTTCCAAAAGTGCACTTATGGATTTTGCGGGATTCAGGAAGGTTCCTAGCCAGAATACCTAGGGGATTAGGGTCAATCCCAATATATTACTCACACACACATCACACATCCACACATGGATGTAAGTGGGATTGAAAAAAAACGTATGATAGGCACTGTATTGTGAACTAAAAAAGGTCCATACACGTCCTTTATAATGCAATCTCGATCCTACATTTCAACACCAACTGTTCTCCAGCTTTGAGATTGACCACTAAGGGTGAGGTTGGTTATAAAGTTGCAGGTAATAATTAAAATGTAACCAAATATAACTAAATAAATTTATTAAATTAAAAATCTGGAGTTTCATGAAAATTATGGAGTAACTTAAACAGAGATGATATTGTGAGAAAATTAAAAGGTAGGAAAAATGTTTGCCATTATCATTAGGCATATACATGTATACTAGCACGTAGTGGTTTACCTCTATAGCCATGTTATAGCAAGGAAACTGTTTTTTATCTTGGTATTTACAATAAAATGATACACAAGGAAAGTTTCCATGGTCTGAAGTTAGTCGGAACCCGGTTTCATGGTACAATTTTCAAAATCAAAAGGTAGGATTTCCTACAAAAGTAGGAAGAATATCATGCCTGCTTCAACATCCCCGACATACAGGGTATATACTTCACAGGTTAACAGTTGCAGGAACATGTATGCAACTTATATCCAAAATAACGTATATATTTCTCAAACCCCTTGCTTTGCAGCTCCCAGTCGTGGATTTTTGAACTTACTGTAAGATCTTGACGGATCGACTTGAGTTGCTCACACACAAATGAATAATCTTGCTTAGTCCTCCAGCGATCCTTCACCATAGCCAAGGATCTCCTGAGGACTGAAACAGGTCGTACTGTTGATGCTTCTGGTGCCTGGTGTCCAAAAAGAATACAGATAAATAATAAGTTGGCATTTTCCGTTTAATTTGCGAAACGTGTACACGTTTTGACACAGACCGTGTACACGTGTAAACGATTACTGTTATCACCTATAAATGGCATGATGCAGACGGACTGTCCGTATTTACATAAAATTATCCAAAATATAGAAAAAAATAGTACAGATGTATTAAAATTTTAACAAACGTATCCTGGGAATCGTGGTTGTACTTTGTGAAATAAAAGACCGGCCAAATATCGTGGAAATGGAAGGTTCCATTTTTTAAATGTAGGATTCGTTTACACGTTTCATGAATTTGAAAACATTTAGTGAATTTATTTTCGTGTAAACGTCCCAACCCTAGTATATCATGTCATAAAAAAATACCTTTTTCATTAACCCTAACCATGCTCAATGCAACAAGATGCAACAAATGTTAAAAGTTGTCGCATCTTGTTGTTCTCAGCAGAGAACAAAAGAACCATTGTTCTAGCTGGTGGATCTTGTTGCATTGAGCAGCCTGCACACTTTTCTGTTGTTGCATTGTGCTGCATTAAGCAGGGTGTCTGTGAAAAGCCAGGTTAGGGTAAAAAAAGGAAGTTAGTGTGAAAGAATTAAGAGATGTGTGCAAAAGCATGAAAGTTTCAGCTTATTATGTTGGGTCATTAAGTTACTGGCTCTCTAGATTGCCTAAGCCACTTTCAAATTGGCTACTTAGAAGAAAATTCCTGCTTAGCAAATTTTCTTTGAAAGCAAAATGTAGCCGACAACCAGCCAAAAGCAATACATATAGTGTGCATTTTTTTTTAGGCTGGTAATAAAATATACCTGCTAAGCATATATTTTCTGATTTAACAGTAAGATGGGTTTACTTACCGTAGTTAAACGCAAGTACTGCTTGGTGATTTCTTGTGAGGCGCCCACTATTGGCTCAAGAGACCACTCTGAGTCATCTTCTCCGCTCCCTTGCTGGAAGGAGAGAAAAAGGGGGTTAAAAGATTAACTCAACGGCGCCGCGTCGTGATTTCGAACTGTTTTTTTATAGCTCTTCATGGTACCGTAACTTCGTATAATATTACCATCTTACAGCCCAGTTACCTTTTACAAATAAATTTTCTGTTTTTGAGTAATTACCAATGGCATTTACCTCCCTTAACGGGACAATATCATCCCGATCAACAGGGCATGGAATCGGAGTGCTATTTTTAGATTAACTCAGTGATTGAACTGACCACATGATAAGGTCATATTACCGTTGCTTCTGCATAAATGGCCCAGTAATTTTCAGTCCCTGTGTTCATCTTAAACTAGGAGACTGATTCCATGCCCTGTTGAAAGTCTGCTCTGATCATGACGATACTATCCCTTTAATACTAGGGCTACTGTCCAGTGAAACAACCTCTTTGTACGTGAATCAAAGACTTACCAAAAACCCATCAATCTGAAGCGTGAGTTTCTGCGTTCTATTTTTCTTTTTGGAAGCTGAATCTCCTAGCATGTCTTGGAAGCGAGCCGCCCGCTTCTGCATCCGCACTTCTTTGTGAGGATCATCAAGATCAAATCTTTTGGAATTTCTGAAGAAAAGAGTAAAATGAGTCATTAAAAACACTGTACAAACACCACATTTCAACCCTCTCGAAGGAATGTTCCACCAATTTTCCACACTGGTCAAAAACAGTTAACTGCCTGGTTTTGACTGCAAGAGCAAACTTGTCAACTCTTTTGTCAAGGCAACTGGTTAAAACCTGATTTGCCATACAAGCTTGAAACATACAACAAATGTTAATTAACGGATATTAATGGATCAACTTACTGTTGTTTTCCTCTTCCCTTGGGGGTCTTCTTTCCAGGCGTTCTCTGACCTCTGCTCGTATCATTTTCCTCATTGCCACGACCCCTACCACGACCTTTGCCCCGTCCACGACCCCTGTCTTGACCCTTCCCTCTGCCTCTCTCTTGGGACTTCTCGAGCTGCATCTCTCTCCAGTCTCCACGGAGGGGGATGTAGTCGTCCCTGTGGTCCCGGCTATGTCGGCTGTCACTGTCGCTGTCACTGGGTGGGGTGGTGGTGGGGGGGCGGGTTAAGCAATATATAAATCAGTGAGCAAACGCATTCACGAAACCTTCAGTGTTTCCCTTTACATAAAGTTTTGTGCAAAGTAATGGTAGACTACATATGAGTACAAAGTATAAACTATCTGCGTATTGGGTCTGGAAAGTAGGGACCCAACTTACAGTGAAGTCACAGATAGGATAATTTTGTGGATTTATATTGGATGCCAGGCTAGGGAAATGTATTGAGGAAGGCTCATTATATAGGCCCTTGTCCCTAAATGTACACAGGTTACAGCACATAATAAAGCATGAAATGGCTTTATCAATTTAACAGTATCCTGGCAATGTTTATGTAGCATTCATCCCTTAATGAGTGGATCACTGTTATATAATCACACCCGATACACTATGAATGCAGACTTACAACAAGACGCTTCTCAAATTTGAAATATTTGAATTTGAATTTTAGCTTTTAATCAATGTGGCTCTATGAACTGATTTTGTAACAACTGTACAGAGAAACGCTGCTATACCGAAGATTATGGGACTCCCCACAAAATGTTCACTCGAGTGGACTCTCGTTCTAGTGATTCATGTCTGCAAGGCTAATATTGAACATAAACTTGAAGTCAAGGGCCATGTTCCGTTATTACTGATACCATCAAAATAAAACCTACCTGCTGTATCGCCGTCTTCTTGATCTTCTGGATGGGGGTGACCTGCTGCGTGACCTACTCCTCGACCGACTTCTTGAGCGTGACCTCGAGTGGCTGGAAGACCGATCTCGTACAAACCCATAAATTCTCCGGCCGGAGCGTGAGTTTATGGGGGTCGCAGAGTGCCGACTGCCGTAGCTGGTGTTCTGGTTACCCTGATGATGTTGCACATGTTGGGGAGTCCTCTGCTGTTGGGGGGTCCTCTGCTGTTGGGGGGTCCTCTGCTGTTGGGGGGTCCTCTGCTGTTGGGGGGTCCTCTGCTGTTGGGGGGTCCTCTGCTGTTGGGGGGTCCTCTGCTGTTGGGGGGCCCTCTGCTGTTGGGGATGATGGTGGGGAGTCGTGGCTGAGGCTTCCCATCGGGATAATTTCTTACTGTTGTTCTGCATGTTTAAAAGCTCACTGAAATAGAATCCAATGTGGTAAATGATCAAACCCGTGTGTGAATGCACACCATCGCAGAGTTGTTAACTTCGATTCTGCGGAAGATCACAGAGCTTGATTTGCATTTACTTACTATATGCAAGGAGGCCTCTCCTTTTGGTGCCAAAAGAAGAGGCCTCCTTGCATATATTTTAAGTAAGTAAATTACCGTCAAATACGCAAAGTCTTCCGCAGAATCCGGAAGAGTTGGCAGCTCTGCCATCGTGATATTAACTGTAGACATTTAAGTCAAAATTACCGGTGGACGGTCTTGTGGGGCATGGCTTTGTGTTACAGAACCCACCCAGGCAAATCCCTTCTTAATGAAATACAAAGACAAGGAGAGTGATTCTTACTTTGGCAGAGGCTGTTTTGTCCAGTCCTTTGTCCAGGCTGTGCCATCAGTGAAAGCTGTTGTGAGTACTTCTTTGAGTTTGGCCTCGATGGAGTCTTTATCGTTCTCGGTATCGCAGTCGGCGAAGGCTCTCTGTACATATTCTCTGTTGGTGCAATGACAACATTTGTGATAAATAAACTAACATTGTTTCGAGTGAGCAGAGAAAAATTAAGAAGAGTGGGATTTGAAGCGGGTTAACGTGTCGGTGCTCCACTAAATGAGCCTTCTAGCCCAATGTTGACAATATTTTGTCAATATCTCTTCTAGTGATCCCAAGACAACACCTCTTGTTGTATCGTATCATGGGACTTAATCCCTGGCTATATGGCATGATTTGGTTCAATGACTGTGGACTAGCACCCTCTGAACAAATATACTGACAAAATAGGGAGACTGCCAACATAGGGCTACATGGCTCAGTTGGTAGAGTGCCGGCATGTCAACCCAGAGGTCGCAGGTTCAAATTCCACTCAAAATTATGTATCAAGTCAGTTTCTATTGTGGGTATATTTGATTCAGTAAACTAACAAATAGAATTGTGTTTGTTTGTTGTGGTAAGGTAGCGAGGCAAACAAAACCTAGTCAATCAATATTCTCTGAAGCGCAAATTATGTATAAAAAAACACTGACTGGTTCATAAGCAACTAGTGCATGATAAATGTACACAGGTTACAGCACAAAATAAAGCATGGAATGGCTTTATCAATTTTAGCAGTATCCTGGCAATATTTATGTAGCATTCATCCCTTAATGAGTGGATCAGTTATATAATCACACCCGATACACTATGAATGCAGACTTATAAAATAATGAATTAATAAAAAATAAAATAAATTTAAAATATAGGATTTTAGTTTTCAATCAATGTAGTCCTTTGAACTGAATTTTTAAACAATTGTACAGAGAAATACCACTGCATAAAACGACATGTGATAGACACACATTTTTCACTATAGCCGTCACTCATTATAGCGTTTGCAAGGATAATATTGTGCATAAACTTGGAGCCAAGGGTCATGTCCAGTATTTGTTCATTATATCAGTGCTTTGTTATGGCCACATTGGAAAGTTATACACTTACTTTAAACTCTCTGGCCAGTCGGTTTGTGATGCCGGTGTACTGCAACAACAAAAAACAGAAAAACCAAAATAATTCAGAGTTTCATTGGCAAAGTTGAAGTACCTTTTAAATATCAATTTTATATCAAATGTGATGTGATCTGGGAAAACCCTCCACATGGTGAAATTTGTAATTTTTGTGTTTTATACATCAAATTAATCGGGACTGCATGTGCTCTTATGTGAAAGAACTCTACAATAGCGTAACTCAAGTTATAGACATTCTAGAATCATGAATAAAATAGTTTTGAAAAGAGCACATGCAGTGTCCCAATTAATTTGATGTATAAAACACAAAAATTACAAATTTCACCATGTGGAGGGTTTCCCAGATCACATCACAAATAATTTTTTTTTTTTTTTAATGCCAAAAAAGATGATCTGCCGGACTTTCAGGTTCCTTTTTTTACTGCATTCCATCCCGAAATTCATATCGCTTTCACATGAAGGGCTCCCTCGTTCGGGGGTTAGAGAAGGTCCCTCATTGTTTCATGTATGTGCGCTCCACATGCGTTATGCTCAGCGCGCATTCATGAACCAATGAATGAATTTTTGCCTATGAACGAGGGCCTTCAATTTGTGATGTCAATGCATAAGGTCTATTCCAACCTTGCAGCCTGAAGATCTGACGTCACACTTCAAGGCTTGTGAATTACGCCAGATACTGGCCGCAGCGGCCATGTTTTCCCACGAGATTCAACTTTGACCTTGGTTGGCAGCTAGCGCACAAGCATCGAAGCGTGACGTCAGATCTTCAGCACAACGTATCCAATGAAATCCCTTGAATGGTGTGCCTGGAGCCTGTCTATATCCTTGATAGGATAAAGAGACCAGTCTACATACCTTGCAGCTGGGGCGGGTGGTTTGTCAGCCTCTTTGCTTGCATCATTAGCGCCGACGGATGGAGGGGAGGCACTTTGCATCCGATCACTTGGCTGTCTCATGTTGTTCTGTTGACCTTGCTGTCGATTAGGAGTCTGTCGTTGTTGCTGCTGCTGCTGCTGCTGCTGCTGTCGCAGTCTCTGCTGCTGATGCTGATGGAACTGCTGCTGTTGGTGTTGATTCTTCTGCCAGTAGGGTGTCTGTTGCTGTCGTGGAAACTGCTGGTTCCTTTGTTGTTGCTGCTGTGGTGTGTTACTTTCCATATTCGCTCCAGGACTTACACCCGTTCGCTTGCGCATGTTGAATCTAATGCCTCCTGAATCAGGCGGCTCTGCACACACAAAATATAAACGTTATCAAATTTAGTCCACTTTATCAAAAAATTTAATTGATTCTAGTCTTATTAATATGGTCCCGCCAAAATTAACAAGTTTTAAAAGTTACTTGTAAAAAACCCACACAATTATCAACTTTGTACAATATACTTAGGTACATAAAATTAACTAAGTGTACATGTACGTATGTACTTAACAAAATATTTGTCATTATCAAAGTACTTGAAATAGCAAAAAAGAGTACTGCGAATAGCATAAATATTACAATAATAGTTAAATAACAAATTATCATTAGGGAAGTCTATCAATATTCTCTCCGATGCAAAAATTATGGCATTAAAAAAAACAGTGCTTCATAAATTCCCTTTCGAGTAGTGATTAGTTCTGAAAAGAACTGGTGGTTACAACTGACGTTTCGATCAGTGTGCTCTGATCATCTTCAGGAGAATGTTTTGCTTTAAAAGTTTGCTGAAATAGAAATCTTTGTGGTAGATTGATACATGTAGATTGGGTGTTGAAACAACCCTCTCTGTATTTTTGTTTCTGCAAAATGTATTTTGGACGAATTTATCGGAAACTTGCTGGCCAATATGATGACACAATAACTTACGTTTCAAAGATGGCCTATTCCAGTCATCAGCAGCTCTCTTTGGAGTAGTGTTCTCTCTGCTCATTGAACCAAGGTAGCCATACCCAGAAGTAATGCCCTCAGGCCCACCCCTCTCACCCTGCCCTGGCCCACCAGAGCCTGCAGCCCCTGCACCACCCTGTGACTTAGCTCCGCCGTTATTACCTTGATCTTTGTCACCCGGTGTTTCGCCTAAGTTGCTGGGTGGCACAGGGGGAGGTGGGGGTTGGCGGGGTGGAGGTGTTTGGGGAGGGGGTATACCTGGTGGGAATGGCGGGCCCCGGGGTGGTGGGTGGTTTGGGAAGCCACCGGGTGGCATCCCCTGTGGGTACTGCTGATACATATCCTGTTACAAACACATGCAAAATACACCAAGTTAGATACACTGTGTTGGATAGCGCTTTATGTTTATGTAGCATTCATCCCTTAACCCTAACTCCCTAGACAACAAAGGCAGTTAGAGGATTTTGAAGGATTTTTATTGTTCAGTAATAATGCTTAGGGAGTTAGGGTTAATGAGTGGATCACTGGTTATATAATCACACCCGATACACTATGAATACAGACAACTCTAAAATGATATTGAATCCAAAAGTGTATTTGAGCTTTAAACGTGATTTTATAACGCATGAATTGTTCAGTTTGTCAAAAATTTGACTAACAATAGTGGCTGTGCCAAACCCAACATGTTCACTGTGCATACATAAAACATGTACTCAAGAGATTATTTGCATAATATTATGCGCATATTTGTACTTGGTCAAAGGACAGGTGTGTACCTGGATTAGTCATTCTATATTTTCATTAAAACTCCCTAGGCCCATTTGCTTACGCATAACCTGAATCCTCCAAAATCCTTCAGTAGCAAAGCAAGCACATGACATGTATGCCTAAATCTGTTTCTAGTTTGTGATACATGTACATGGCCAGGGACCCTCCCTGCACGCATGGAGTAATAAACAGTGTCCACTGACCCAAGCACTGACCTTGCAATCACTACAACAAACATGGATGTACATGTACCATGGAAAGGCAAGTATGCCTAATAACCTCAATCCTCAAAAATCCTTCTCTTCAGCAAAGAGCATGTAGCATGTAACCTTAATCCTTCAAAATCCTTCACTTTGGCAAAGAGGATTTTGGAGGATTTGGGAAGGTTACGGTTAATCATTTATTAACCCTCCTACAATCAGTGCAATTTTTGAAACCCATTCTGGTCACTCCAAGCTGTTGCAGTTGTTGCCAGTGGCCTCATATGGTTACCCTCTCTTTGCACTGTCACACCACTGAGATTGCAGGGTAAAGTGGTCTCCCATTGATACATTGCAGGCCATACTAATATGTCCATGTATTTTGGCTGTAAACACACCTATACAAAACCACAAAGACTGTGGTTTGTAATGGCCTTCAGTGTGTTTTGAGTATGTAATCGGAGATGGTCTTATTTACAGTGGCCTTAGGTGGCACTGGGTTGATTTTGTAAGATTACTTGGAAAAGACAACAGTGGCTTGTATGCTTTAAAGGTTGGTAAAGAACATATTGGAAATTTAGTGGATCGGAGTGGCCTCCATGTGAAGTAGGGTTAATCGAGTATGGATGCATTTACAGACAGCTTACCATAAATGTATACTGCGTTTAATTTGTGAATGCATTTAATTTGTGACTGACAAAGCTTACCTGTCCTGGTGGGAATCTTGGCATCATCCCATACTGATCCATGGGTGGAGTCATCCCGAAGCCATACCCAAACTGAGATGGATTCATACCTGCATACTGACTACAATAGTTGGCTGGGGGAAGTAATAATAATTTTAAAAATTAAGAAACGCAATTGCTATGAGAACAGTGGGGTTTTTTAATGGGTAAAAGGAAAATGTCTCCGACTTAATGATTTTTTTAATATCATAAACGGTTAATGTATTTCTTTACATGACCTAAGGTGTAAACCACAGATGAATATAATTCATCAACGGACAGCAATTATTCCAAAATGATGCTAAGAGACTGTGATATTGATAGTGACTAAAACAATGGTCACATGAGTCACAAGCCCAGTGTTGTGTACATATGCCTCATTGGATGTTACTGGTGCATTTGCATACAAAAGGTACAACTTACAAGCATGTCATCCAGTCCTTAGAGGTTTGGTGAAATCAAAATTCCCAACAAACACTTCATATCTTAACAACGTAGGTACAATGAAGGTCTGTCAGTAATGGAAATCCTAACATATTACACCTTCAAATTGAATAGTTCAGATGTTTGTATCGAACAGTGGAGCTGGTTAGATCAGTCTCTGGAAAACCTACAAGACGCAAACCATTTTGATAAGACATTGACAGTACGATCAGTGTTCAGAATGCACAAGTCACCAAGAGCAATACAGCATACATGTACATGTTGCATATTTTAAGTTTTGAAATCGAATGCATTTGTACATGGTGGTGCATGACATTCACAAGCATATGCTGCTCGGTGATGTGTATAACAATCACTGTACTTTATAAGGGTGGTGAAAAACAGTGACAAAATATCACAATTTTCTCTAATTGAAAATAAATTTTGGAGAAACAAAATCACAAGGATTGTTTCAACACCCAATCTATCTACCACGAGATTTCTATTTCAGCAAACCATTAACACTTCACTTGGTTCTGCATGTATGCCCACAGAGGACAACCAATCTACCACAAGATTCCTATTTCAGTAATTGGTTTTACATGTACGCCCACAGTGAACACCTAATCTATCAATCTACCACAAGATTTCTATGTGTGCAATTGGTTCTACATGTAAGCCCACGGAGAATAGGCAATCTATCAATCTATTAATCTACAACATTTTTATTTCCAACTGGTTCTACATGAGAACACCAGATCTCTATTTCCAAACCTACATGTACCATTGGTTCACACACGTATGCTCACAGAGAATCAGTGAATATGACATGTACAGTTCTTATTAAGTAAAGACTATGGAAAGAATGTCGTATCCAACTGCCACTTTTTAAGGGTTTTTGAGGAATTTTTTTGAAACCACTAACCAGTTAAAAAATGATTATATCAATTTTGGGGGTGCAGAAAGTGAAAACTATCTTTAAAATCCACTTTTTATGATGGTTTTCGGACTTTATTTCCCTTCTTAAAAAATCCTCCCTTCAGAAAATAGAAGAATCCTGTTATAGTTGCCACTGTGCATGTACAATGACCGTGTTGGTCACTAACGGGGGAGTTGACAAGATCAGACTGACATGACTGAGAAAGTCATTGTATACCAAAAATGCCTGATTTTTCATGAAATAAATATCCTGGAAAAATTTGTATATTTGTAAAAAGTATATGTCCATCATCATCCGTATGTTCTCCACCTTATTGGGTAGGTAAGATTACATTATTGCTTATACTGAATGATAAAAAGTGGCGGTTGAATACCTACCACATTCAACCTAAGACTATTTGCGGTGATACCATGTAGAAATTCTCTTTTGACTAGTCTTCATTTTCCTGAAGACGATCAGAATATACTGATTGAAACATCAAGTTGTAACCAACCAGTTCTTTCAGAACTACTTACTACTTATCCTTTTCACCATGCAAAGCTAAGTCTAACTTAGTTCTTGTTTTCTGCCTGTGTGTGGGGTCAACCTACCATATTGCATTTGCATTTGTTGCATCTGCATCTGTTGTTGTATTTGCAACTGCTGCTGCTGCTCATCTGGAGTTGTGTCTTGCTGCTGCTGCTGCTGTTGCTGTTGTTGCTGCTGCTTGTCCTTCTGTTTCTTTGGGGTCTTCTTTGGCTTTCCCACATCTGGTTTAATTGGGGTTGTCTTGTCAGTAGACTGACCGCTGGCGCCGGGGACAATTTCTGCTGCATCAGGCGACAAATTGTCAAGTTTTTCCAGAGCTTTCCGCGCTATTTCCCAGCTTACATTGGGTGCTGCACCTCCTGGTGGCTGTGGTATGACGCTTGGATTGAATGGACTGGCCCTAGAAATAAAATAAAAACATTGACAAATATAATAATTATTACGCCAAAAAAGTCTCCGCTTTCTGGTCATGAGTCCGTTCCAAAATCAGCGACGTGACACTTTTTTCTTTTTCTTTTTTTTTTGGGTAATCTTTTCTTTTTGCGGAAAGAATGTCATATCCAACCGCCACTTTTTAAGGGCTTTTTTGGAATTTGTTTGCAACCACTAACCAGTTACAAAATTATTCTATCAATTGTTGGTGGTACAGAAAGCAAAAACTATCTTTAAAATCCACTTTTATGATGGTTTTTCCTCCCCTTCAGAAAATAGAAGGATCCTACTATAGTTGCCACTGCGTATGTACAATGACTGTGTTGGTCAATAATTGTGGAGTTTACAAGATCAGACTGACATGATTGAGGAAGTCACCGTATACCAAATAGGCCTGATTTTTCATGATATAAATATCCTGGAATAATTTGAAGTATGTCCATCATCATCCATATGTTCTCCACCTTACTAGGTAGGTAAGATTACATTATTGGTTATATTTAATGAAAAATAGTGGCGGCCAGATACGACATTCTACCCTGCATATTTTATTCAACATATTGAATGTACATGGGGACAAGGGGTTTCATTGGGATGACCCTGATGTACTGTAGTATATAATATAATAATAATGTAGACTTATATAGTGCACGTATCCACCAAACTGGTGCTCAAGGTGCATTACATTACATTATTACCCCTGCTCATCAGGCTCATAAATCATTCCTGAAACCATCTCAGTTCCCTGGGGAGTTAGTATACAGCTCAATTGCTGCCATTTCAGTGCATGATATAGGGCTAATCAAACACAACAACCAACTCTGCCCTCACAGATACCCATTCACCCCTGGGTGGAGAGAAGCAATTATGGTAAAGTGTCTTGCTCAAGGACACAAGTACCCCAGTCGTGGTCGGGATTCAAACCCACATTCAGCCATCAGAACACAAATCCGATGCACTAAACCGCTCGGCCATGTCACTCCATATAATACGTAATATGAGGAGGGGCTTGACAAGTTGACTTGTTTCAATAGACCTTATGCATATGACGTTACAAACTGAAGGTCGCCCCCTTTCAGAGGCAAACTAAGGTAGGCAGATTCACGCAAACCGCCGATGGTGGTGCTATTTTTCATATCCTTTTTTTCTGTCGAAGTTGTGACCCGCCGAACTTTCATGGTAAAATTCTAATATAAAGGGTAGTCTACGGATGTAGTCACTTCTAGTGTCGATAAATGGATACTACACATCGTGGTTATCTTAATTGATCAGTCCATGCCAACTGTAACGTTGGCACAAAAACAGTGCAACTTGCGCAAAATAGACTTTGTTAGTACTACAAGGATACATTGCAGGCAAATTCGGTCACAACTTTTCAAATGAAACTGGATCTTAAAAATTACCAAATATTTAAATCAACAAAAATTCGTAACTTTGCATAGGGTTAACCTATCATGACCATTGACCCCTCATTTTCTTTCTAATTTTTTGTTCTATCCAGTGATATGACATTTAAAAGCATTGAAGCAACTTCAAATTTTCATGAAACTGCCTAACTAAGGTCACTCATTGGTCCATGTATACGCATGCACAGCGCGCATACATGAACCAATGAGTGACCTTCTCTAGCCTCCATCTCTGAATGAGGGCGATATTCAGTTTGTGACATCATATGCATAACCATAACTTAAGGTCTATTCGTCTCTAACTTATTTGAGTAAATTCAATGGACATTAACATTTGAAAGTGAGATTGTCCCTGCAAACAGACAAAAGTAGGCAGGTTACTTTAATGAGCATATACAGGTATACAACCTAATGTATTCAGGGAATATGACAAAAAACGACTTATTATAACTAGGTGAATTCTACAGCCACGCGATTCAACATGGCACTCCGCCACTCGCTCGCTCATCATTCGGTCATCGTGTCCATTCATTGTTTACACACGCACGCAATCTAGCATGCACACCGTGTCTGCCAAAATCATTGCAAATTTGTGTGTATAAAAACAGCCCACAACGAAATTGGATTGGAATTTATGGATAAAATATACTTTGATCGTGACAACGATTACAGTCTGAACCCATGTCTTACCACTGGGCCGCTTGAGCAGTCTGATTTTGAACGCCTGTCCACGGAATGCTGGCCATTTTCTTCGTCTAAAAGTGTATTGCATTGAGACGACGTGCGTTATTAATAAGATGGCTACCCTAGAGATAGCTTTGTACTACGGGTACGGGTACAGCCGGTATGTATGCGGCGCGGTCTAGTCTGCGCTGTTGTCTATACTCATCGCTGGTACTCTTAATGTCTTCATAAATACGCATATAGACGGTAAATATTTTGGGGACCAGCTAAAGCTGACGTCATAAGACAGTCTTGAATGCGCGCACCGCCGCATATCTTGACAAAATCGCAAACATAATCATGCTTAGTTAAGTTAGCTTTATATTTTACTTTAAATTATTTTATATAATTGTTTAAAAAATGAAGATATTTTCGTGTTTAATATGAAGACATTAGCACTTTTATGTCATGATCTTAAAGATGCGCTTTGTGACACAAGATAACTTAACTATCCGACGACTATTGCATGTACGTTAAAATAATATGTCTGATTTTAAGTACGACTTGAAGCATTGCATGGTGAAAAGGAAGACTGTTTGCGGTGGTGACAACCATGTAACACTATTTTCTCTGATTTGTTTAAAACAATAGAGTTTGCATCCAGGAAGCTCTCTATGAGCATTTGTGAACTTATTTTCAGCTTATAAAATGTAATTTTATTTCGTCCATTTTGAAAAATTGTAACATTTTATTTTATTGTATTTTGCGAAAAATACCGACCACTGAAAAAGCCACAACAAATTAATATCAAACTGACATGGCATGCCATGTTTTTTAAAATAAACATTAGGAATTAAATGATCCCCTTAAAGTTTGAAAACTTCAAAAGTATTTTTAAATTGTATCATCTGAAAAAAACCACATACTTACCACGATTGTTTTGAGAAAGTTGTTAATGATAAAGCATCTGTTTTCCTTTCCTCAAGTAAATTAGAAATTTCCCTGTATAATGAAATAGATTATTTCTAAATTCGAGTCAGTTGTCCCCACTGAAAATATGCTAATTAAAATTATGTGGGTTTAATACAGGACTGCAAAGGATTTGGTTAACCGACTGTATATATTTGTTGAATGTAAAAAATAAAAATAATAAATAAATAAATAATAAATTAATTAATTTAAAAAATACGAAAAGAACATTTATTCCAGAAATGACGGTGTGGCCATCCGCGTATAAAAAAAAACAGGCAATAAAGTTTTAAAACGTTTTGGAAAAGGTGTGATCATAATTTCAGTTAGTCTCCCATTTAGATAAATTTCATTGTGAACTATGACTACTAGGGATCCAGAGCGAGCGCCACAACATGAAGCCACAACCGTACGGCCGTTGGCCAATGGGAAGCTTTCTAGGCTAGGCCTAGATGCTCGTTATGCAATTAGAGCATATTTTTAATGGGAAGATAACAATGTTTATTAATACTGATTATCAAAGTGTCAAAATAATGAAACTTACTTCATGTAGTTGGAATATTTGCATATCAATCATCCTGAGAAATGATTCTGTCTGAAGTGATTTTCATCTTCGAGAAAACAGGAATTGATATGTCGAAAATTGAAAAAGGTTGCCCCGTCTGGCAACTTTTGCAAAACATACCAAAAAGTTTTTGTTGTTTTCTCAAAAACGTGAGCAGCTATTTTGATGAAACTTTCAAGGGTTAGTTTTATAATAATATATTTCTTGAAAAATAGATAATTTAAACGTACGTTACTAAATACCAATGTTGCATCTTCCTTTGGATAAAGAGTCATTATCATTAAATAGCCTATGACAACATGTTTATGCACAACTCGATTTCCATATTTTTTACCTTTTTATTTCCAATTTGTAGGCGTTGATACTCTTTTTGGCACTTTTGAGTCATGCTAATGAGAATTTTCATATTCATGAGCAAATCCATGATGTCACAGCGGGAATCAGATTGAATTCCTCGTCCCATGATTCTGATTATTTTTAGGGAAAATTATTAATGTATTCAAATTAGTGTTTTGAATTTTTCTTATTCTGTTAAAGGGACAATATCGTAACGATGGGTGCAAGCTTTCAACGGGGCATGGAATCGGTGTCCTAGTTTAAGATAATAATAATAATAATAATAATAATAATAATAATAATAATAATAATAATGTGTGGATTTATATATCGCACGTATCCACCAACTAAGTGGTGCTCAAGGCGCATTATATTATTATCCCTGTTCATAAGGCTCATAAGGCTCATAAATCATTCCTGAAACCATCTCAGCTCCCTGGGGAGTATACAGCTCAATTGCTGCCATTTCTAGCGCATATAGAGCAAACCAACTCTGCCTTCACAGGTACCCATTTAACCCCTGGGTGGAGAGAAGCAATTATGATTAAGTGTCTTGCTCAAGGACACAAGTGTCACGGCCGTGATTCGAACCCACATTATGTTGCTAACACCAGAACTTGAATCCGGTAAGCTAGACCGCTCGGCCACGACACCCGCCCCAAGATGAACCATTCACACATCACAGTGACTGAATTACATACTGGCTCATTTATGCAGCAGCAACGGTAACAGGGCATATGACCTTGTGACGGGTATTATGCATGGCAGTCACTGAGTTGATTTAAAACTAGCACTCCGATTCCATGCCCTGTTGATCGTGACGATATTGTCCTTTAAGGTCTCAATATCAATTTTCCGATTTTGTTTTAATTTAAGGAATTCGTCAAAATTCCACTGAGAATACCTCCATGAACAGTGTGTAGGCCATAGAACTCTATGGTGTAGGCATAGTTAGTAGGCCAGACAGAGTACATGTACAATGTACAGTATATGTACATGTACATGTACATGTTCATGTACAATGCATTGTATGAACCTCTGCACATGTACTGTGCATTATAAAAATGACTGTATGCACGAATATGTGTGTACACGTCGTCCGTGGGTACCGGGTAGGTACAGTAGTACACAGACTTTCGTGACGTCGTAGACGTAGTTCTAGTTGATGTTTGTTTGGAATTTACAGCGAGGAAAATGGCGTCCAACATGGATGACGAACAGAGCTTGAAGGATTGTGAAGCTTACGTTCAAAAGCACAATATTCAGCAGGTTTTGAAGGATTGCATCGTGCAGTTATGCATCCACCGTCCAGAAAACCCCACTACCTTCCTGAAGGACTACTTTTCTAAACTGGAATTGGTAAATTTGGTGATTTTAACGTGTGTTTCCGTGACGGAATATTGCGTCACGAAAAGTCCTTTTGGTTTTGTAACGTTTTGACTGCATGTAGTTTGTGTATATCCCACCCGTATACCGATTGCATCCTTGTCAATGTGGTCATTATGTTGATGGACAGTAAAGTTTCGTGTATCTAGCAAATATTACCAAGTATTATGGGAAAGAAAATGTGAATACATTCTTATTATGTATTTATGAACATGATGAATAAATTACTTGTCTTTCTTATTAAGCATTGAAGTACATTTTCCATGTAAACATTAATTCATTCATAACACAGTTAACTCATTGTATGTTAGATGACTTTTATGATTAAGGTGTGCCCAGGGCCTGGGTGACAACATGGAGGAAGCCTTCCTCCATGGTTACAACAACCCCTTCAGTGCTAGAAAATTGTTATGTAATCAAACACATTTTGCCACAAATTTTGGTTTTTGGACTACCTACTGTCAAGTTTCAAACACTACAGATTAACTAATGCAGATTATGGAAATAAATTTGAATTGAATTAGGGGAAATGTTTGGTTGTGTTTGTGCACAATTTCTGCAAATCTTGTTTAGAAAAATAAACGCAGTGGCCATTATTGTCGGGCAGTCGTCTTAAAAAGAAAATTGTTACACTAGTAATCCCATGCTGATGACATAACATAAACCATTTGCATACATGATGAAAAAATGACTGCATTAACAATAGCCAAATAAATGGTTTTGTCAGCCATGTAAGCCATTTTCTTATTTAAACAAAAACAATTGAAGGTCAGATGGATATCCATTCTTTTTTGAAGAACAATATTTTTGGAAAGATAGCAGGCAAAGAGTACAGTATGCTGTTTTACTAGAGCTAGCAGATGACAAAATGGTATACCTCATTAAATGTGCACAAGTCAATTGCTCCAAAAACTTTAAAAAGGCTGAATATTGTTTCCAAAACTTTATATTTACTTCTCCTTTAGTCTGTCCTTAATCATATTTTGCAGGAAATTTGCATGCTGTATTTTTTTTTCTGAATGCAGTATACTTACTGCCACTTGTGCACAAACTGTACATGTTGTATTAGCAGACAATAAAAATGGCAAAAATCTAACAGGATATGAACAAATTATTTGCAGGGAAAATCCTCTCTGACGATATAATCAAATTATCATATCATTGAAGTAAGTATTGAAATAATGTAAGTTAAGCAAGAATGGCAGATTCCGTCATGACAGACCTTACATTTGCCCAAAATGTGTAAGCATTTAAAACCTGACTAACTTTTGCTCACTCTTGCATTTATGTATGTGCATATTTGTATATCGTCCATTTTGCCTTTGAGAAAGAACATAAGGCCAATAACTACTATTTTGCAAAATATGTAAGCAATACAGGTCAGATAGGTTTAGGTAAATTTAGGTCATACCTTTTTCACTTAATAAATTTTATTCTACTTCATGAAGGACAACTATTGAGGAACATTATGGTGAAAGTAAAATAACTGAATTATCAGATAAACATCAGGGGTGTGATTTGTCCGGATTTCTGGATTTTTACAAATCGCAATGTTGTGATCCTCCGGATTTTAAAGATTTAAGCAATAAAGGAAAGCAAACCAAATGCTCAGAACTATAGATTTCACCCCAGCGCTGTTCACAACAGTGGCCCCAATACCCCTAGCAAAATTTACGTGGATTTTTCAAAACTGCCCAATCACACCCCTGATACATGTAGTCCGAAATGTCTGTGAATTGTTTAACATTTATAAAACATCTACTACTGCCATAAATGAATAAATTATATGTAACACAACATGTCAAATCTTCAATCACAAAAGCACTTGCGTGCTCTCCTCGTATTTAGAGCTTGACAGATGTTGCACTTTTTCAGGGATATTACACTCTGTGATACTGATAGGTCAGCCTACATGACCCCACCTAGGGATCTTCTTTGATATGTTGTAACTGCTTCAAACAATGCTCATTCAATCATTAAGTATCAGTGTATCCTTTGAAATGACAATTGTTATGATCTGGCAAAGCTTAATAGCCAAGGCAATTGAGGATACAAACAATTTATTTTTCCCAAAAAATTCACCAAAATCATCTTGAATTTTTGAAATGTATTTTTGATATTTCACAACCCAAAGGTTTACATGGTTAATTACAACCCAAAACAATTATTGTTAAAACTCGTTTCTTTTCACATGTTTTTACATGTATAGATGATGTAACTAATTACATCACATATTTACAGAAGAAGCCCAAAAGTCAAACTGCGCCGGGCACAAAATGTACACTGGTCTTTGACAAGAAACCATAAAATCTGATCAGCGGAAAAATTCTTAATTTGATTTATTTTTAATAAGGCACTAACATAACATCTCAAATCTTATTCATCTGAAAATAAAAAAAATATATATTTGGAGAAGTATAAAATGTACAAACTCTGCATACAAATATACACACTTTTGCCCAGGGGTAATCACCCTGGTGGTACACGCAAAGTGTAAACAAGCTACATGGTCTAACAGTGAATAATTTGGTTTGTATTGCAGAGCAAAAATAAATGCTATTCAAAATTCCCAAATTGATATTCAAAATTAAACAGGAAATGCTATTCAAAATTAGTATTACCTACACACACACACAGATCTTTCTGGCTAAACGTTTTGCTATACACAATATTGAACAAAATCGTTCCGTTTGTTATATCCTAATGAATGTTCATTGTACATGTAGTTACTGGGTATAAATGAGACAGATGTCTTACTTAACTCTTTTCCAGAAATTCATCAATAGGGCAGGTGGTTTTGCTTTAGAGAAGACTCTCATGAAAAATATACACAGCAGTACAGGAAAGACAGGATGGCATAATCTGGAAATGTTGTTGACCCCAAGATTGTTTCCCTTGCTCTAAAGTATTCATGACTTCTCATCCTTTACACTTCCAGCGGTGAAGATGTCCATTTGTGAGAAATAAAAATCAATTTTAAGCCAAGTCTATATAATTTTAAAGGATAGCAGACCATGTACTTTGCATATAGTAATATTGATTTTAAAGGGCCTTTGTCATTGGAACTAACTTGAAACATTGCACACTGTTATCAATGTTACAATCACCTTGCTACCTATTTTATTGTCAATTCAGTGGGTGCTTAATACTTTGGGGGAATTTGTTTTGTTATCTACATGTAGGCATGAATGTATAATGCCTATTAAATTAAAATGTGCATATAAATCATGAGCACAACCGTGATGTCCTAGTCGAAACATGCAACACCATGATTGGTTTGTGTATTGAAAGTTGATTGAATTCTTGGTTCTTTTCCAAGTCAGTACACTGAACCTATTGTGTTTTGTCAACATTACCAATGCTGTAACCTCCCTTTAACATTTTTATATTTTTTAGAATTAGTATGCTGGCCCTCCATACAAATGAAAGTTTGGCGAACGATCACTCATCAACTTCAGGAAAGAGTGCACATCATTAAAACAAATAGAGATCGGATTCTAAATTAGTTATTAAAAACCCTTTACAAACAGTTATCCAAATGCTTAAAAAACTATTGTGAAAATTATATTCGAGACAGATAGTGCATTTACCTTTACGGATAATACGAAGTTTACTAGCTACAAACCGTTACTCCATATAGATCGCCTGCTTCACTGGGAGGGGCGAACGAAACCCCTTTTTGGTCGGTTTGAAAAAAAAATCCATTTCATTTCTGTAATTAAATTGTCTTGACTCTGAACCCTAGTTTGGATCCCCATAATCCTCCAGATATTTACGAATACGAACCCCTTGAAAAATCTCTGGAGACGCGTATGAGATTTAGTAAATATTGATCTCGAAAAAAATCCCCATGTTTCATGGCTTTTGTAACTACCACCCGACAGTGACTTATTATGTCAGAATTGTTGATGTCGAAGCAGGTGCTATGCGCTTGAGAAAGCTGCCAATTCGTCGCCGGATAAACTTATTCTCCTTATATGAATCTCCTCGGATTGATAGATTTTTCGCAAGACTTACACGTACATGTATAGGCCTACTTCAGTTATACTTATAATGTCACCATGCGTGTGGGACCCCTTTAAAGTAAGGCAAACAAGTGGGGTTTTTGTTATTTCAACATTCTGACTCCTAACCATGCAAGCCAAACCCCGCACGGGATTCGTTGAATTTTCCGAATCCAAGTCAAGGAAATCATTGATTAGCTGCGTCCTCTCATCTTTTGTGGACGTTCCATGTTTTGGGTGTTAAGAGGCCCTGCGCCCTTCAGCTGAAAAGAAGGATATCCTTCAAGTGCCGGTAATTCTCGGGTGTTGCAACGCGTCAACATGTGGACATGACGGTATACTGAGCCGATTACTCGAGTTTGTACCCAGGCGGGTGATTGCAAGTTGTGTCTGACTTTGTCATCTCTTTTGAGAAATAGTATTTTGAAGTGATTTATTCCAACAGGCAAGCATGGCTACATCTTTGGAGGTAAATTATATTTTCACAGAATTCATCCAAATTTAATCCGAGTTTTTGCAGTGTATGCCTTTCAACTGTGAAACCTGCGGATCAGATCTGAGCATGATCAGAGTATTTAGTGCACTTGAAGTACGTTTCGTCTCCGAGTGCGCGTCTTCCCGTGGTACACGCATTCGATTGGCATTCGTTGCATATCAGACCGTAAACATTGCAGCGGCTAAATATTATTCACTCTGGTCGAGATTTTCTTTGGGGACGCATGGAATTTTTTTTAAAGACGGCTTTGTACTAATAAATTTTTCTCTAAAGAAAGTCTATACGCAAAAATTGCGCGCGATCGCACTTGTGCGTTAGTAGTGATTCCGTTGATTCACCCAAGTGTTTTACAACTGTTATTCATATTTACAGACATGTGCGTTGGTTATGATTAACTTATATTATATACAATACATTTTCTAATATATTTTTAACAGTGTATATTAAAGTGTATATTATGTGTGTAGGCCTAAAGGTCCATTTCAGTGTATTCTTAATACACGCTTCTGAAAATGTTTGGTGTAGATAGATTAGCCCTTTCGGCAATTTATAGACATCCGGCGAATGAAGTCCCAAAAGACGAAGAATCAATAGTGTAGGCCAACATATGACAGTTCTGATACTCTGCACAATGTAATTTATGTTGAACTGGGAACTACACAGTACTTGGTGAATCTACGCTTCAGAAGGGAAGAACATTTCAACAAAGTGGGACACCCGAAAATGTTCATTTAGAGGGACTTGATCGATAATAACATCTCATCAGATTGAGGTTTTGATTAAATGTATATGTCATGACATAATTATTTTTATGTTTTCCCTGTGGAGTACAACGATGGCTAATTCACACTTTCAATTTCAACAGGCTGAACAAAACATGAGGGTCATATACCCATGCATGTTTTGTGTACGTTTTTGCGGCCACTTTACTGCACAACCAGAAACCAGACAGTTTTTTTAATTTTTTTATTTGTTTGGTTGATAATAAAACAACCAAGTGGAGAGACATTTTATCGCCATGTCAGTTTCGACTCAGTCAATTGGGTCCTTTGTTTGGCCGCTGGTTTTGAGGTGGGATCTTGTACTAGGAGGATGACATTAGATCAAGGATGAACTGGCTATTAAAAGCCCATGTAATTGATACATAGCAATAAATTGATAGGGATAACTCCAAACCGATTCGGTGTTAAACATCCATATAAATATTTGTATTGATCTGATTAATTGCAACCAATGGTACAATTGGTCAGTTCTTGATCAAAATTCCACGATTAATTCTACATCCACCAGTTGTTATTTTTTTATTTATTTTTTTCTCAGAAACGTCTGGATAACATATAGCTGAAAAATACATGTAGGTTACTTTCACTGAGCGTAAGTCAAGCATGACCGGGATGACGTCAAATGTTTTCAGTATAATTTACACTTGACCATGTTCTTTTTTAACAAACGCACACGTCTTTCCAAAGGATATTTACAAATCTGTACTCAATCCCGCTCGTTGAAAGTGATGCGTTTTTCAATGGTACACATTTTGCTGTGATGTGACGTGCATATTTGATCGCTATCGTGTTTCTGAACACTTTGAATACGTTACAAAATATTGGATATATTTAATAGTTTCCCTTCTTTTTCGACATGATTAACTATGTATGAACAGTCGTCGACATGATGACTATCGATCAAGCGTCGACCGTACCACTGTTTTCTTCCTCCATGACCGTACCAACCTCAAGAGCGCTGCTTGCAGGATCGGAGAGAGAGCGTTCGCGAATGGCTCATTATTGTAGAGTCTATAATAGCGTGGGTCATTGGTGTGGGCATATAAGCTTGTTGTGTGAGGAAGGCCAAAGGCTATCACATGATTCGCACCCAGGCTGGGTACACGTCCACCTGCAGTACAATACTATACACTGGACTGCGTATAGAGAAATGGGCGGGTTGAATCAGCCGGTGGCAAGCTAGCTAGCTTGCTGAAGGTGGGTAGCTTGCTGCCGCGCGTGCACTGTATACTCTGCCGTGTAGTGTCAACAGTGAGATTGACCGAAGAATACACAGCACGGACAGCAGACTAGCTAGCTCTCATCATAATTCTCACAACCCGCATGCATAATTTTGTGCCAAAGTAGTATGTCATGCAATGTGTAAACCGTACACGCATACGATAGTAAGCTAGCAGGAGCTCATTTTGTATTCGTGTGATGCACCGTTTTCGAACCGGTGGGTAGTGATAAAACACACGGCGCGGGCTTAGCTGGCATCTTCCTCGCTCGCCCAGATGGATACACTTTGGCCGCAACAGAGATTGCCGGCTTCAATTACAATGGATCTGTGGATGTAATTTAACTTTCTTTCAATAAGATGCTTCCCTCTGCAACAATGGCGTCGTGATGATTGTCTGAATTGAGATCAACCTGTGGGATTTAATTCACTTTTTGTAAAACGCCCAGATTTGACAATAAAGGCAGGCCCTGCCTTTTTCCTGGACTCCTAGTAAACATGTTGAATTTCTTTCGAAGGAGGAAGAAAGCTTCCAGTGGAAAATCTTCCACCTCTCAAACATTACCACCTCCTGCTCAGGATGCTAACCCTGCACAGACCTCATCAGCCGGTGTACAAGAAGAACCTCCAGTCCCTGTGAGTCCTAGTGACATAGCAAACATATTTTCTCAGTTGTTAATAATTAAGGAATATTATAATTACAAGGGATAATATGCGAATCTGTTTAACTATTATGGGGCAATGAAGGTTTAAAATTTAACCATCGTGTTCCAGAATGATAAAAGCGTGTTCACCCCTCCAAAAAAATATTAAATTCAAAATAAATGAATGCATTAAATAAATACACAAAATAAAAAATACAATAACATCATTTTAAAAATTCAATAACTAAATTCAAATAAAAATTGAATACGAATGTGGATTGTTTATGCGGACATTAATTTTGGAAATTTTTTCACTCATTTTACTCATGATACCATCATCAAATTTACACAAAGTAAGTTTTATGGAAAATGGTGATCACCCCCCAAAATAAATAAATAAATAAAATTACTCATGTGTATAATGGCTTTAAAGTACAAAGTATGACATGATTTTCCATGTGAAGGAATGGTAATGAAATTAATTTTTTGTTATGTTTACATGATGAATTTAAATATCAAATATTGTTTGAATACATGTATGTACAACTTGAAATTTCTAGTAACTATTTGTCTAGACATCTGCTGGCTTTTAAGGACAATATTGATTCTTAGTTGGTTCAAAGTTCAAGGTCAACTGACTGGTCTGTTTATGTTGATTTAAAGCTTTCACCATAGCCAGTGACAGGGGCCTACATATTTTACATTTTCATATACATGATCAGGGGCCTTGGTAATTTCATTAGTGGTTTTACGTACAAAAAGGCAGTTATAAAAAAATTTAAAAGGGTTTTTGATCATCTTTTCAAAAAATAAATTAGCAAAGGTATGTTAAAAGGTTTGGAATTAAAACAATATGTTCCAAAATGTTTATATTTTAATGTAAACTAACATATTTGGTTACTTGCTGTAAACCTGATAAACGATTGTATTAATATTCCCTGGAAAAAAATTGTGCTGTCATTTCTAGGAAAAGTTAAATAATAACTAGGTCGATTTTAGAAAGGAGTACTCTTTTCCTAAACTACAAATTAGAATAACACAAAAATATGAATGCATTTTCACCATTTTCACCATTTTCTCATGAACAATGTCACAATAATTATAAGCTGAAACTTTCACAGGTTCGTTGTTTATCAGTTCAAAGAAAGTAAGTCTACTCTTAGAAGTTTTGCCAGCATAACTAATGTTGTACCTTCCCTTTCAGAGGGAGAGTTTTCCTCAATTACCAAACACTTCTCACACTTTGATTTTGTTTGGGGAAATTATTTTACTCGTCTTAAACTGGGTGTTTTTTTTTTCTTGTTTTTTTTTTGTACCGATCTGTGGTTAATATGGGAGAAGATGAAATTGATATCTAGTGCATTTATAGTAACTTCTTTATATTATTGAACCAATTAATATGAGTATTATTTTTATTTTTTTAATTTATTATTTATTTTTGTTGGGGGACAATTAAGTAGGTTGGGTGAGGGCCACTATTACTTTGATTTTACATGGGAAAAAGCACAAATAAGCAGTGATTGATAACAGTTTTGAATAGCAAATTTAGAATTTTGATTTGCAAACTCTGCATTTTGTTTTGCTACGCGATACAAGCAAAAACTACCCGATGACCTTCTTACGTCTGTCTTTTCAATTCACTTTTATTTTTGGTTTTGTGCTTTCAGTAGGTAGAGGCTAAAACAAGGTCATGCCAGAGAATATTTATAAAATGTCACTGCAAATTTTACGTTTAAACTGCCTGTCTTTTCTTCAGCAGAAATTCAAATTTAATTAAGACTAAGAAAGAAAACCGTGACCTTTGTTAAACAAATGTTACAATGTTTAACTCTTATTGTTTTTACATGCATTATTTATCCAAGACCATGTCTGAGTCCAATTTTCAAGAAGGCCTATGTTCCTATTCTAAGAAACCTTGTTTTTCACACTCTTTTGCACACAAATATGTTCAGAATTGTTTGCCCTCTACAATTTGTAAACTTGGAAAAAGTGTCAATCCCCCGCCCCCAAATACATCTATGATACATGTACTTCAAGTGTAAGACCTATACAGTACATGTCTCTCACCATACATGTACATTGTATGTATGTACTTCCACTGCAAATCGACTGAAGACTTACATGTATAACATTAACAAAGGGTCCTTAGTCACTGGTTCTTTGTTTTGAGAGGTCCTTGGAAGGACATTGTGTACAAAATCAATGGAGATTGCTTCAAAATGGGAACAGTAGAAGGGAACAGTGGAGGTAACAGTGGAGGTCCTCAGTCGTCTTGGAAAGCAGGACTGTGTGTACAATTAGGATTCATGGTCGTCATCAACCACAGATCTAAGATCCATGCTTCAACTCATTCTAAATTGTAGTAAAAATATTTGTAACCAGAACTTCCCTATGATTCTTAGTAATATCCCTTAAAGTCAAGTGTTGGTGTTTTGTGTGAAGTGTTAAAACTTGTTCAACATTTCTTGGCAAGTTCTTATAGTGTAGGATAAGTGCACAGCTCCCTTTTGTAGAAGTGTGTATGTGTGGTCCCACCCACTTGTATCCAAAGAAGATACTGTAGTATCGATATACTTTTGTCTCAAAGTGGTCTCTGGGGGTTGACCTTCTCCCTAACATTCCGGTGGGAAATTTGAAATCGAACACAATGTAGCAAGACAGTACGTTGAAGTGTTTTCCTGCCGTTAGTTTTTGTTACGGATGCCTGATGCTATAATGGACTAATGTGCCACGGTGGTCAAATTGCATAATGAAGGATACTTGATGGTGCGCTGAAAAATGCTACAAAATAACAGCGTACCAACATTCCGATATGTATATGAGCCAAGTCAATGGCTTGCTTTTATCTGTCAGTCCCTGACAGGGCCAGTACTTGATAATACAAAATTAATATTTATAATGCAATATTAATATTCCAATTGGTTCCTACCTAAAAAAATAAATAAAAAATAAAAAAATAAAATAAAAAAAGGGGAGAACACTGTACGTGATGCCATCATCACTGATGCTATTTTGTTGAAATAATTCAATCTTGACACATTCATTCAGCCAGAACGTCACAGGAAATGTTTGTTTTCATTTGGAATACCTAAAGATGAAATTAATCATGGCACTGAACGTATGGCTTTATTACGTTTCTCTTGGCTAGACAGTGGAATCAACCAGTGTATAAATCTGTATGATTGCTGTTGCTTCATCATCATATATAATTTATAACGGCTGCCTGTGTGGTCGGCTCAAGCAGCTGAACACATTCGTGAATATTGTGGGGGAAAAAATGATATTCTTGTCTTTTTCGTTCGATCACTAAGCTGCTAACTGAGATTATTATGCCATTGTAAATGGTATCGTTGTGAAACATACATCTTCATTTCCAAATTGCAATGTCCAAGTGGATATCCTTGTGGATAATAAGGATATGGCATCAACAGTAGATAAGGTATGTTGATTATACTGTGTGTAGATCTACACATATATTTACGTGTAGTTTTAAGATTTTTAAATTTTTTGACACCTTTTTCTCACATTTTGAATGCTTAAATTATGTTGTCATTTACAAGCTTGTATGCATGTACATTGTACCATATTGTACATGAATATACAGTGTAGGAAAGGTTATGCAAAACTATTATCACAGGCAAAGACTGAATTATGGTAAAAAATATTACAAACATGAAAGGTAAAATATAGGATTAGCAATTAAAAAAATAACCAAAAGGTGAAATATCTGTAAAAAAAAAAAAAACTTGATGTAAAGTTGATCTTCCCTCTATAGAAAAACATTTTTTGTCTGAGGTGCTGTTCTTTTTCCAGAAAAGTGTTATAATTTGAATTAAAGTATTCTTTCCTGAATTCCACACTAGAATGAATAAACAAATCTGTTTGTATTTTCACTATTATCTCGTGAACGACACGCTGTCATGAGCTGAAACCTTCCAAGTTTGGTTGATTAAACTCATAGGAACAGTTTTGCAAACTTTAACTGTGATGTACCTGAACATGTACCTTCCCTTCAAAATATTTCTGTTAAAATGTTCACTTTTAAACAAAATTCATTCAAACAGTACGTGCATAATTTTGTTTATCAGGGGAATCAGTTAAATGGCTTGTCAAATATTTTTCTGTCTGCAGCGCTGTAGTACATACGTACATAAAAATCTGTACAAAGCCTAAGGGTAACTGTAGAATAGATTCTAGGAAATGTAATTTACATCACCTAGTGTCAAGAGTGTGCGCATGTAACTTGCACGTGTACGTATCTGTACATGAATTATACTGGACTTAACAGTAAGCACATTTCTGGAGCAAAAGTGCTGTTAAATCAATTGTTAACACATTCCTGGAACAGTTGTTCTTTATAACTTTTATAATGTTGGAGTGTATTGGTTTCCAGGCGAGTCTAGAAGTCTGGTGATTAGTCAAAGTGTCTGGTCATAGATTACAAATTGAAATGAATTTATTTAATATGGGACTTAGGCAGATTACAAGATGATTTTGTTTCCCTTTGGACCGTATGAATGGTACAATGTATTTGACCTGGGATCAAATACATGTATTTATACATTGGGAAAAGTATGAATGTATACAAAATATATTGAATCTGTGGGACTCATGCGGCCTGCTTAGGGATTTAATGCAGCTTATGAAGCCTTTTAAGGAAACAAATTTAGGGGCCTATATTGATTGCCTATTTTCGAAAACAAATTTTAAAAAGGAGTAAAAGTGACTAGTCAGTCACAATCATAACCCATTTTGAAAACTTTTTGTTTAGATACTCTTATTGCCATCTTTACAAGGCTATAATGGTAAACCAGTCCAATGTAGCAAAACATGTTGAAATACAACACGTGTGCAGGGGGAGGGAGGGGATGGGTCATTCTACAGTTATGCTACCAGTGACAGTAAGTGTCGTATTCAAGAGCTGGATGTCCACCATAGCTCTGTACGTGTGTTCAACCACAGCAAAAAGTCCTTTTTCTTTGGTTTAATTCGAAGGTCACACACAGAATGGTTATTGGCCGGATGCAAATTGCTCGATCTGTCCTTGATCATCTCATAAAGGGGAAACAATATGGGGAAGGACGGTATAATTGTTCAAAATATGTCTATTATGAGATCGAGGTGACTTTAGGAACTTCAGTGTAGGCCTTGAAAGGGTTTATTATTGATCCTTGCGGGCCCGCAATAACTTTTGTCAAATATAATTTGGTCCTCGGTTAAAAAAAGCTTGGCCACCTCTGATTTAATTCTTTTGTAGATTTAAGACCTTGGGGGCATGGCTACCTGTGACAATAGACTTGGCATAGGACTGTGCCAACTGCAACCAAAATACAGGCAAATAAAAAGGTACATTTGTTGAGAAAAACCTGTACAAAATGTTCAGTCTAAAAACAATTGTGTAGTATGAAGAATGGAAAGATAATATATAGCAGTGCAAATCTAAAAAGTGTTTTGGAAAGTTTGCTTGTTTTCACATAAAAAATTACTCTACTGACCACTATATTTACAATTTGTTATTATTATACATTTCTGGTAATGAAACCAAGGATCTCTCAAAAGTGTTCGGGTACACAGGACCTACGGCTAGTACACAGCACCTACGGCTTAACGTCCCATGGTTAAGTGTCTTGTTCAAGGACACAAGCGCCGTGACCGGCACGGCCGGGATTCGAACCCACATTCTGACTCGGGCACTAGAACTTGAGTCCGATGCACTAGACTGCTCGGCCACGACATTCTCCCTTTAGAGTACTAGGGTGATTTCCCGCCGGGCAGAAGTGTGTGTATTTGTACATTTTGTACTTCTCCACATAACATCAATAACTTGTGTAATGGTCGGATAAATAAGATTTGAGATGTAATGTCAGTGCCTTATCAAAAATAATCAAATTTTTCTGATAGTATCACCAAATATCAGATTTGGTGGTTTCTTGTCATAGACCAGTGTACATTTTGTGCCCGGCGCAATTTGACCTTTGGGGCTCTTATGTAAACATGTGATGTCATTGGTCACATGGGTCTATAACCATATAAGACATAAAACACAATAAAGGGGGTCACTTTCCTACCGTCACGTTAGCAGTTTTTCTTATGGTTGTAATTTTTTTTTTAATATCTGAAACCACCCAAAAGAATTTGAACATTTGAATAGACATGCATGCTTATCCTGAAGATAATTTGAGTTGATTATTACTATTATTTTTTTAATTACCCTAAAGTTTCCATCAACAAATGGACGGAAAAGTGAGGTAACTTTTTCCGTCCAATTTTTATGGAAATTTGAGGGTAAAAAAATAAATTTAAAAAAAATAAATAAAAATAAATCAACTCAAATTAGTTCTAGTATAAGCCTGCATGTCCATTCACATGTTGAAACACTTTTTGGTCGGTTTCAGGTACTTAAAAATAAATAACAACCATTGGAAAAACTGCTAACGTGACGGATGCAAAGTGGCCTCGTTTATTGTGTTTTATGTCATAAGCTATGTGCATTTTCTAACAAGAGTTGTCCTTTAATAATTAATATTACTCACTCGTGCAAATGTAAACAGTTCATGCATGTACTGAATGCAACCCAGCAGATGCAGTATGTATACGTGTCGTGTGCAGACTGTACATGTGCAGTTTCAGGATCCTGTTTACATGTACACATCTACAATCAATGGCACAATTCAGTACTACACTGTATTAGATCATAGAGCAAGGACTCTCTGATTAAATGTGCCACCCAGATTGCTGTCAAACTCAACCATTGTGGTATTATTGGTGGCAGGATTCCTTCCTCCAAATTGACACCGAGTAAATTACAAAATGAATTTCGTTTGCCTTTGACAGGGAAAGATCCTGCTAGAATTGAAATATCAGATCAGTTCAAGTGGTTTAACATATTGTGTGTGTGTGTATTACGAATAAATTACATACAGTCACAAAAACAAATCGTAAATCGTAAAATATGTTGAAAGTAACATCATCACGTAATTTTTTATTATTTACAACCATTATCCACAATTGAAATGACCACTTTTCCAGGGAATTTGATCTCAGATTAACCCTAACTCCCTAAGCATTGTTACTGAACAATAAAAATCCTTCAAAATCCTCCAACTGCCTTTGTTGTCTAGGGAGTTAGGGTTAACCTACATAGTGTACATAATGAATATTTACATGTAGGCCGATTATGAATGCACTCATTTCGAACGACGTGTATGAGTGCAAATGGTATGTTCATTTACACTGTATTTGGATTTTGTTATAAATGATGCTTTTGTCTCTGAAACCTCAACCAATCACCTACAAAGTAAACATTTCTAGAAGAAAACCTAGTTCACTTTCAAATACAATTTAAACAAATATTTTAACCCTAACCCCTTTTTTACTAGAAAGTATCCTGAATCCACCAAAATCCACCATTTTTGTCACACACAAAATGCTGGTGTCCTGAATCCATCAGAATCCGCCAGTGTAGATATTGGACATATCCTGAATCCGCCAAAATCCACCACTAAATTACTGGCGGATTTTGGCAGATTCAGGATACCATGCTCACATGAAAATTTGTATAGTATGTTGCTGCATAGAATCCATCAAAATCTAACACAAGTGTTGGCTGTACATGTACAGTACATGTAACTATAATCCATCAAAATACATCAACCAACATGACCAAGCAGTTAAAAACTATTGAAATCCTGAATCCATCAAAGTCCGCCATATGCTCAATGTGGAGATATCCTGAATCCGCCAAAATCCTCCAAAACAGGGGGATGGATTTTGATGGATTCAGGGTGGTTAGGGTTAAAGAAGGCACAATGATCTTATACATGTAATTGAACTTCACAAAGGCAACAAACAAAAGCACTGTTTTGCCTGGCGACCCTCCGTAAAATGTTCCTGTAATCCTGTTGTTAAGTGTGATGTAATTCCAACATAAACCACGCCCACTTTGCACGTGCTGGCTCCAACGATCATAAGAAGCCCATTGACTACCCTTTTCTTTAAGGATTTACTTTAACGTATGTGTTGTAAAGACTCCAAATCTTATTGAATAAAATTCTGCCTCAAGAATCGTTTTTGAATGTTATAATCAAGGAATTTACATGTAGGTTAAATTACACATAACGGTATGCCAGCTTTGGAACTGGAAGTACATGTTGGGAAAAGAATGCGCATACTACCATTGTGCATACTACCAATGTTACAATATGTACGTATTGACTTACAGACAGGATAGATATTTTTGAATTTCTAATAGAAGTGCCCTTTACCATGGAGAAAATGCCATGCCCCACAAAACCGCAAGGCCTGTAATGTATGTTCAAAAAATGTCTAAATGTCTAAAAAATTATCTAAAATATTTAAAGCAATAAGACATGTATTGAATACATACACCGTGCATAGCTATTGCAGTGAAAATCCTTAAATCTTTTTGGTATTATATTGTAATTCGCAGCGGTCTACGTTATACTACTATATAAACTGTTATGTTGGTCGTTGATAACACATGGAGATACCATGGTCCATGGATATATTGACTATTGTACCATTGGTTAATTGCGTCACTATGATTGACGGGTGTTTCATTTAGCACATTGGTGTAATGTCTTCATAGTGTCTTGCATCTCATTGTGGCAATGGGGCTGTTCCATTTCATTAGCATCAGGTTCATAATGATCAAGGACACAGTACAGATTTGACCACATCAATCTGTATTTATAATACATGATAACATGCACATTGTGTACAGAAACATGCACATTTGTACGTATATGCACATGTAACTGTTCATGCACAAAACCTTGTCAGAATGGTAGTACAGCTAATACAATGTTTGCAGTGGTGAATCAATGGACCCTCTATGCATTTGAATGGATTTGAATGGTAGTAAAGCTTGCTACCAACACTATTCAAATGTGTGTGCAAAACCAATGGGCATTTTGGTAAGTGGAAATTTTGAATGGTTTCAAATGGTCAAACAGTAGGAGGGTTAAGGACACTTATCCCAGTGTTACATGTAGATCTGAGCAGAATTGAGTGATATGTTTTTATGCATGTATGTTGGTTTTTACAGTGTGATACATGCACATGTACAATGTACGTGAAGGCATGACTTGATTTTATTTTATATTACATGTATATTATTGAAATAGGAAACAAAAACATAATTGTTGACAATTATATTTGTAAAGGACAAAATAAAAAACATTTAATAATAGGCAGTTTCAATGGTGTGGAATTTGTCCTTTTTTGTAGGGGGAAAACACTAAAGGAAATTGCTGTTTTGTGCACATGTAAACATGTTTAAATACAATATAGAATTACATGTAACTAGGCAGTTACAAAAGTATAAAGTTGAAATTGGGGAGTAACATATATTAAGATGACACTTAATCGATTTTGCATCCTAAGACGGCCTCTTACACTAAACATGACATTGATGTGTTGCAAATTACGTTTTCCTGGCTCTTTGAAATGTTATTATGACACTACGACTCCAGCTTTCCCAAAGAAATATGACAATTGAATGGCTGTTGATCTTCACTCACAGAGACATCATGTCTGCAACAATGAAGGATTATTTGTGAGAATGGCTACTGACAGTGTACGGTACATGTAGATCTGTACTTCGTTGTTTTTGTAAAAGGGCAGATTTCATGAGAGCAAGAAATGGGAGGCTGTTTGTACAAAAATAAGCACTCTTTCTGGATTGGCAAGCCTTGATTTTTGTTCTTGAAGGGGCAAGACAATTATTTTTCCACTGGTAAAGGGGTAAGTTCCATTAGAAAATCAAAATGTCTATTGGAAAGTTTACTAGGCTCCAAGGCAAAACCCAATACAGTGGACACAATTGCCTCCATGAAGTTCATGGCTTGGAGTGGTTTTCATAGTATCTCTCCTTGAAGGGGCTACAAGGCAATATATATATGTTCCAGGAGCAATGAAGACAATTACCTCCATTGCCTCCATCCATGAAGGGAAAGGCCTTGACCTTAACAGAAGCAACAGAGTAGAGGCCTGGAGTTGTTTTCACAAGATCATGGAATAGTTGTCATGGGACAATCACCCACTGAAAAAGAAATATATGTGTGTTAACAATTAAGTTAATGATCAATTTACTGTTATTTGAAGCACCAACTTTTATAATAGTCCAGGTTTATAATAGTCCGGCTTTCATACGTGTTTTGTACGTACATATAATGCTACTTTTTACATAAAATTCTTCCCACGATCTGACTAATTAACAATGCTGACAAGTTGCAACAGCCAGCAAGACTGATGAAGTACAGATAATACATGCATGCAATTAGGATATGGTGTGTATACATGTAAATCCAGCACTTTGACTTTTTATGCAGCTGTGTTCCAGGCGTTTAATTAATCCTACTGTAGATGAAATGTTAATTTGATGACATAACAGATGTTCTTGTTCATCTGCCTGACTAATTTTATTTTTAGGCAGCATTTACACATTGTACGTGTAATATGTGTCATGTACATCTGTATGTGAACACATTCTGTATGTAAATACTATGAAATGATGAGCTTGTGTTTTAATAGCCAGTGGCCAGCAATTTAATCTGTGAGACACCTGATCTAAAGTGTACATGTACATGGTATATGTATATGTACATGTACGCTCCATATACATGTACGCTCCATATACATGTACATGTACGCTCCATGTACATGTACGCTCCATGTACATGTACGCTCCATGTACATGTACGCTCCATGTACATGTACGCTCCATGTACATGTACGCTCCATGTACATGTACGCTCCATGTACATGTACGCTCCATATACATGTACGCTCCATGTACATGTACGCTCCAGTACATTTACGCTCCAGTACATTTACGCTCCATATACATGTACATGTACATGTAACTACACAGACATGTTCACTCTACATTCTGAGCACATGTTCACTTTGATTACATGTACATTGTACATATCATACATATCATATAGTCTACATATATACCCTGCCATAAATTTGCATGTATGTAACATTTTTTTAAAGCTTTTCATTTGACGAAATAGGTTTACAGATCATGCCAAGTCACACGTATTACAAAGCATTGGTTCAGATTTGCATGCTCTCATGCACTGATCCCCAGTGTTTTAAGCATTCTGCGATAAATCATACGCATCATGAATGCAGACATCTCATACATCAGGATTTAACAAAATTGATCTACCCCACCCCCCACAGATATATATCTAGTTTCCATTTTGCCCCCATGCACAAGACTTGTATGACTCGACACTGGAGATTCAGACTCAATGTTTGAGGACTCTAATACAAGTCTGCCATGTACGCTAATTGAAATTCCCTGCTTTCTTCGCCCACAGGAGCAGCTGGAGAAGACCAAACCTTCCCCTGCCGCACCTAGTCCTGCACCCCAGAATGAAGAGGCAGAAGAGCCGGATGAGACAGCCTCAACACCCCCTGTGGTACAGAGCAAAGGACGCAGGCGTCGTGGTGCCTTCAGTGCTGAACCCTTGACTGAAGAGTATGCAGCTTCTTATGTTAAGAAGGTAAAACGATCATGGTTAACGACGACAATGTAATTATAAAACTAAGTTATACTGCTGGATAATTGCACCCTGAGATAGACACATGTACGTATATATACACTATAGGCACATACACACAGATACATACATGTACATTTTGGAGCAGGTGGCACTGTGCATGTTTAAAGTGTTCATAAAAGCGTGATACAAACATACCAATGGCCATTCCAAGCAATTTACATACATTTACATATATGTAACATCACATTTGTGTTGATAGTACTCTGTGGAGTGCCATGGTCGAGCGGTTTAGTGCATCGGATTTGTGTTCTGATGGCTGAGTCGTCAGAATGCGGGTTCGAATCCCAACCGCGACCGGGGTACTTGTGTCCTTGAGCAAGACACTTTACCATAATTGCTTCTCTTCACCCAGGGGTAAATGGGTACATGTGAGGGCAGAGTTGGTTGTTGTGTTTGACTAGCCCATATGTGCTGAAATGGCAGTATACTCCCCAGGGAGCTGAGATGGTTTCAGAAATGATTTATGAGCCTGATAAGCAGGGGTAATAATGTCATGTGCCTTGAGCACCGGTTTGGTGGATACGTGCGCTATATAAGTCTACATTATTATTATTATTACAGTACTGCCAAAGGTACATGTGCATTATATATTTAATGGAGTTTCCTACCCTACTGTAATCTTTGGAAATGCCCATCACAGTTAAGATAATCTGATTGGATGAAATATGATCACATGGGGGTGCATTAACATCTCGTAAAGGTCTTGCCAAAATCAAAGCAGCGCATATGTGCATCGTGCACCAGCTGTGACGCTGAATTGAAACACTGTATTAAGCCAAATGGGTCAAGTTTGTTTTGCGTCATGAATTTCTTAAGTGTTTTGTGTTTCCCCAAAAAGATTAAAGGTATATTGCCCGTGTTTGGGCCGATTTGACAGCCAAAAAATAGATTTAAATTTTGAATTGCTATTTTTCTGAGGTTAAGGATGTTATAAGCTTTCGTTTGAGACATTGAACGAAAAAATTCGTCAAGGATTAGTACCAGTAAATTGAAAACTCTGGTCACTGTTTTAATCTTCAGCTTGCACGAGGGCGTGTGCAGTATTCCGAAATATCGCCTTTATATGGTTTCTGACATCTTTCAAAATTCATTCACTTTTTAAAATTCTATTTTTTGGGGTCTCTTGAACCAAACACGGGCAATATATCTTTAAGGTCTACTCCTTGGGAACAACACTTTTTTTTGTATTGATCAGTGCAAAGAAGATAAGTTTAGGTTTAAAACCACCAACATATGTTTTTACAATGTGTATGGAGGCTTGTCACTTAAGGACATCAAAACAATTTGATTTTGATTGTTGAAAGTACGGATCAACAGAATGTCACTGAAAAAAAAACCTAGAAGACACAATGATGCTTTTGATCTATTATGTCATCATCTGATGCAATAACAAAAGGGAACATGTGCTACCGATCACATGTACAGGGCTGTTCTTTTTTTAAGGGTTGCGAAAAACAGCAGTAAAAAAATCCTTCTCCAGTGGTAAATGTATTTTGGAGAAACAATACAAAAAAGGGTGTTCCAACTAAGCTTGGGCGATAACACGATAATATCGAATATCGTGATACCTTTTTTTTATGCGATTATGATATTGAGAACCTTTTTAAGTTATCGAGATATCTGCAAATCGCGATTAAAAAAATATATCGCAATTAAAAAAGTCATAAATTCCATGGAAACAAAATTATATCCGTCTTTTCAGCTTTTGGACATGAGAAACAAAGGCGAACTACTTCAGAAGTACATACACGCTCTGCAAACGAATTTGTGATTTATTGTGACGCTTGTAGAGGGGTACATACCTGTGGTTATCGGCTCTATAGCAGTCATGCATGAATGAAAAAAATGATCGCGATACTATCGCGATATATGTTTGCCGATATATCATGGATGAAAAAATCGATATTGCCCAAGCTTAGTTCCAACACCCAAAATTAATCAACCACAAAAAGATTTCTATTTCAGCAAGCCTGAAATGAGTTAAATTTAAATGTGTCAAGAGTCAAGTGTTGCCTGTTAGTTCACAGCACCATTGTGTGTATGACATGCACAATTGCATTGTGCTCATATCAAGAATTGGTTCCAATGTCCAAAGGTTCCCTGTCCAAAGGTTCCCTGTCCTGGGATCTTAATACACTGCTTTATAAAAGAATGACCTGTGTTTTGTCAAATAGAACAGAAAGAGTTGACCTAATTGCTGTTTGCTGTTGAAACACTCGAAAAAGGGCAGCAGCATAATTTGTTTAACATTATCCTTAATTTCAAAGAAATTGCTGTAGTTGTTTTTGCCAGCAATGTTTGGAAGTTTGTTTAAGTTCAGATTATTGCAACATTTTTGTCATTTAACTTGAAGAAACGATTCATTTAATAAAATTGTAAGAAGCATGGTTGAACTGTGTCTACAGTGTAAGTTCTTTAAAACCCTAACCACCCCAAATCAATGAAAATCCTCCAAGTGGCACTTTTGTGAAAATATTCAGTGCTGTTGGAAACTGGTGCTTTCACCTTTTTAAATGGGGCAAAATTACTACCTGGCAATAAGTACAGACCATAAGTGCTGTTATGAAAGATCAATGAAAATGCATGGTGCATTTTGAAGATAAGGGCAAGTTTCCAAAAGTGCACTGATGGATTTTGGAGGATTCAGGAAGGTTCCTAACCAGAATACCTAGGCGGTAAGGGTTAATGTAAATATGGAAGGTAAAGGTTGCATACTCTATGTATTTCCAACTTGTTAACCACACTCTACTCACTGGAAGGAATTAATACAAAGGTCACAAGAACACTGTAAAAGTCGGGCCATTCTTTTTTGATGGAGGTTTGGTTGATCCTGTAAAACAAAATCTCAAAAGTACAGCACAGTCAATCAAAATCAAAATGTAAAGACAGGAAATAGAAGATGACGATAAACCAGGATAACACATACAGCCTTAAGGCTTACATACATGTATATATGTACATAATTTCCTTTGGGGTCCTTGTACAACGTATCTTGCACTTTACATTTAAACACGATCAAATATTTACAATAGTGCATGATGAAAAAATATGTTGTGAATACAAACATTACACATTAACTCTTAGGTAAAATTTGTATTACTTTAAGAATCAAATTTATATAAAAAAACATTCAAAACATCCCTCCCGACCTAAATTCTGTTTGTGAATAGAGAATCACCAATTGTTTTTTATATGGCCTTACATCACTGCAGATGAATAATATTCTGACATTCGTTTTCCCAAATAAACAGATAAATATAGATGTGCACTGTTAACATATTGGATTGCAAAATTGACTGTTAGCCATACCATATAACTTGATGTTTTCTTTTACACCTCAAGGTTATCCCTAAAGATTATAAGACCATGGCTGCCTTGTCCAAGTCCATCGCCAAAAATGTGCTGTTTTCCCATCTGGATGAGAATGAGCGAAGGTAATATTAACGTATACATGCACATACGCCCATTAATGGAAGGTACAGCATTGGTATATGGCTATGGATGCTCATTTCAACCCTCTAGTTTTCAAGAAATACATTTAGAAACAATAATCTGTGAAAGTTTCATCACAATTGGAGCTTACATTTTTTTTAAAGAAAAATTGTGAAATACTGTTGTGGTTTTAGATGTTTTACAAAAACTCTTTGTAATTTTGACAAATCGTTTCATGTTTTCTCAAAGATGCAAACATTTCAGACAAAACAATTTCTCAGGACGATTGATATGAGTAACCACTTTACACAAAATAAGGTTTAGATAATAAATTGTTTATTAGATACTTGAGTAATTACCAGTGTTTGTACCTTCCCTTTACTAATACTAGTTGCCTCGTCAACATCTATATTTTGAATGTAAGTGATTATGCACAAGTGCATCTGTTATGTACTTTTCCATCCACTTTGCTGAAATACACAGCACTTAATGCCAGGTTATGCGCCTGCATAACCCATATCCAATCATGAGAGTTAGTTTCCCGAACCCGTGTTTAGTTTCACGAACCACAGTCTTCTGATGCTATACTATATAGCGTACATGAAACACAACCTGTTTTCTACATGTATGCATGTATGTACAATGAATTCCCTTTCCATTTTGCATACATATAATTTAATGTTGGCAAAACTTCTGAGGCTTCTGAGACTGAGTTTGCTCACTCTCTTTGAATCAAGATGTATAATTTAAACAAGAAACCTATGAAAGTTCCATCTTATTACGTTGTCATTCACAAGAAAACGGTGAAAATTAAGTTTATGGTTTGTACTCATTCTAAATTTTTACTGAGAATTTTGGGAAAAAGTACTCTTATCTAAATTTAGTTTGGAAATTGTTTCACATAATATAAAAGAAATGACAGATTCTCAGCTAAATATTTCTGGGGAAGATTAAATACCAGGAAGTTTGACATTAATATTCAACCCTTTTTTTAATTTTTTTTTTTTTTAATTACCAATCCTATACCTAACCTTTTATCACTAATGATGTTGTGTTTGGCAACCAGTACATATATATTGAATACAGTGTGTCTTCCATATTTTGTTTTCTTAAGATCATTTATTAGTTTAATGACATTACCACCGATTGTTTATTTGGCAGTGATATCTTTGACGGCATGTTCCCAGTGAAGCACAGTAAGGATGAGGTTGTGATCCAGCAAGGTTAGTTCAAATGATGCACATCCAACACATTTACATTCTGATGCCACATAAAATATTGTTTTATGGGCCCGCAAAGCCACAAAATGACAGAAATCGTTTATAACATCAATGTACGTTAGTTCGTACTGGCTGCTTTTTCGCCTCGTACACAGTTAACAGTGCGTTGAATGACACCTAGTGCATTTTGACAAACTCCATGTCGACACATGCATAGGACAGTTTGTCTGATGTATGAAGTATGACCGCCATGTCGTGCTCACTGCTTTACACACGCAGCAAGTACAAACTGGGTCATTTTGACCACCCTGAACCACCATGCTTTTACCAGTCAAAAATGGTCAACTCATTTTGACCTGTGAATGTACTTAATACACATTAGGTTTGTCAGCATTTGACTTTTAGTTGAACTGGATATAGATTTACATGTACAGAAATTTTGACTGATTTTAACCCTTGCAGTCAGAGAAGGGATTTATACTAAATGAAGCATCCACATGTACATTCCTAATAAACAGATTTTATAATTACCCCCAGCACTTTGGGTCAATATTTATAATTATTTCCGGAAACACAATCATTTTCCATGGTCAGCTATTTTAAGGTTTATTAAACACGAGCGCTATTAAAACTAGTACAGATATGTAGGTAACCCATTTACACCTGGGTGGAGAGAAGTAATTATGATCAAGTGTTTTACTCAAGGGCACACATCTTGCAATGAGATGTGAACTTGAACCTACATCAAAGACTCTGCCAGTGGGACGTACACATAAGTCACAGTGGGATACCACTTGACCTGCAGGAGTACAGCACTCCACAGTACAATTAATAAATAGGAATTGTATTAATAAATTTGAAGCATATATATGATACATTTTGTATGTACACCATTTCATTACAAAATCACGATGGGCTTTTGCGTATGTGTGTCATGACTTATTAAAAACCGGGGCTCGAATAAGTCATACATACATTTGCAATTAGATCAAGGTGCTTCTTTTGAAATAATTGTCATGTGTCTTGGTTGTTCACGACCCATTTGCACTGAGTGTTCCAGTTAAACAAATTCAGTACAAAACTCTATACAATACATGTAGCTTCTTAAAGCCATAATCAAGTTACAATACATGTATGACATACGTGTAGTGTTGTAGTTTGACAACAGCGACAATAACATGCATTGTAAAAAATTTATGGATTTTATTAAGTGTTCGATGCGGGCTTTTTCATCTTCCTCTTGACAATGTGATATTTAATATAACAATTGTCAAAGGCATTTGAATTATTAGTTAAGTGTGTAACAAATGTGCCAAAATGAATTTATGCCATAAATGCCATAAATTCATTTTGTAAAATGTTTAATTTTGAATTTGTATTCTTGTATCTGAAAAAATTTCAATTTAAAAAAATTACGGTGTTTTCTTCTTTCTACACCCACATTTACGTACATGTTTATTCTCCACTATCTGCCAAAGTAAAAATATACATACAGTATGTACACATAACTTAATTAAAACTTGGAAATCATTTACATGAACACATTGTTTTGGGCCAAAATCTGTATGTACTGTACATGTAAGTAAAATTAAAGGTTATTATGTTAAAGGGACAGTATCATTACAATTAAGAGGGCATGGAATCGGAATGCTAGTTTAGATTAGCTCAGTAAATACCCCACATGATAAGGGCATATTACCGTTGCTGCTGTATAAATGAGCCAGTAATTTTCAGTCACTGTGCTAATCTTAGACTAGGACTTGTCGAAAGTCCGCTCTGATTGTGACGATACTGCCCCTTGAAATTTACAAGCATACATATGTACATGTACCTGATGAGGTCTATATTACTTGTACCTTAATAATATAATGAAAGTCAGTGATGCTATTTGATTTTGTCATTAAAGGGAAGGTACAACATTGGTAATGTTGACAGAACTGCTTCTACAAATATGTTTACTCTCTTTGAATCAAATACATAAAACAAACAACCTGTGAACATTTCAGCTTGTTACTCGTGTCGTTTTTTCAACGAGAAAATAGTGAAAATGCTTTTTGATTTCTTGTATTCATTCCAACGTGGACTATAGGAAAGAGTCCTCTTTCCTAAATTCAAACTGTCCTAAATTACAGCACCTCAGACAAAATTATTTTTTTTAGGAAAGATTGATACCATGATCAGCTTATTAGTTTCCCATTACAATTCAACAATTTGATAGTTTGTATTTACCAATGCGATACCTTAACCTGTAATGTGTTTTTGTTATTATTATTTGTGTATTGGCTTTGCCTACTTTTAGGTTACACAAACAATTTCCAAATCTGCAGAGCGTCCTACATGCTGTTTAGACGGATGCATAAAACAAGCTAATCATATTAAAAACTTGACTCTGCTCATGAAGTGAAATCAAGCAATATAATATATATTAAATCTGATCACGCTCGATCCAAAGTGACACCTTTCTTACAATTCTGTAGTGGACTGGAAGTGATTTGTTATTCAATATTCCCTCTGCCCATTACAGGTTTGTTGTATTGAATCGATCCGTAAAAAGTACCCTATAATATATTCCATACCGGACATGTAAAGGTTGTACATACAGTGTACGTACAGCGTACATGATCAGTACATGGCCATTTTAGCTACATTTTGCATGGGTGCCTGCATCTTATTTATAACAGCAAGACAGTGAGATTGCACTTGGGATGAGGGAACAATTTCTTCCCATTTGAAATCTAATCAAGCGGGGCCTCATCCCAGCGCCGATGTGCGCTGTTTAATAAACGTGTTGCCTAAAGCCATGGGCTCAACGGAGACTGAAGACATGTTATTAGATGAAGGTGGCCATTAGTGTAGGGGCAATGCTTTTGTGCAAAACATGATCAGGGTATTCTACTAGAAAATATCTAACATTTCTGAAGGTAATAAAGGCCTCGCGGTCCCCCATCAGGTGCCAGATCTAATCTTGACTTAACTTCATTCATGTACAGATTTACTAAATGTAGTTAAGAATGCAGTTGATAAACTGCAATGATTTCATTCAAAAATGTTGCATAGCAAAAATGTTTAGGCAGAAATATTTGTCTGTAAAGCTGTATGCTAATTTTGATGAGTAAATTGTGGATTTTGTTGAGCATTTTTCTATGCGATACAAGGGGAACCATTCACTTCACTTATGACATGTACATGTTCAAAATTGTATGTACGTTATATTGGCATTAACATTTTCTTCAATTTTCTTTCAATTTTTTCATCAATAAATAATCAAATGTGTGCATTTTACATGTTTAAGAATGTATCTTGCAAAAAACCAGGTACATGTACGTAAACTACATGAACGTATGATTGTACATGTACAACCTATGGCATCAAAATTTGAACAATTCTCCATTACAAAAAAAAAATATTTCAGAATGGCATTTATAATTAAAAATTTTATAATCAGTCCATGAACAGATATGTTTTGACATGATATACTGTCCATGTGTAACATGTCACGTTTATTTTATTTGATAAGTTTGTCATGCTACTATGTATATTCTTAACACCTCTATGTACATGTACACTGTAATTTTGAGCTTTTGAATGACTATTTTATGATGCCTGCCAGCAAACCATCGAAAAAGCTGAGGTAAATTCCAACTTGAAGAAAAAGGGTGGGTACATGTACTGTACCAACATGTATAGGTTGGTACAAATAGGGCGAATATTGGATTCTTGGCACATAAATTGACTTGGATTCCTTCATATGCATGTTAATGTTATGAGAAGCTCCATGTGGTTACACAATGCCATACAGTGTTGTGCGATGCTCACTACATGTAATGTTCCAGCATTCAATTACACATTACTGCTGAAAATAGGTATTCCCTGTGCAAAAGCATCACCTCAGTAAAAAAAAAACTCAAGCCGTGTTAATGGGATGTGCTTTTTCTGGTTTTCGTTCTTTTCCCATACAGGTGATGAGGGGGATAATTTCTACGTCATCGATGAGGGAGAAGTAGATGTGAGTATTGATTAATGTCTCTAGTGCTGCCTCTGTAGTGAGGGAATGCATAGACTGAGATAATGAAATCAGAATCAAATCAAGAAAGTAACATTTCCCTCCTGTAAATCTTGAGGATAAAAACTCTTCTTCTTGATGGCAAAAATCTTAAAATTGCATGGGGAATCTGCTTGGTGAAAATATAATGTTTATCAGGGAAAATTTATTGGATGTGACATTTTAAGAAAGGAACTGTTTTAACTGTGTCAGACAGTCAACACAACATAATTTCTTTTGGCCAAGTACTGTGGTCTTTAAAAGAGAGTTTAATTACACAATCAGTTACACAATTGAATGTTTGAATTTTTTCTTTAATTACTGAGATTTTACTACATATGTATGATAGAAAGGTCATGACTATGTTCAACATTTCTATATGATTTTAATGTTATTTTCATAAGTCAACCTGTTGTTTGCTAGGGTTAAATGTGTACATGTGGGTAGATGTTTATAAATACTTGTACATTATTGAAAATTATATTACAGTTACCCAGACAGGTCACAGGTTAAGTCAAATTGTCTTTATTCACTACAAATATTGTTTTGTGTTTTTTGTCGCAGATCTATGTGGACAACAATTTGGTGACCACCATTGGGGAAGGGGGCAGCTTTGGTGAGCTGGCACTCATCTATGGTACCCCAAGAGCTGCCACTGTTAAGGTGCATATTTACCCCCCCCCCCCCCCTTGCCATTCATTTCATTGTATAGTGTAGGTCCTTAGCAGTTTGCAATATTTCTTAACCGTCTGAATTTCTCATCAGATATGGTTCAGTGGTATTGAACACCAGATAAATGTGAAGCTTAACATGTCTGTAAATGCATCCATACTTTGTAAGAACTAATTAGAGACCAACTTGGTTGTATACATGTATGTAGGTTGTACAGAAACCTACCTGTGAAACTTGCAGCTTTTTTTGTTATTTTGTTGTTGTTTCTCATTAACCCTGTTTCACATGGAGGCCACTCCCAACCACTAAATGTCCAATATGTTGTACACATATTGTTTGTGCATATAAGCCACACTAACCCTTGTAAGTAATCTTTTATGTAAAACTCTGAGGCCACTGGAGACCCAATTACATACATGCATACGAAAACATTTGTATACCACTGTAGACCACCTTGTTCAGTGGTGTCCTATATGTCTGTGTACAGTACTTCTGTTTGATGCTGAGTGATGCTGGGTTTTCAGCAGTTATTTTGTAAACACAGATTCTCAATAGTAAGCCACCACCAGCCACTTAGACTGGAACATGATAGTATGCCCTGCAATACATCAATCACAAACCACTAAAAGCAACAGACACATGAGGTAGTATGTTACTATGCAGTATAGCCATTAGGAGCCACTGCCTTCCATAGCAATGGCTTGGAGTGGCCTCAATGGTTTGTTCATAAATTTGCACTGAGGGTTAAAGAGAATATAGTGAAAATGCATTCAGATTATTTGTATTCATATAATTAGGAAATGGATCAATGGCCAGTGATTTAATTCAGATTTGACTGTTAGTGTTATTCTTTCTTTTTATTAAAAAAATACATGTAACTTCTCAGGATGTTTGACGCATTACCATCTTAAAACCGAGTAATCTTTCAGATAATAATTCTCTCAGTTTTTTTCAGGTATTTACTAGTACATGTAGTGTACACCCTCTTTAATATACATGTAGCATTTATTGGAAATGTTATTGTCAATGTTACAGGCCAAGGGATATCTGAAGCTGTGGGGAATTGATAGAGACAGCTACAGACGCATTCTCATGGGAAGCACCCTCCGCAAACGTAAACTCTATGACTCCTTCCTAACTAAAGTGTCCATTCTTGGTGAGTATGCGCAGTCTATCAATTGACCCATTACAAACAGTGACCCCACTTACACATCACATATATGACCACTCCGGTGCAAGACAAATGAAAGTAGTGGTCAAGCTTGTATGCTCACTTGTGTGTAGCCTATGTCCATCAACGTACATGTACATGTACAATACGCATGGCATACATGTACACAAAATGTTCACATTAGCAACGAAGACAAGCAGGCTTATTTTTAAAGAGTTGTCTTGGAAATTTAAAAAAAAAAAAAAAATGTAGCTTACATTACATGATACGTTTGTATCATACCGATCAGTTGTACATAAACATGTCTATAAAGTTATGTATATTAGACAGTTCAGAGGTGTGGCTTCTTTGCAAATCTTAATGGGATACACCTATTCTACATTTGCTCTAGCAACACTCCCCCTCCCCCCCCCTTCTCTTTCATGGTCCTGCTGTTCCATAGAGGCAACATTGTCATTTAATTAGGAAATATACAAGCACATGTAATTTGTGTGTGGATGTTTTGTACCAGTACAATACGTGCATGTTTTATGTACGTGTAATACGCATTCTTTCTTGTTAAGCAATGATTTGTACATCAACGTGGCTTTGAATACTGTTTTACTAACAGAGAGCCTTGACCAATGGGAGCGTCTGACTGTTGCCGACTCACTAGAGCCCGTGCAGTTTGAAAATGGGGAGAAGATTGTGTGCCAAGGTGATCCAGGGAATGACTTCTATATCATTGTCGAGGTGAGACATTCAATCTAAGATCTTGCAATGTCAAGTCTAAGACGGCATGAGTTATGAAGGTTCGAGTCACAAGTCCTTTACGAAATAATACTTTAACAAGAATACCAAATATTTCATTCAGATGACTAATATTTTGTTTAAACGCAGTGATTTTTCCACAGATCTAAGGATATAACAATTTTATTATAATTATAAATTATTAAGGTGTATTCACAAATCTTACAGGACAATTTGTTTAATTTTAGTAAGCTTTACTGAGCTTAACAAAAGGCATTTGAGGTTGAGTCACAAACCTTGAGTCTAAGTCTCAAGTCCCAAGGCTCAAGTCCAAGTACACGGTGACTTGAGTCAGAATCACTAAAACTAGGATTCGAGTTGAAACCAGGCATAGTCATGTGTCATACAAATCTGTATTTATTTTGTTTATTTACAACAAGATAAATAGGCTGAAACACTTGGATGAATACAAGTCATTTGATATTTGGCATTGAGTATTTGTTGACTTCATTAATTTGATCTTTGTAGGGGCAAGCTTCCGTTCTGCAGAGGCGTACCGAACAAGATGAATTCATTGAAGTGGCCAAACTGGGAACCTCGGATTACTTCGGTGAGTGGAAATCAATGCCAAAAAAAAAAAAAACCAGCAAAATTTCCATTGAAATAATCGATTGAGTTATTGATGTAGGATTTAAGGCTTTGCATGGTGGAGATGGATGTTCTTGAGTTCTTTCGGGTATACCATGTAATGATCTCTTTTTGGAAAAAGTGATGGCTCTGAGAAGAGCTGGTTGGTTTGAGTTATTGCAACGCTGTATGATATTTGTAATTGTTCTGCACAGCACTGCATAAACAGTGTTCCCAAAGAGACTTTTCTTTACACAAATATGATCTGCTCGCACAAAATGAAACTAAAGCCGACATTTTTGTAAAACTGAGATGTTTGTATTTCCAAATTGTGTAGAAAAAGAGCTTTACAACGGTATCAAACACTTGGGGTGCACTAATCATTAAAATCGGTGCAAGTTTTAAAAAGATATTCATTCTACTGTATTGTACTGGGTGACATGGCCGAGCAGTCTAGCGCATCAGAATGTGGGTTCGAATCCTGGCCGCGACCATGGTACTTGTGTCCTTGAGCAAGACACTTCACTGTGCAGTGCTCCTCTTCACCCAGGAGTATAAATGGGTGCCTGTGAGGGTAGAGGTTGATATTGTGGTTGCAAAAAGCTTCCGATGCGCTACGGTAGCTCGGGGCTGTATACTCCCCAGGGAGCCAAGAAAGTTTCAGGATTGATATTGGCCCAATGACCAGGGATAATGTAAAGGCGCCTTGTATCATTTGGCAATTTGGTACTCTATAAATTCAGTTATTATTGTTATTAATAATTTCATTTCTAAAGTTTTGACTTTGTAAGTCCATGAATGGTGATCGGTCACTTCGGCACAGATTGAGCCATTATATTAATTTTTCCTGTCTTCATTTACAATGTATGTACCATTCTCTGTTTGTTATAAACAGGTGAGATAGCCCTTGTCCTGAACCGCCCCCGTGCTGCCACCGTCATTGCCCGGGGATCCCTCAAGTGCGTCAAGCTGGACCGTGAGCGCTTTGAGCGTGTGATGGGACCCTGCGCTGACATTCTCAAGAGGAACATCACGCAGTACAACAGCTTCGTGCAGCTTGTAGTGTAGTCTCCACGCGGTGACCTGTCACCCGCCTCAATCAAACAAGCCTTCAACTCTGTGTAGGTCCTTTTAAGAGTTAGTCTCTGTTTCAAGAGTGATTTCAGCTGGGGAAAAACAACATTGCTATGTACAGCTGGTTTGTTCTTGTGTAATTTGTAAAGTTGTTTTTTGTTAATTTAATACATTTTGTGTACATTGAATGATGTTTGTTGTCTGCCCATTTCAGTGTTGCTTCTATCATCATTGATACCAAGTATCAGTCTCCAGTATCAAATTGTTCACTTAAGATCTCCTGGTTATAATCCCTATTTATTCCAGTGTTCAAGTCTAATCCAACACAAGGTTCTTGTATGTTGTTTTCAAATTGAACTTTGGTACCAAACTGTTGACTAGTGAAGGTTATAGATGTGTAACTACAGTAAATGACCATAACCAAGATTATAAGCTGGTACAAGCTGGTTTTTGACAGCATAATCAGGTATAACAAAGCTTAAATTTGATACAAGTACAATATAACCACGGTTTGATTCAGGTATAACCAAGGTAGAATTTGATTCAGGTATAATATAATCAATGTTTGATACGGATATAACCGGGGTTTGATATGGATATAACCTGGGTTTGATACAAACTTAACCAAGGTTCTCCGCTCCATATTAGAACCAACTGTTAATTGTCATGGCTCAGGACCATGTTGGTAAAACCACTTATTCTGATGTTCACATGTTTCAACAAGTTTCAATTCAGAATATAGCTAAGTACATGTGTGTCACTCGCTGTAATATGGGAACTCGGATTATTACACATAAGTCTGGAAATGTGAATAAGAAAGAATTAGTAATAGAAATAAATGTTCTTTACCAAATTTTGTGCATTACTAGAAGATGCATTATTTTGTGATGCTCTTCTTTTCCTTCAAAATGTACGTATTGTTATGTCATAACTGTGTCTGATTTCATTGTCTTATTTCTTTGTCCAGTCTTATTATTTTCATGGGATGTACTTTGTCAGTAAGTAGTAACTATAATTAGCAACAAAGCATATCCAGATCATTTTTATGCTAGCAATTATTATCCAGAATTATGCTGAACTACCCAGGATGGTAGGAATGTGTTTTACTTGTAGTATTTCCAAAAAAAGAATAATTTTTAAATGTTCATATGCCATGATAGGTAAACGTGTTGCCGTTCTTTCCATGTATTATATTGTTGGATTCAACATTTCAAGGGAAGGTATATCATTGGTAATGTTTGCAAAACCACGTCTGTGAGTAACCTCTCTTGGAACAAAGTTATACATTAAACAGCCAATCTGAAAGAAATTGGAAAAGGCAATCACAATTTGTACATAAAACACTTGGGTCACGCGTGGCAAATGTGCATATAATTTTGTGTCTTCTCTGAATTGAGAGCATTTTCAACAGAATAATTTTTCAGGATGACTGATACATTTACTAACTTCACATCAAGATGGCTTTGGGTAGTTTTGTAGTCAGGTAATTACCAATGTTGTTCTTTCCCGTTAAGTATCTGTCATGTGAGAATAAAGTGGTGGGTAATTCAAAAAGGTTTGAAGAAAGGGTTGCAATATGATATGTGACTTAAAGGTAATGTTCGTTTCTTTCAAGGAAGTATCTTCGGTATTTTTCATTCTTCTTTGGGGCAAGTATATTAATAAGATGATTGTCAATCTATAATTATGTAATTGGTTACTAACATTGTGCTGTTTGTGAATGCTTATGAAAGAAAATAAGTTTTTCAGATTGATTATCACTAAGGTATTAGTGACATTTAGAGGAAAAAATTATCTGGCCAAATTAGACCTAATTATTTCCAAGTTCAAAGTTACACAGGATTCGCGGTGGGTCTTGACATTTAAAATTAATCTTCCACTGGAGTTTGTTATGTGAATTTTGTTTAGATATAGGTTAGAATTATCTCTGAATTGTATATTTGCCAGCTGTTAATCAAGTAGATGGCAGGGTCTCATTTGCTTTGACAACTTCGACCAAAATGTAACTCATTGAAGATATCCAAGATATTTATAGTGTCTCGTCTTGAAAGGTGTATTCCTAATATAATTATTTTTATAAGGTGCCCATCATTACATAAGATGTAACATACATGGCTGGAAAGATCACTAAAAAACTAGGACATCAAAATATTACCAAACACCCCTGAAAATAAGTCTCTGTTGAGAGAACACTGTTTGACTGATATTTGTTAGTCCAAATGTGACTAAGAAAAGTCAAGTCACAGTGTGCTCCATTTCAGGAAAATTCAAGGTTTTTCAGGTGTTTGCATAATTCTTTGTATTGGTTTTAAAGGTAGGGTATAAAAAATGCAATTCAAACAGAAAATTAAGAAAAGTCAAGTCACAGTGTGCTCCATTTCAGGAAAATTCAAGGTTTTTCAGGTGTTTGCATAATTCTTTGTATTGGTTTTAAAGGTAGGGTATAAGAAATGCAATTCAAACGGAAAGTTGATGATGGAATGAAATGATTTTGTCTGAAATGCTGTCACTTTTAAGAAAAGTTAAATAATTTAGGAAAGAGTGCTCTTTCCTAAATTCTGGATTAGAATTAATACAAACCATCTGAATGCACGTTCACCATTGTCTGGTTAACGACACCATGTAATAAGCTGAAATCTTTACTGGTTTCTTGTTTGTTGTATCTTGACTCAAAGAGTTAGCATACTCGTAGAAGCAGCTTTGCCAATGTTGTACCTTCCTTTATCTTTCCAAGCCATGTAAAAATTGGTCCAGTGAAATGATAGGTGCCCAAAATCCAATTATCAATAAAGGTGTATGTTTTTAAAGCTTTGTGCTCCCAAGAATCATATACTGGTATATGTAGTGGAATTTTTAGTTAAAAAAGATGAATGGATTAGTGGATCAGTACATATTGAAGTTGGTGACTATTGTTAGTGTTTAATATGACCCAGCTTAATTAGGGATGCCGTAAATTGGGGTTATCAAAGCCAACAAATGTGAAGTTTTACATATTATCAGGGTTACTTCTCATGGTAAAGACATTGAAATCAACTTAAATTGTCGAGCTTTGGGATCTTAAAGTGCAAATGACAGTTTGGAAATGAGGAACAACATTTGAATAGAGAATGACATTGAGAGAAGGACATTAAGAGAAAAGAAAGCTTCTCGTTCATGTTAACTAAAGTCAGTATTCATAGCTTATTGAGCGTTATATATTGTACATTGATTGTTGTGCACAGTAGATCAGAGATTGAATATTATTCTATAAATAAGTGTTAAAAGACATAAACTCAACAAGAGTACGAAATGCATATGTATTTGTAGTGATAGATATGACAGAAAAATATCCGGTTTCCATGGTGATGTTGAAACGTCAGGGTAAACATTACAATTTATTGATGGACAAATTGTCCTCGGTTGATAATCAGGAATCAGAAGGGGGATTTTATTAGTTATAAGCAAAATATTTCACAAGTCATTTGAGTTTGTTAAAGACAGGGTACACATTTGGTCTTTGTGATGGACATGTTAACTGACATTTCATTTGATGGAAAGGTGGTGATACAATCATAAGGTGCTCTCATTTTAATAACACAAATTTTGTGTAGCATTTTCTGTAATCTATTGGACAAAATCATGTGTATTGAAATTTTAATTTGAATGTATTTCAACACCTTTCTTTTTACATCAATCTAAAACCTTCACTGAAATTAAGCATGAATATGTGTTCACTTCTTTTTTCATTGATTTAAACATTTCACTGGAAAGAAGCGTGAATGTTTTTCACACCTTTGGTCATAGATCTTTAACTCTCACTGATCAGTTGTATGCTAAATGCACAATTGTTTTTCTCATGCGCATTTTACCAAATGTGTACCCTGTATTTGAATTTAAGACTTACATGTAGGGATGTCATTTTTGTCAGAAAAGCTAAGATTAAATATTAAATGAAAAGGAAATAATGGTTGTGGAAGTTTTCTTTCTGTTTTTGGTTGACACAATAAAAGGGGTTTGATTGAACAATTACAACTTAAGACGGTTCAGGTTCCTAGTAAATTACTTTCAGATGAGATATTTCAAACAATACAAATTACCAAAACAGTGGTCTCATTACGACTGCTTCATGAATTCTTTCATCATGCCCAAGCTAGTTAGGCCTGTTTGTGAAATTATTTTACTTCTTTATTCAAAAGAAATCAAAACTTGTGCCAAATTTTATTTCAAAGGTACCTGGTTTGTGCGTGCCTGACTTCAATATATGTACCCAAGCCTTTTTAAGACTGTTTTCAAGGTGGTTCATTTCGAATAAAACGTTACAAAATAAATATATTAGCCTCAACAAAAATTTGGGTCGAGAACCATGCCAAGGTCCATCACAATATTGGTGATTATGCGGAATTGGCCTTTTTATTATGTCCTTGCCTAATTTGCATTACATTACATGAAATTTATTTAGAATAAAAACAAAAAAATATTTCTGTGAAATGAAATAAATTTGGGGAGAATAATATAATCCTGATATATTAGTTGCAGATGTATTATATATTGAGTATTTTATTGCAGGTTATACCAAATTTCACATAACGAAATATTAAAAACTCCAAAGAAACTGGATAGAAAAATGCAATAAAAAAAGTTTACGGTCAGAGCAAACGGCGCCGCCTAGTGGCGATAGTGCCATCAGACTATTGTTGATCTGGCTACCGCCACGTCACACACTAACTAGTGCAGTCTAGCATACTAAAACATGCGCGCGTGAGCGCGGCCTGCCTGCAATTAATACGGTACCCATGATTCAACGCCGATCTGTCGCGTCGTCTTGTGACACTGACTAAAGTGACAGAGAATCAGACGTGTGCCGCTGACGCAGTTGCTAGGTTCACTACAAATAAAATAAATTAAAAGAAAAACCATGGAAGAAGGAGGGGCGTATGGAGCTGGTAAAGCGTCTAATGCTAGATTTGATCCCATAGCGTTCATCAAGAAACCACAAGTCATTTTACGAATTGTTGCATGGGTATGTAATTTCATGTAATTATAGGCCTACTCGGAGACAAGTCGACCTTCATTAAGTGATGGCTTTAGTTAGTCCGTGTGACAATTCGACCTAAATATTATTTATGCGGGAAAATGTAGAATACAACCGCCACTTTTCTGTCCAAACGTGACAAAATATCACAGATTTTTCTTTAAAAGATGACAGAGGAAACACTTAGGAGAGGAAAGTGTAGGCAAGTGAGGACTGGAAAGATATTTTGGGAGATTTTGAGCAATAAACAATGAATAGACCTTATGCATATGACGTCACAAATGGAAGGTCGCCCTCTATCAGAGGCTAGAGAAGGTCAGTCATTGCCATTGGTTCATGTATAAGGTCTATATGCACATCCAGTGAGATGTTGGCCATTTTGTCGTCTGCTAAAAACACATGCTTAGACATTGTGCACATGTGGCGATTGGGTTTCACATTCTTTCCATTTATGCTATTCAGACAGTACCATGGAGGAAAGTTCACGTTTACACGCTAGCAAAGGACAATACAAGGAAAGAATGTCGAACCCAACTGCCACTTGTACACAATAAGCATGTGTTTTTAGCAGACGACAAAATGGTCAACATCTCACTTGATGTGCATACACTCATTGCTCAATATCTCCCAAAATATTGTTTCCAATCCTCACTTGACTGCATTTCCTCTCCTTAAGTGTTTCCTCTATCATCTTTTAAAGGAAAATCTGTGATATTTGTCATATTTGGATAGAAAAGTGGCAGTTGAATTCTAATGTCCTTTCCAGCAGAAGTCTTGCAACAGCATTTCTGATTTGAAAGGTATATAATTCCAAGTTTGCAAGAACCTTTCAGATTATTGTTTTTATTCTACGAAACAAAATTTGTTGCCATAATTTTATTATCATTCTTTCCCCCCTCCTAGTTCATTTGTCTGTTTTTTTTACTATCCTTTTTCTGTTTTGTTTTGCATTGACTGAATGTTGTTAAAAAGGTGAACCACATACATGTACTGTTGTTAATGTTAATGTGAGAAAAACGGCTTCTACAAGTATGCTTTACTCTCCTTAAACATCAAACAACCAACCGGTTTCAGCTTATTAATGTTGCATAGGGTTTTCTTAAAAGGGTTTTCTTAAAAGTGACAGCAAACAAAACTCGTTTCTTGGGATGATTAAAGGGACAGTATCGTCATGATCAACAGGGGTACGTTTTCGCGACTGTAACCAGAAATATGTTTGGGCTTTGGTCATTGGTTAGGCGTTTTCGCGAGTTCGGTTGTGCTGCGATGACGTCATTGTTCTGTTCAAACGTGAACCGAAGTTTGTGATCGGTTACGCTTGGTTTCAATGGCGGATTGAAAAAACAACGAAAGTTTTGTTAATTATTTGTTAAAACATGATGAAATGATTGTTCGTATACCAGTATATCTTTCAAGTTTATTACTAGCAAGTTCTATTTTGCAAAAAATTGAAATCGTATCATATATTTTGAGAAACGTTGATGATTGAACACGTCGCAAACTGAAAAAAAATTTCTGGTTACGTTCGTGTTTTCGCGTAGCTATGCCGTCTTGTTTCTGGTCAAGAATATGATGTCAGAAACAAGTTTCTAGTTAGGGTCGTGAAAACACGCCCCTGGGCATGGAATCGGAGTACTAATTTTAGATTAACTCAGTGACTGCATTAGTGAGCCAGTAATTTTCAGTCACTGTGTTCATCTTAAACTAGGACACTGATTCCATGCACTATTGAAAGTTTGCTCTGATTGTGTTGATATTGTCCCTTTAATGTGATCATCTGCTTTACACTAAGTAAGTTTTACATTAAAATTATGTTGTTTTATTATTTTTGATTGACCAAACGTTATTTTTAATCTTATTTTTATTTTGCAGTTGTTTTCCATCATTGTATTTGGCTGTATTTCAAGTGCAGGATGGAATTCCATATTAGGAACTTGTGTTTTCAACGGCGATAGTAATGCCTGCAATTTTGGTATCACCGTTGGTGTGGTAGCCTTCCTGGGTTGTTTGGTGTTCTTGGTCGTTGATGCAATTTTTGATAACATGAGTAACGTTCAGTATCGCAAATATGCTGTTATTGGTGACCTGGTCTTTTCAGGTAAGGGCTATAGTCCGAACATTCAGGGAACAGTATCGATTTTTGGCAGAAATATTTGTGTGTGTAATTTAGTGTTCATTTTAAATAGCAACTCTTGAATTTTGATGAACAAATTCAGGACTTGAAAATGTTCCCATATATATATATATGGGAATATATTCAAGGGGCATGTCTATGGCCAATTTGACCATGGACATTCTGATTTTCTAATGGAAGTACCCGTTACTCAGGAAAAGTGATCTCTCAACAAGAATGAAACTTATAGCTTATAGCCCAATCATTCATCGCATATGTTTATTCACAAAAACATGAAGTGTCTTAAACCCTAGTCAAAAGGTCTTCAAATTTAAACTGCTGCTGAAATCAATCATCAAATTGGCTTCCACCCCCTCCCACTTTGCTACGGATCTAGTGTACACTACCTTTAAATATTGTAATTGTTGTGGTAAGACCCATTTTTCGTTTTTGTTTGTAGGTTTCTGGCTGTTCATGTGGTTTGTGTGCTTCTGCTATCTGGCGGATGCTTGGAGGAAGACAACTATTACTATTTTTGCATATAGCCAACCAAGGGCTGCCATCGCTTTCAGTTTTTTCTCTCTTGTTCCATGGGTAAAAAAAAAACAGGATTTAACATTGTTTTTCGTAATTGCCCCCCCCCCTTGATTAGCAGAGGAAAATTTCATACATCTGCTACAAACTTTAATTGCTGAGCACAGAAGAAAAGGTTACCAGCTAGCAGGCTCCCAGCTAAAGTTTGCTTAGCAGATAAATTTGCTAAGTAGCTCTAGGAAATTATGCCTAGCAATTAAAGCTGTACAGACAAATTGTGGATTGTCCTTTCATAAACATCAAGCTTGTCAGGTGGACGGTTTATTGTTTTTTTTTCCTTTGTAACAAGAGCACTTCTCTCACAAAAAGCCACTTTACTTGTTGTAAAGTTGATGATGGTATCAAACATGCCTGAAAATAATTGTTTTAGGCAGTATAATTTCAGTAAAATTAGTGATATCATTTCCAAAACGAATTTCTGTCATCCAGTGACATTGGAATGAGTGCATAACAATCAGAGTGTGTTATTATTAACCCGTGAAGTCCCCGTGGTTCTCCCTGAACCATATTTCTCACTTAGCGACAGTACAGAAAAACGAGTTGCCCGAAATTGGTTCTCCCTTGAACCTTTCTCACTTAACGAAGGTTGAGATACGAGTTGTGCGATACGGTTCTTTTCAGAACCTGTATCTCAGCTTCACGTTAGTTGAGATAAACACATGGTGTTACCGCAAACCGAAACGATATTATTTTCTTGTTAACAGCTCAATGAAATAAGCTGAAACTTTCGCAGGTTTAAGAAAGGGTGTATTTACAGACATTTAACCAAAATTGGGTACTGGCTTTGATTTCATTTCCCAGTTACTTTGATTTCATTTCCATGTTGCAAGGAAAGATAGCATCTACTCAGGGGCTTTATAGATCCCCTTCACATCACATTTTTATAATATATTGTTTAGATAATGTCACTCGTGTATAACACGTAAAATTTTATACTTATTGCTGTAAAGAAACATCTGAAAATGAAACATTTACAATATTTACAAGCTTACTATGTACACTTCCATAGGTGATATATACTGTAATTTGCCTGTACCCTAGATTTCTATGTTTTACCTATTACCCGTACACACATGATAATGACTCACTGTGCGACACATGAAAATGTACAGTGTATGTGTACTCTATCTAAAAAATAAATGTGTCTGTAGGCCGGATGATGGTCTGATTAGGTGGTGTGCTTCGCTCTGTGAAACATGACCTTTGGCCCAGTAACAATCAATGATTAATTTTTGTTGGCTTTGATAGCATGTGTTTTAAGTTATCACTTGTAGTTTTTGCAACTGTAACAGGGAACGATTTCATCGCAAAAAAATAAACTACACGGCAAAATCTTTAGGCAAAAAATATTTTTGTAATGGTAATTTTTAATAGCAAATCTTGAATTATTAGCAAATTACAGTGAAGTTTGTGAAGCATTTTGCAATGTGATACAAGCAAAATTGGTTCAACATTTAAGACAAAGGGCTCAAAAATGTAGTGTGAGTAATCATGGAATCAATTGCCCATAAGCATTCACAATTTTTACAGAAAACACTTATCATCCTGCATTTTGTTGTGTTTTCTGTTAAATGAGAGCACTACAGACAGACTCAATTTTCAGGATGATTTGTACCATTACCTACCTCACCTTAAGTTAGCTTTCCAAAGAATTCAGAAAGTCGGCAGCAATTATAGTGAAAAGAATATTAACTTTGCCCTTAATATTGTATGTCTATATTCTAGACTGGCCTGACTGTTTTCGCTTTCATGAGGTTCAGACAAGGCTCCCAGGCAGCCTTCTCCCAGAACTACGAGCCAGATCCAAATACTGCCCCGCAAGCTGCCCAGATCGGCAGTGGCGACTCATACCAGCAGCCACCATTTGCAGAGAAGACGTCCATACCGGAATCACAGTTCCAGACACCCACATACTGAGTGAACCACACTGATGCCAAAGGTAGTTAAAACAACTGGGCTACAGCTACTTGTGTGTAAAATGTATACCACTGTATGTGTACCGGGTTTGCTTAAAACGGTGAAAGTTTGCTTAAAGGGGGACTGACATGGATTTAAATCAAACAGTTAAATATGTGATCGTTTTATTATTTTATATCAGTAAAAGATCAATACAATTTTTGTTTTGTGTTTTTATTTTTTTTGAGAGTGTTATTTTCCATTGTAAAAATGCCCCCCACTTTTACGCCCTGCACGGAGGAGCTGTTCGTGACATCATGTCGGGAAGAGAAATTCGGCTCAAAACTCGGCTCAAAATGATCGCTGCACAAAACTATGTGAGCCGATGGACCTGACCACTTTACTCTTGTCAGTCGAACTTTGCTCGTCCAAATACGGCGATTTTTGGGTCACTTGGGAACAGATGAAGGCTAACACCGTCTTTGGTGGTGTTGCTGCATCCTGCAGAAACACATCTTCCCGGCATTTTATTAGTTCCGGAAACAAAAATCACGGAAGAAATGAAATCGACGCTACGTGTGTGAAACGTTTGTATGTATATGTACATCATGTACACATCGGATCTTCCCGACCTGACGTCACATATCTTATGCAAATGAAGCTTCCACCAAACACTTCAAACATTGTTTTAAAATACTTGTACTCATAAATCAATGATTAAATAGACACAGGTGGGTCTCAAAAACAATATTTTATTACAAAACGCCTTAAGTACACACACAATAAAGGATGTCAGTCCCCCTTTAATAAAGATGTACTGTGTAGACAGTATGCATAAAGTGCCATCAGGAAAGTTTGGGGGGGGGGGGGGGGGGGGTTGCGGACATCACATTGACTTTGAGATTTGCAGAACATATTGGTTTTGGTCAGTTGACAAGTATTGGACATTAGAGAACTAGAGGGGCTGATCTAGGGTGGAGAAAAAAGTGGTAAATTTACATGCACGTCAATAAAAGTTGGAAAGGTGCCTCCAACACTCTGCCCTTTGTTCAGTCATTGAAGTCTTACACAATGTTATTCATCTGTAAATAACACTATTGATCAACTCTTTAATAATAATAACTAATTCTTTTTTTTTTAAAGGAGAAACTAAACAATATTCTTTTCAGCCCCCTTCATACCATAACAGATTACCATATCATTAAACACTGAAGAAAACGAAGGGAAAAAACAATAATTTCTTTTTTTTAAATTACATCATCAATTAAATAAATATGTTTTCAACCCAGTTTTCTAATTGTTCATATGATACGGCCTGTTTAACATAAGATGTTCCATAACTGCAGAGCAGTGAACCATAATTACTGGGAGAGTCAAAAGAGATTTAATTTTGGATTGCAGGTTTCTTGCTGGGTAATATCTTGAACTAAAATTCTGAAGATAAACCAGGGCTGTACCATGGAAGCAATAATATGTTCAACAACAGAATTTGACAGTCTATTTTCTAGACCTTATCAGCAACCAATTCAAATTACGGCATATTGGGTTTATATGGATTCACGAGTGCTAGTCAAGCAGCTAATTTTGATGCATTGCAGTAAATTAATTTGATAAATGGGCAATCCACACAATAAACATAAACAAAAAATAATAATATAAAATAATGAGATGGATATTTGATATGACAGGTCTTTTTGAGGTTTCAATTTGATTCAGGAATGGGTCATTAATTGATCAGAAAATGGGTAGATGCTTTGTACTTTTTGTACATATATATTCTGATGATACTGATTCTATTTTTGAGAGGTGCATTTGCTATTCTTGCAAATAACAAGTACGGACCAATACCAAAAGCAACCTATTTTGTTAGCTTGTGATTTTCTAAGCATTTCCGCCATGACTTTTATAGATGTATCGCTCGTGTTTTAGCATCAATTTCTGAAATGTTTTGTTTTCATTTGCACATTGATCATTTCAGAAAGAAAAACACTTTGCAATGAGATTTCTCACAAAAAAGTTGTCAGAGGCTTGATTTAACAGTTAAAAATGTGCCAAAATTAATTTATGATGGGACCTGTCATCACAATTACTATTTATTGTAAAAGCATGCTTTTCACGATTATTTGGAAAAGTGAGTAATTTTTAAACATATGTTTCCCTTTCCTCAATGAAAAGCAATGTTCCGATGAAAAATAGAATTGCTAGGAAATTGCAGATAAAATGGCAAAAAATACAGAAGATATGTCTTTAATACAAGTTGTAGGTGTGCATGTGTCTGTCAAATATTTTTTACTGTGTGCTCTTTACCTGTAGCTAATGTGGAAATATCATATAATCTAACCTTTATGTTTATCTACTGAATAAAATTAAACATTGTGTATAAATGCCCAAGACAGTAGACAGATTGGATGTACATGAAACGTGATCATGTTGGGATGCATTAACGGCTGGTAAAGACTTATCTAATCAACATCAGAGAAGTGCATATGTGCATTTGATGCTTGAGTTTTGTATGTTAATGAAGATATAAGATCATTTGGGCATAACCACATGTGACAACTGACAAAAGGTAATGTAGGTGTAATGTAATGTAGGTTTTTTCTTTGTCACGAGCAAAGCCTTCTGAACAAAGACTTTCAATTGCATAATGTTAAGCCTCAAATTCAGCAGTTTTTTTGTGTATATTTCCATTGTCTCCTGGTATTGGCCACCCATAAACATGTCTCCTTTACTGTTTAGTTGCAATATGTCATGCAATGACATTTAACTGCACATTATATGATCATTTTGATTTTCATGTACACGTACATTCATGTTTTTTGTCAGTATGGAATAACATACATGTATACATGTAATTAAAAGTTTATTTGAATGTTTTGAATATATGGTTTTGAAGTATGTTAATTATTCACTTAATCAACTTTTAAAAAGTCTTTTCTGAAATTTAATGCTTCCTTTTTAATTTGTTTTTTCTTTAAAAATTTATTAAAGCCGGATTTGTCATCATTACCGGGTCATATCCAGTTGATAAGTGAACAAAATAATATCTGAATTCTTCTTTATTCAAAGTGTGGTTTGTGAGTGCTTAGTTGGGCACCAATTTGAAAAATTGTTTAAAAAACATAGATCTTTTTCAAACATTCACTTTAGGGTAATTCCACAAAAATAGGACATTGAGACTTGTATCAAAATTTTACAGTAAAGATTTCGTCATCAAGATATGGTAACTGTTGTCATCTCAAGATGTTATGAAGCAAATTGGGTGATTATCACAATCACAGCACCCAGAAGAAAAATCCACCAAACCTGCCCATTGCCCAAACAGGTATAATGTTACCATAACTCTGTCAGCAAAGCATTCATAATTGTATCAGTGATTATAACTTCTCAAATGCATTGGAACATATTTGAAACTACATTCCTCACATGTGATATACTACCAAGGTATCCTGTGGCTTTAAACTTATGCTATACCTTGTGTACACAAGATATTTGGAAATGATCAAGTACCTAGTTTCTTGACGCTTTATTTTTTATTTATTTCTTTTTTGGTAATATCAGACACTGTTCAATATATGCCTATATTAGGAGAATGGTAGAAGCCAATGTGAAAACAAATCCCACTCTAATGATCCCATTACTTACGACTAACAAGACAGCCTGACCAGTTGTAATTTTATGTTCGGTCCACAATGATATGTTACGGCCCCCCCCCCCCTTCCTGTTTGTTCAAAATTAAAACCCAATGCAAACGAGAATTTCTTTGTAGTTTAAAACAGTACTTCATTGTTGATGGTTTTATATAGATGGCTTGTTTATACTGTCCTTGTCAAAAAATTCACTAATAATCTTGTATTTTTTGTATTTTGTCAATTGACTTGTAATGGCCACAAGATTGGTCAATTCTATGTTACCAATATATGTGTATATTTAGCACCATAATTATGTTATTGATGTGTAATTAATGAAACTGGTTATAGCCAAATAAATATATTATTGAACTGGGTTATAAACCCTACACTAAGTTTTGTGATACATTTGACTAAGTCACACTGACAACTTTGAAGTATATTGATTGAGAGTTTGTAAATTTTTGTCACTATGAACTAACTGAGATGTTTCATGCAACTTTCCAGTTCACGCTAAACTTATCAGTAATTACTTTATTTTCATTTAATTCTTAACATTTTATTAATTTTTTTATTTGATCAACCCTTTTGTGGTTTTAAGGGAAGGTTCAACATTGGTTATTACCGGATTACAAAAGTACCAATCATTAGGGGGGAAAAAGTATTCTGTGGGAATCTCATTTCAGAAAATCATATTGGCAAAAAGGTTCTGGGCGGAAATCATTTTTGTCCAAGTTTTGAATGTATTAATTGACAAAATTCTGGTAAGATATTGAACAATTGATTTGATGTTTGCACTACACATGTATGAAGCACTACATACTCGGTGCTTTTTGAGTGTCTGTGAAAACAACTCAACAGAAACTTGGGGCAGGATTTGAACCCACGTCTTCCTGTGCCTGCTAGAATCCTTAAAACATGGGTACTGCAGTTTGCATTAATTGGTTAAATTATTTCCCTTGTTGAATGAATATTTTGATTTATAGAAAGTTAGTGTTCTCATGGAAACAGTTTTGTAAGTATTACGGATGCTTTACCTTCCAAAATGATTTTACTGAATGGTGCAAATAAAATAATTTGTGGCCAACGATTGGATTTTTACGCAATTTCTTTCTTTCAATTGTTGTATAATTTTATTTGTTATAGCTTTAGGATTTTAAATAATGGGGAATAAGAGCAACTTTTAATATAATCTTCCCAAAGTTTTATTTTGTAAGTAAAATTTGTTTCTAAAATGATCTTCTTTGACCTTCCAATCTATTGCCTTGGCGTCCTGAACGAATGCGCTCGAAGGCATTATTTGCGTCTCTCTAGACCTCGTATGTGACGGATCAGAGTTTCAAAGCCAGATTCATTGACCATTAAAGGATTAAACCTGCCCCACTACCGGTTGTTTTCAGAACCACACCACTGACCACTTCTTCCAAGAAGAGATTATTACATATGGTGTTACCCTTTAACCTAATCTTCATAGACCATTTTTTGTAAAGTCCTTTGTGCAGTAGGCTATAGGCCTAGCGCCTTTCTATTGTGTGGTTTCGATAAATAGGTAGTCCTTGTTCCGTAGAACCACTAATCTCTGTTATACTTACTATATCGGTATAATTAATAGAGATCAGTGCATAGAACTAGAACCTGCAAGTGGTTGAACAGCATTGAGAGCCACCCCTGAAGAGGGCGCACTTTATCAATTGCATGCATTAATATAAATGTTGACGAATTACTAACGTATGTAGCAAGCAAAGATCGTATAGCGCCGCGTATCGTATAAAGCGCCGCTACGCGCGCGGCGCTTTACGATCTTTGGTACATGATATTATAGCAAGCTAGTATATTATTTTTCGACAGTCGAACTCGAATGCATCGGCTCTGGATCGCATCGATATTGACTGAAGTTGTACATCAACCCATCAACCAGAGTTGATTCAAGGAGGAAAGGATACACATTAAGCGGCGATCCAGTCACCGTTATACATGTACATTACATATTGTATAAATTAATGCCCAGTTTGACGTATTTCGTATAGTGCCACCGAATCGATTTGGCTAACGATAACGTGATATTTATAAGTGACAATGACAGGAGGCCAAGCTACATAGCTGTCAAACGTTGCACACAATGGTTGAAATAATTATGTCTTCGGTGTACGTGTGTGTAGTGTGCGCTGCTGCAATGTACACTGTACATTGTTTGTTTACATTCAACTAACTTGGTAAGTTAGAAAAGTAGTATTCACCTGAGTGGAAACTAGCTGTGTTAAAATGGTTTAGCCACTATACATGTCATGCTACATTTATATTATACATAGGCTAAATACTGTTGCGTAATATTTTTATTTAGATTAACTTTTGTACTTTACCAGCTAGCCCTAAGGCTAAGTTAAGGTTAACCCTAACCCCCTAGGTATTCTGGCTAGGAACCTTCCTGAATCCTCCAAAATCCATCAGTGCACTTTTGGATACATGCCCTTTTTATCTTCAAAATGCACCATGCATTTTCATTGATCTTTCATATTCAGCACTTTTAGTTATGGCCTGTACTTCTTGCCAGATCGTAATTTTGTCCCATTTGAAGAGGTGAAAGTACCAGTTTCCAACAGTGCCAAATTTTTCCCAAGAAGTGCCCCTTGGAGGATTTTGCAGGATTTGGGGTGGTTAGGGTTAATGGTTAATTAATCGGAAAGAATGTCGTATCCGACAGCCACTTTTTAAGGGTTTTGGGGGAATTTTTTTGCAACCACAAACCCGTTAAAAAATGATTCTATCGACTTTTGGGGGTACAGAAAGCGAAAACTATCTTTAAAATCCATATTTATGATGGTTTTTCCTTTCTTAAAAAAAATCCTCCCCTTCAGAAAATAGAAGGATCCTATTGTAGTTGCCACTGGCTGCACATGTACAATGACCGTGTTGGTCACTTATGGGGGAGTTGACAAGATCAGACTGACATGACTGAGGAAGTCATGAAATAAATATCCTGGAATAATTTATCCTGAAAAAAGTATATGTCCATCATCATCCATATGTTCTCCACCTTACTGGATAGGTAAGATTATTGGTTATATTGAATGAGAAAAAAGTGGCGGTCGGATACAACATTCTACCCAATTAATAAATTTTCACAAAACTTTAGTAGGCCCCTAACGTTACTATATAGTATATAATTGTTTTAACCCTCCTATGACTGCAAGGGTCAAAATCAGTCAATGTTGATATACTTGTCAAGGTACATGTACACGTGTATGTAGTACACATGTGTGTAAAAGTCAAACACTGTCAAACCTTACGTGTAGTAAGTACATTTTTGACAGGTAAAAGCATTGTCTGGTATTGTTCAGGGTGGTCAAAATGCCCCTGTGTGCACATTTGGGTCAACAGTCAAAACTGTCAGTTGACTGGTTTTGACGCATTCGTTTTGACCTCTATAGCTACTTGCCACTAAATTGCAGCTATAGTAGGAGGGTTAATAGTTTTAAAATTTACCCTTTTACCAAAAGATAATGTAGGGTTGGAAATATGGTTGAAAAGTAACCAAATGTTAATTTGTTTTTGTTAAACATACTTGATGGTAGACCTTTCAAACTTCCCAAGAAGTTCAGAAAGAGCAGGCCTACTCTTTTTGTTTAATTACACCAGTCCTATACAGGTATGTTGCATTTACCGATAGCATCTCAGACGGATTTCAGAGGATGTTTGAAACCAAGAGGAATGATCAGTATTCAAATTTTGCGTAAAACTTGTGATCATGTATAGTATGCCTTTTGAAAATATTAAAGGTGTACACTGCATAATTAGTGTAACTGTACCTTCTTGTTTTATTTTCAGATTTGTGACACCAAGTAGACATTATTATCAGATCCTTTGCTTTGCCTGGTTTGGACAAAATGGGGGCATGCATAGGGGTTGACCAAGAACAGAAGAAGGCACGTATGCATAGTGAGGCCATCGATAAACAACTGATAGAAATGTCCAAGGAAGAAGAACACATTGTGAAGATTCTCTTGTTAGGTAAGATTTATTATTTCTTGCAAGGTTGCACGATCTGGAACTAGGAACTGTGAATTTAGTTTCCTCACATTGTTTGTAAAAACCCTACATGTATTTTTCATGTTCTGTACTAGGGCTGTGCGTTTTCGGATATTTTTGGAACCGGATACCCGAAATCAGAAAAGTTCGGATACCCGGATACCCGTTTTCATCCTTGTTGAAAACATGCCTCCTTTGGTGTACAGATACATGTAAATGTTCACAAAATCTACCATTATAATACAGAGGATACCATATTTAATTTGATCTTTATTAAAGCATAACATTTTGGTGACAAAAGATTGTATTTACTGAAAGTTATTTCTGAATTGAAAGCGTAAAATTGCTACAAAAGTATCTGTTTTAATAACCCAACTTACAATATACCATAAACAGTGAACAACAGAAAAGCCCAATTGATCACACGCCAGACGCACGGCCGGTGCATCACACAGACAGCTACAGCGGCCTCACACGTGATAACGTCATGACTACCATTCAGAAGACATGGTGTGTCCGTGATCAGAGCGCATATATGCGCATCCGTATAGCAAGTTGACTTTGATGTTCATGTCACAAAACACGTGTTGAATAATGTCATTGGTCAATCAAAGACTATGTGGGCGGAACTAAGGCGATGTGGGCGTAACTAATCCATTGTGGGAAAACGATCCATGTGCTTTTGCCTTGCTGCGCCCCTGCCTTCTAAATAAGGATATCCCGTACGACATGATTTTGTGTACTAAAATAATATTTAATATTATGAAACTGCAAAATATTACGAATCTAATATCAGAACTTCAATATTTCTATCACAGTAAACTTTAGTTAAATGTCAATAAACCTGTCAATAAACCTCGTTTCCTGAAAGAATGAATTTATATGAGACCTAGCTAGGAATAATTAAAAACAACATCTACCACTACTACTAATAATAAAGCTAAACAATTATTTTAAGAATTAAGATTATTTTCAGGACCCAATATTTCTTTTTCAAAATCGGTTGAGGTTTACTGATTGTTATTCATTGATAAGTTCACTTTGGTGGAGTGGCAGTTATGCGGGCGTTCATTGCCAGGAATACCAGCATGTTCATGTTATTGGGCGTTAAGCAGCTCCAATTTGCGGTGACGATATTTCCCGCGGTGGAAAACACTCGTTCGGAGGGCACTGACGTTGCTGGAATACCAAGATACTTCTTGGCGATCCTTGCGAATGATGGAAACCAAACAGCGTGTGATCGCCACCAATGACATGGATCATCACTGAGCCCAGCTGGTTTGGTTTCAAAGACAATGACCGCCTAAACACCTCCCTTTTTATGTCTTTCTTTTGAAACAAATTGTCACCTTGTCGGCAAACGTAATACACAAGAGAGCTCAGTATCAGTGGGTAAATAAATGTAAATGTTGGTGATACGCTGAGGGATGGTCGGTGGCACATCAAAATAATTACACAACAAAACCAATTTCAGCAGCACTTTATTAGGACAACGAATAGTGTGGACGTCCCCTATAATAAAATCCCCTCTATAAACACATTATGGAGCACGCTCCTTTTGCAGACATGAAGCAGCAGTAATTGTCCCACTAATCCAATTACTGTGAACAATAGGCAAACATTCCACCCTGCGCAGCTAGTTTGATACTTGTTTGTAGCATGCCGCAGCAAGGCTATTTGAGTCATATAATGATTGGATACAATGTATCTGTATGGAAATTTCCGTAAAATACGACAAAGGCGTTATCAGAGTGAAATCTTTTAAATAAAATTGCTCCTAAAAGCGTAAACATTACATTGTTCAATCATGGAGGAAGGAAATTTCCTTCCTCCATGGTTCAATAGTCAAAGATTTCTGTTCACACTGCTGAAATGGTAAGTCCCAATTTTAAAAAGTCGTTTACGGGTACTCGGAACCGAAAAATGGAACCGGGTAATGACAGTTTCGGTCGGGTATCCGGATACCCGGATACCCGGCACAGCCCTATTCTGTACTGATGAATACTGTACATGAGCACACAAATGTGTAGAACAACCAACCTACATGGAAAGTTTGTGCATTTGAGTACATTGTTTAAGTTCATTCTTAATGTTAAAAGACAGATCAGGGGGAGGGCATATAGGGACATGCCCCCCTTTTTTTATTGCCATGCACGTAAATTTACAGTTAGTTTTTGATTGTGCATCCTTTTTTGGCAGTGTCACTTTTTTGTGTGTGCCCCCCCCCCCTTTTATGAGACTCTGGATCCACCCCTGAGTAAAGGTGTAACCCTATTGGTCAATCCATGCCTGATTGGTGTACATACATTGTACATCAATGTATTTATTCAAATATTATATGACCAGGGTGTGATTTGACAAAAGTAAAAATTCTCCAAAATGGATGGCGGGCCCGGGACTTGCTCTGGTCAGGAGGACTGTTTTCTTCCTCCATGGGAGGACAAAGCCCCCTGAACCTCCTGGATGTTTAATTTTGGAGGATTTACAGATTCTTCACATCCCCACAAACAAGAAACTAGAGGTTTGAACACAATGCAGGCTACTTCTTCCTTTCCTTGGTGGCTACTTCTCTTCTTTCAAGAAAATTCTGAAGCAATTGGGAGATTTGTAAAAAATCCTGAAATCATGAGTAATCACAGGTCTGATGTGAACTATATGACAAATTGTAAATGTTTTTTCACAATTTATTCACAAAATGTTTGTTCACTGACAAGAATGCCATGCACTGTACCTATACAAAAAATAATTTAATATCAATTTGTTTTTGATCTCCAAGAGAAATAACAATTTTGTTGGATGATGTGTGTCACTCTTCCACCAAATAAACGGCCATTTCTTATTTTGATGACCGTAATTTAGGATAATTGTATGTACATATGTACCAATAATTGTGGGTTTTTGTCACTTTTCTAATCATGGGTAGCATACATGTATTGTAGCAAATAAAAATTGATCAAGACATATTTGAATGAATAATATTTAATCAATTTCTATGTCTTTACCCAAGGTGCTGGTGAAAGTGGCAAGAGTACATTAGTGAAGCAAATGAAGATAATACATAGTGATGGGTTCACCAACCATGAACTTATGAGCTTTAAGGTAAAGGGGGGGGGGGCATTAAATGCACTGTAGGCAGTCAGCAAATTTGTCTTTCTGAATCATAATTTTCTTTACAAAATTACAAATAGTCTTAAATTTGGAAATAAATTGAGGGGCTAACAAAGCATATTTAAATTGAATGAGCAAAGAGATTTAAAAAAATTTAGAATTTCTTGTAAAATACAAGCTTCATCGTCTACTATACATCATGTCCACTCACTATTAAAGGAAAATAAAGAATCAACTGTTGCAAACTGCTTACAAACCTAAAGGACCTGTATTGTAAATGCCAAAATGGCACTTGGCTAGTGGCCTTTGGTTTGTACTCTAGCAGGGGCTTTCTCAAAGGCATAACAAGAAAGCCAAAGAGTATGTCTTTTGCATCATTAGTTGGAGTTTGGTTATTGAGTATTGAAGCCCCTTCTTTCCTCAAATGAAATGTTACAGAGAAGACTTTGAAGAGCAGCAATCAATTTAGGAAAGAGAGCTCTTTCCTACGTTCAAAGTGACAATAATTTCACTTTTCTTAAAAATTACATCACCTCAAAATCATTTCAAGAGGAGATTGATACCATGTCAGTTTAAAATTTTACCATTCTGTTATTTATGAATAATGCTATACCTTATCTTTAAATGAAATGTTACAGAGAAGACTTTGAAGAGCAGCAATCAATTTAGGAAAGAGAGCTCTTTCCTACATTCAAAGTGACAATAATTTCACTTTTCTTAAAAATTACATCACCTCAAAATCATTTCAAGAGGAGATTGATACCATGTCAGTTTAAAATTTGACCATTCTGTTATTTATGAATAATGCTATACCTTATCTTTAAATGAAATGTTACAGAGAAGACTTTGAAGAGAAGCAATCAATTTAGGAAAGAGAGCTCTTTCCTACATTCAAAGTGACAATAATTTAACTTTTCTTAAAAATTACATCACCTCAAAATCATTTCAAGAGGAGATTGATACCATGTCAGTTTAAAATTTGACCATTCTGTTATTTATGAATAATGCTATACCTTATCTTTAAATACTTAAGCAATTATAAAATATGAAAATATTATGGTAAAGACGTTTTAGTTGCCAATGAAATATTCCATATATGCCACAGTGTAAACTGGTACATGGCTAGTAGATAATTATTGTGATCATTGTGCGATCAAAATTACTTTTGTATACATGTATGTTACGCATTGTACATGTATGCAACATACAACCTACAGGTAAAAATTATTCTAAATAATATTCTGCCTCAAGTGTGAACAAGGTGTAAACTATTAGTGTTTGCTTTACTGTTATTGTTCTTACTTATAACACTCAACAGGGACAGCTTTGATCATGAAAATCATCCTTCCAAGCCATCATTAAATCTCTTACTAGAATTTAAATATTATGGTTTTGCATTGTAGAAGTATAAAAAGGTTTGTGGTAGCACCAGTGATCTACATATTGTATTCATTAATTTTCAACTACAAATGTACAGTAAAATTGTAATTTTATTAAGAACGTTTTTTGTTGAAAAAACACCACATTTTAAGCCACTATATAGCCAGGTAAATGTGTATCTAGGGTTTTGTAAGTGTCTTTTCAGAACTAATTACTACTCAATTGAGATTCTTACATGGTGTCACCGCAATTAGTCTTGCTTATCATTCTCACCATGCAAAGCTACAAGTTTTATTACAAAACCTGTTTGATCATTGGGGGGTGAACTCAACAGTGCATGCATTGTTGAATACAAAAAGACTGACTGGACTGAAATAACATTGAACGTATAGCCAATTTGTACACTTGGGGTTATGCATGTCACCACTCAATCAGTGTGTGGGTATTGTCAAAAAAGAGACAGTCTTTGTTAAGTGTGTATACATGCAGTAACACATATCCCAGTGCTTGACAAAGTGACTGTGTATTCAAATTGTTAAGTAGTTGTACTTGTATATCTTGTTTTGTACACGATATCTGTACATTGAATATATACTGTAGCTGCTTATATCTTGAATATAATGTTTATTAACCCTAACTCCCTAAGCATTTTTACTAGAAACCTTCCTCAACCTATCAAATCCCAACACCATGGTTGACTGTTGCTGGTTTACAGTACTCAACCCATCAAACTCCAACAGTCCACTTGCCATAAAAGTACTCAACCCGTCAAACTCCAACAGGCCCTTAGCTGTTGGATTTTGATTGAGTGGGGACACATGGCCCAAAGTAAAGTTTGAACACTGGAGTCACACAGTACTCAACCCATCATAATCCAACAATTATTTTCATGCTAAAAAAACTTAACTATACAAAAACTAAAACACCCTATGGAATAAATGGTAGGTTCTAGTTATATGATGTTAGACACAATGCCAAGCATACCTAAGTACAATATTTGCCTTTATCGGTTGTTTATTACAGCAGGTTGCATACACACACTCTCTCCACTCAATGTCTAACCATAGAGCTACAACCCTATGGTCTAACAATGTTGCATGCTAGTAGAACCACCATCCTCACACAATCAAAATCCAACACTGTTACTGCACACATACAGTACTCATCCAGCCATATTCCAACACTTTACACATGCCATATCAGAAGTACACAGTACTCAACCCATCAAACTCCAACAATCCCTGGTGTTGGAGTTTGGCTGGATGGGGATCGTTAGGGTTAAAGGGGCAGTATCATCACGATCAGAGCAGACTTTTAACAGGGCATGGAATCGATGTCCTGGTTTAAGATGAACACAGTGACTGCAAATTACTGACTCATTTATGAAGCAGCAATGGTAATATGACCATATCTTGTGGGAAATTATTTTCAGTCACTGAGTTAATCTAAAACAAGCACTCCGATTCCATGTCCTGTTGATCGTACAATACTGCCCCTTTAAGGTGGCAATTCTAGCTATTAAAAATGGCAAGAAAAATATAACTTGTACAACTTTTTGTATTTCATCCTGAAGTTTATTTTACCTTGATAAATAGAAAATATCAAAAAGACACCCAGACTAATGCTGGCTGATGCTATTAACCCTCCAAAACCTGCCAAATTTGCACTGTGTAATAAGCATAGGGCCCATAGCATTAACCTGCCAATGCATGCCATAACACTTGTATAGTAAGTACATCCACATGCCCTTTGGAGGGTTTTGAAAGGTGCTGATACTAAGTCATAAAGTAAGCTAAGTCTGTAGCAAGTACACCTACATGCCAAAACATGTTGGAAGGTTTTGAAAGGTATTGGCACTATGTCTTAAAGTAAAGCTAAGTAATCCTCAATCAAGTTCATCCAACTGTCAAAACCTTTCAGAAGGTGCCTGAGCTACCCTGTACATAAACAGTAATCCCTAAGATATACACATCTATCAGTCTATTACTTGCCAAAGGGATTTGAAATGTGCAGTGACTAACAGTAAACAGTTATGTACACAAACCACGTATAGTACATAATATGGTAGCATATCTACACCACCTTTCAAAACCTGTCAGTGTAGTGCATAGTGAAGCAACTACATAACCCTCCAGCTGACAGGTTTTGAAAGGTGCAGTTTCTAGGCCCAAAACTGCAATTTTTATAGGAGGGTTAATATCTAAATTATTAATAATTATAGTTTATTTTTATAGGCTTGATCACATATTATGTAGACATACTGTATATAGATGTACTTGTATGGATAAAGTTTTTCTGCAGGCCTGTGCATTGGTACAATGAACATTGAACCTTTACTATGTTAAAGCAAGAACCAGATTGTACAATCTGCATTTTACAAGCAACCTATTTAGATCTGGTTGCATTATTGTCCCCTAAACTTTGGGTGAACTATTCAAGGAGAAAATTGGCATGCTTTGTTCACATTATAACTCCATGTGGTATCACACTTCAGATTTCAGTAATTCAATCTCACAAAGTCTGAATGGTATAGGACAAATCGACCTCATTATTTGTCATGAACACACCTGAACTAACAACATGACCGTATTATTTACCATGTGTCTTTGAAAGTATTGTACTATGTTTTCATTGCTATTGAGGGACTTTTTTTATGTTATTTTCAGAATCACCTCTTAAATAATGTGGATGCAAAGTGCTACATGGATGCAAATTAATTTCAAGGTTTTTTTATATACTTTACTCCAAATTAACATCATTTGTAAAATTGGAAACTGTATTTTTATATACAATGTGTGCACATTGCTCATTACAGAAAAACTTTTATCGTTGCAGCCTGCAGTTCTAGATAACCTCCTGAGCTCAATGAAATATGTTCTTAATGGAATGGGTCTTCTGCGTATCCCACTGGCAAATCCAAGAAATAAGGTAGTTTATATACTTGTAGTAACATAAAACCTAAGTATCAAAGGGATGTGCATACTCATAATTGATAGTTACAGTACATTATGTACAATCCTATCTCTCATAAGATCATTATCCACCTATCGACACTTGGTAGATATGGTAGAGGATATGTTTACATTTATTATATAGTGTAATCTATTCCAAAACGGAGAACATATGTAGGTAACTAACATTCTGTACTAAAATGTCTAATTTCATAACCAAGTATACTATGACAGTGATTAAAATGTCATTTGTTTTTGCTTTGGTATACTTTAAAACTGCAAATTCATAAAATTTTGCCTTTGGATTCTCTGTATTCATTGCCAGTGAGAGAGTTGAAATTTTTTTTACAAACATTAAAAATGCCAACAAGATCAGTTACAAGTAAATAACATACTGTATGATACATGTCATCATATGTAATATGTGCTATATTGAATTTCTTTACAATTTGTACCCATAACTCAGCATGTACACGTATATAAATGAATAATGGCCAAACACTCCAAATGCAAGTTTGTTTTCTTTGTTTTTTTACCTTGTGTTGTATACATGTAGTTATATGCCCAGACAGTTTTACAATGCCATCGGTGTTTTGATGAGCGGATTAAGATGCGTACATCTATCGCTATAGCCCTGTTGGCTCTATGGAATGATGCTGGAGTCAGAGCTTGTGTGTCCAGAGGACATGAATATGAACTCAACGACTCTGCATTATAGTGAGTTTACTTTCTGTTTAATATCCGGGACTTACTGATACATGTACACAAAGTGTTCCCACCCAAATATCTCACTAGAATTTAAATAATATGGTTTTGCATGGTGGGACACACTGCAGCAGCTATAAAAAAAATAATAATAATTACTGTTGCAAACATTCCCAAAATTGTTTGCTAGGTTCATATCATTGTTGCATCGGGCACTGATTATGATTTGGTGGCCAGTGTATAAGCCAGGATTTGAAAACAGGGCGTCCAAATTTGTTTTTCTTTGAAAAACTGGGTGTCCAAATGTTTAACTTCTAATACTTTTGCATGTGCTTTACAAATAAAACTGGGTGTCCATTTATCAAACAGGGCGTCCAAAAGACACCCAAAGGTATTGCTGGCTAATACTACATGTATGTTGGTGGTTACTTTATGTACATGTTCACATCTATACTGTAAAAATACACATGATAGCATAATTGTTTTGAAGAAGGTAACCATTTTATATCATAGAGATGATTTTCAATTGGCCATCCGTTTTGCATCTGTTTTGTCTGAAACATAAAAACTGGCATAGATCCCTATTCTCTTTTATGATACAAAAATGTTCTGGGTTATTTAACAATTGTTTGATTTAATCACATCATTAAAACAGTGTGGAGTGTACTTACGGATAGTAATTGTGAATTCATTATACATGTACTGTACATTTTGAAATTAGCATTCTGTAAGGGCACGGCTGACGATAAATGGTTATTTCTGAGAAACGCTTATCCTATTTGTCATTGTATTGCATGCCACTTCCCTTATTATCCACAATGAATTGTTCATTTGGAAAGGTTTGTGCAGTGTATTGTACTAATAACGATACTAACATGGACCCTTAGGCAACATACAAATACATGTAGTTCACTGTACTGTGGAATGGACAAAACTGAACGCATGCATGCTTTGAACATGTTTTTATGAAAATATACCCTTGCAAAATGGTTCATATGCATAAGAGATAAACAAATTCATAGGCATGACAGAATGGATATAAAAGGATTTAATTGTAATGCCCATACATGACATGCATGATGAGGGTGTTTGAAATAATACTGTACTTTGCTGATATGGGCACAATATGGGTCATTCCACCAGTTTGGGGCAAGCTTTGTGATACATGTAGGTGGCCCTTGTTACATAGGTAAATGTACCATTTATTATCATTTATAATTATTCCTAATTAACATTAAATTGTAACTTCCTATTCAAGGCACAGAAATTGATTTCATTCTCATTTGAAGAACAACTGAGAATGTGCACTCATAATAAGGATAATGAATGGTACATCTACCTTCGTAACAAGGGCACCGTGTCACAAAGTTTGCTCCAACCTGGTGGAACGACCCATTTACAATTATATCAAAGAAAATCCATGTTATTATCCAATAATATTTGGACCTACATGTACATATGTACATATGTACATACATGCATGTGTTTCTGTATGTGTATTTTGTACATGTGTTCATTTATTTTATTCCTTTTCCTTTGCTTGGGAGTACTACAATTGCATGCTATGCAAAACACACATTTCATTGGAATTTTTTAGGTGAGTGTCCCCCCATGGTTAAAATGTTTTTTGTTTTGTTTTGTTTATAAAGTTACTTTGAAAACATTGAGCGGATAACATCCGAGTACTACAGACCAAGCACAGTGGATGTGTTAAGAGCAAGAGTACGAACTACAGGTGTTATTGAGACACACTTCAAGATCAAAGGGGTAATATTCAGGTAAGCATATTGTACATGGCTACAATGAATAGGTAGCCACAGCATCAGGGTTTAAAGCAATAACCTTATGTGAAAATGAGCTTGAGGTCACGTTTTTCAAGTCTGTATTGAGCTTTATTGGGCTGTTCAGTTTTCTTAATCATATAGCTACAGACCAAACAGCCACATCAGACTTGATCTCAAGTGTAGACAAAGGGAATTAAAGAGACAGTATCATCGTGATTAGACTTTCAACAGGGCATGGAATCAGTGTCCAAAAAAATTATTACAAAATCTGTTTGATCAGTGGGGGGTGAACTCAACAGTGCATGCATTGTTGAATACAAAAAGACAGATTGGACTGAAATAACATTGAACGTATAGCCAATTTGTACACTTGGGGTTATGCATGTCACCACTCAATCAGTGTGTGGGTATTGTCAAAAAAGAGACAGTCTTTGTTAAATGTGTATACATGCAGTAACACATATCCCAGTGCTTGACAAAGTGACTGTATTCAAATTGTTAAGTAGTTGTACTTGTATATCTTGTTTTGTACATGATATCTGTACATTGAATATATACTGTAGCTGCTTATATCTTGAATATAATGTTTATTAAAGGGGCAGTATCATCACGATCAGAGCAGACTTTCAACATGGCATGGAATCGATGTCCTGGTTTAAGATGAACACAGTGACTGCAAATTACTGGCTCATTTATGCAGCAGCAATGGTAATATGACCTCATCACGTGCAGGATGTTATTTTCAGTCACTGAGTTATATGTAATCTAAAACTGGCACTTCGATTCCATGCACTTCGATTCCATGTTGATATTGTCCCTTCAAGTATAAAAAGTTACATTGACTCATGCACTTATTACATGAAGTTTGTGTTTCATGTTCCCAAAGAAATTGTCTTCCCTTTTGTATTTTCAGAATGTATGATGTAGGAGGTCAACGGTCAGAGAGAAGGAAATGGATCCAGTGCTTTGATGATGTGAAAGCTTTACTCTATGTGACAGCATTGAGTGGTTATGACATGACACTCTTTGAAGATCCAGAAGTGGTGAGATTGCCCTTCTTATTATCGGTTATTGTTGTTCACTGTATCCTTTGATTCATGTTTGACAAGGAAGGTACAACACTGGTATTTAGAAACATACATGTACGTTAATGTCAACCCTCTCGTTTTCAAGAAATATATCGTGAAACTAACCTGTGAAAGTTTCATCACAATAAGTGCTACTATTTTTGAGAAGACAACAACAAACTGTTTATCTAAGAATACATGTAAAATACCTCAGATGCAATATTTTCTCAGGATGATTGAGATGTGCACCAACTTTACACCATGTCAGTTTTTAGATTACCAATGTTGTACCTTCCCTTTAAAAAATGTATTCCATGGAAGTCATTACTTTATGGAAAATTTGACCTTTTAACGGAAGTAGATTTTGGTTTAAATTTAAATAGTAAGATATTTATCTCTTTACAGAATCGGCTGACAGAAAGTTTACACTTATTTGAGTCTGTCTGTAACAACTGTTTCTTCAGAAGCACCACTGTCATATTGTTCCTCAACAAAGTAGATCTTTTCAGGCAGAAAATTCTCCACACAGATAGACAACTTAGACAGTACTTCCCAGAGTACCCAGGTATGTGAACAGGCATTGTTTAAGAGAAATAATGGATCATTAGCTATGCATGCATGTTGGGTTAAAGGGAGTGTAACAACATTGTTGGAAAAAACAGCTTTTATGAGTATGCTTGAAACTTTCTTTGGATCAATATATACATGTACATTAAACCAACCAGTGAAATATAAGGGCAATGTGAAGTTAAAGTGATGAGAATTGAAACTTTCAACTGAGCATTTAAATTAAAGATTTAATTTGTATTTTCTGGCAGACACTTGAAAGCATTGAGTATACACTGGTATTGAATCACATCAGGGATGGGAAAAAATTACATCTTTTTCATTATTATTATTATTAATTTTTTTGCTGTAGGGCCTGATTATGATGTGGAGATCGCCTGCCGTTTCATCCGTAGAAGATTCCAAGATGCAAACCACATCCCAAAGAAACCCATTTATCCCCACTTCACCACGGCAACAGACACAACCAGTGTGGAGGTCGTCTTCCAGATTGTCATGGAGACCATTATCAGGGAAAACCTTAAAACAGCTGGTATGTTATAGCACAAGGATGGTCTGCCTTTATGACTTTGAAATTGAATTACACCGTATTTAAAATGTACATATCATTGAAAAAAAACTTTTAAATACTTTTTAATGAAAGTCACTTCCATTTAATGATTGATACATGTAATAATGTAAGAATGCTTTGTATTTTTCATGGCTGATATTTTTAAGACAGCAGTGGGACTGGTAAACTAGCAGGCCTTGAACTAAGATTCTTTACGAGCAAGGCATTTCTTCCTTGGTTGGAGCACCAAGGCACCAAGGAAAAGATCATCAGCATGGGAGCAATTGCCTCCAATGCCTCTGTGAGGTTGAAGGCCTGAAACTGGTACAAAATGTATAAATTGAAATCAAAAGGAGAGGAACAGCATTGATAATGTTGGCAAAACTACTTCTATAGGTATGCTTATGCTCTTTGAATCAAGATACACATTAAACAGTCAACCTGTGACAGTTTAAGTTTGTTACAATTTGTCATTAGAGAGAAAATAATATTTAAATGTATTCACATTGTTTGTATTAATTCTTTAAACTTCCTAAATTCAAATTGAAAGTTATTTCACTTTTCTCTGAAGGGGAGATTGATACATCTAAACAAATTACCATTTGGTTATAAATGAATTATCAATTAAATTACCATGGAAAACCCTATGATTCTGTGGCCCAAACAAGTTAAGATTGAATCACATAACTTCAAAATCGTGCCTTTATTATGTAGACACACAGAGTAAAGGACAAACATATTTTTGCCATTTTTTTTCCAATTTTGCCTATAAATGTAACTTGCAGTCATATGATCAATATGTAAATTATGTTTACAAAGTTGACCAAATGATAGTGAATTGGTATGTGGTTATTCAAAGTTCCACTGTCAGGTGTCATTTAGAATGTCCTTAACAAAAGGCGTGATGCAGTGCAGTTAGTCTTACCAGGGAGGGAAACCAATCATAGTCAGACAGGGATAGAAAATCAATCCATAGAAGTACTGTATAGTGTCTTGGAGGTGAATGTTTAAGTACATATTTTACTACAGGTACTTAACCAATGTAAGTCATTTTTCTTAAGTGATTATTTTCTGCAGTTATACACTTTTATACTCGTGCTTAATTTCTATCAGGGAACTGAACTTTAGGCTGAATTGTATTCCTTTTTTAATGAATCAAAATAGATGTTTTGTAGCATGGTTAAATATTTTGTTTTAGATGTAATTTGTGAAACATTCCTCAATGTACAGTGCCTCTGTATTCGACAGCCTTTGTCAATAGGTTTTTTTAGTTATAGATTTTCTGAAACTTCATTAAAACGAAGGACTCAATAATATTGTCTGAAAGTTCTTAAATCAATTAGTGCAACATAAAGTTTCCATAAAAAAAGATGCTTTTCAAGCTTGTGTGTACATTTTCTTATCAAAAATGATGTACATATTGTATTTAATGTACACTGAAAATGCTTGCCATGGAGTACAGTGATTGTGCTGTTGAAGTTTATAAATAGTTTGTTTTCCTATGCCAAATATGACACATTCCAAGAATTTAGGTGCTGTGTGCAAGTTTTAACCCTAACTCCCTAGACAACAAAGCCAGTTGGAGGATTTTGAAGGATTTTTATTGTTATAGTACAATGCCTAGGGAGTTAGGGTTAATGTAGATTTATTTTTAGGGAATTGTGTAATTAGTTGTATGTATTTTGTTGGTTGAATTTCTAGTTGCAATGCGTCTTTACTATTTAGGAAAATTATTTGAACGTTTTTACGTGTATGTTATTATCCTTTCATACATGTAGGCAATCTTAGCAGCAAATACTGCAACAGAAACATCAATGTCAGAAAATAATCTGAGCAATTTGTGTTTATGAAGGCATTCAATTTGTAAGAAATAGTCTTGCTAATTCAAAGTAATGGTTCATTTGTTTTTGCATTTCTTTCACTTAATCTGTTGTGGATTTCCTTATTTTATGACACCACATGCCATATTTACCCCCCCAACAAAACTCAAAAATGCGCAAAAGCCAGACAATGAATTGCATTTTTGAAGAAAACAAATTGAATTACTGGCTCTAAAAGCTTGTTCTACACCAATGTTAGAATTCCATTGAATAATTTTACTGAATGTTAATATTTGTCCCTTGTGTTTCGTGATCTATGTTTCATTATCAGTGTTATGTTTAAATGTACATAACAAACTTAATATAGTTGATTTAAATATTACCTTGCCGCACTGCCATGCCAAAGAATATTTTTGTACTGTTACTGTAGAATGAACAGTACTTTAGAAATGAACTTAATTCATTAAATATTCCCTGAAATGTTAAGTCTCTTCACTGCATATGGAAATTGCAGTAATTATTTATTCAGTAGTCTCCAGCAATATTGTACCATTACTTTGTACATTATAATTTCAGTTAAAAGGAAGGTAGAGGATTGGTAATGTTGGCAAAACCGTTTTTGCAGGTATGCTTGCTGTATTTGGTTAAACAACCTGTACAGGTTTCAGCTTATATCATTGTGTCATTAACAAGAAAATAGCGAAAATTCATTCAGATTGTTTTCATTATAATATGGAAATAAGGAAAGAGTAGTCTTTCCTAATTCAAACTGGAAATTATTCAACCACTTGGTTATTTTTGAATAACCAAAGGTGCCTCGAGTAATAAAAGTACAACACATATATAAACAAATCAATAAATATAAATAATAAATTGGGAAAATATTACTGGAAAAGGGTTGTCCCTTTTAAGAACTTATAATATCATTTCGGTTATAAGTTAAAATTCTTCAAAAGTATAAATTATTCCATTCATCTTGAGGCAAATGAATTGGTTGAGGTTGAACATTTCAATGTGATCTTCTTTCTCTCTAGATATTAAAGGAAAGTTACGATTAAAGTGTTTAACTTTTCTGATCATTTTCCTGTAGCTTGTTTGTACTTCTTTGAAATTTTAATGTTTTTGCAATTGTGAGAAAAGCACTCATACATGTATGTAAACTTAATGTTACATGCACTAACATGTAAGTTATTAATTACTTAAGTATTTTTCACCTTTTAATGTGTTTTCTTAAAGTTTTGATGCTAACGAGTAGTGTTGGATAATGAGAAATATTTGTAAATTTTTGTACAGTCAGTTTTGATTAGAAATAAAATCAATTTCATGTTGACATAACATTGTGCATGTTGTTATTGCATTATGTGGCGAGACTGTCATACAAGAGACATTTTCTAAATAACTTAATTAGTTTATTAGTCCCTTAATCCAATGGGAAAGACTCTGTCTATTCTTAAAGATAGCCAAAGTATACATAGTTGCAGATACAAGTGTTTCTGGAACCCTATTATGTTCTAGTAGAAGCATGGCCGTAGCCAAAGAGGTAGGTTATGGAGGGGTGTGACATCCACCCGTCCCCCAATATTTTTCTCAGTCGGCATTTAGAGCTTGCCTCAATTGCCAAATAAACCACTAATTCAAGGCTTAGTGGACAAATAAACCAAATGAAACCATCGATGCAAGCTTGTGGTATTTTTGACTGAGGTGATTGAATTTTTAAAAAACTGTTTCCTCCTTTACTGATTTTTTTGGGGAAAAATTGTCCACTTTCCCCGCCCCGCAAAATTTCTCAGCCCACTGATTTTGAAAGTGTTAAATTATTTGACAAAATATTTCAGCCCATTACATTTCTTTGCTGTATCTGCCACTAAAGTCAGTCAGCAATTACACTTTATGCTCAACCACAAGAGGGCGCCATTTGGGGGTAAAATGTTTTTTTTCAAAGAAACATTTAAAGTGTAAAAGTGTAAGTTGGAATCCACAGCATTTGCTCAGAAAGTTTGTCTTATTAATGTTTGAAAAAAATTGTATGGATCCCCAAAATGTCATTAGGCCTACTATTGCGCCCTCTTGTGGTGGAGCATAAAGTCTATCAGTATCAGCTACCCCCTCCCCCCACACACACCCCCATCCATGCGCTTGCACAGATTATGCCTTTGCAACGGCCCAGTGACAATGTTTGATGAAATTTTTGACGATGTCCTGAACATGTTTTGTTAGGGTTAACTTATAATGTGACTTAATGCAAGTCCATTGATGATTATCAGTCATCCAAAATCATTACATTTCTTCTCATTATTTTAGTCCGAATGCTTCTTCCATTCACAGTCTCCTATTTTTAGAATAATTATGTAATTTGTCGCTATTCTAAAAGTAGGAGACTGTGAACGGAAGAAGCATTCTGACTAACGTTTACTCATTATTCAGGTATACACTCAGTACATGTAGGGATACATGTAACTGTTAGTATAATATTTTTCCAAAAATATTTGTTTGCAAAACATTTATAAACATTTAAATTAATAGTTACCTTGAAATTGTTTGAAAAGAATTGATGGTCCCCACAAAGAATCACTTCTTCCGTCATGTCAGGCGAGAATGTATATAGGCCTAATATTCGCTTTCGGTCACCGACGCGACCGGCACAATGATTTGTTGCACTTGCGCAAAGCCACCTGCAACAATTTTGGTAACAGGTTGTTTGCTTGACTCTTATTGGTCGAAAGTTAATAAGGGATTTTTAAGGGTAGTTATCAAGCTTAAAAATGAAAACTAAATGCAAACAAAAATATTATTATTATTTTTCTAAATATTTTTTTACTGAACGTAGAAAAAAAGCTAGACAGTGTAAATTATTAAAAAGAATATTTTTGTCGAAAAATAATTCGAACAGTTTTGGGGATAGCGCCCTCTAGAATTACGACGTCCGTACATGTACTAAATGATTCAATATGGCCGCGCCCATGCATCAAAATATGTAAACGAAAGGTAAGTGAAAAGTGCTTGCAATCATTGGAGGAGGGCCAGGAAACAGTTGAAATTTTTAATGACGACATTCTACTCTTATGAAGGATTGTTAGGAAAAATCTGCACCTGATTGAACGTTTTAAAAGTAATTTACAACCATGATTAAAAAAACAGATCACCATTGGCTGCATGCACACTGTCACTGACAATTGAACTTCACATTCCCTCTGCACACTTCTGAACACTGAACATGTTTTCCAATCTTTCTATATAATATGTGTGCAGTGGCAGAACGATTTTGCCCCATCTACAAGATGGCATGTATTGCTGTTAAAAGGTGTACTATTACCAGTTTGTTGAGGGTCATCATTGAATTTTGTAAATGCAATTTTGTTTTCTATTTCCAATTCTTTTTACTAGGAATAACAATACAAGAGACACAATCTTCATCGCAGAAGCAGGGTAAAGTTGCATGTATTTGTATGACGATGGGGTTTTGCCATCATGTGTGGTGTGTTCAATGCCATAGCATTGCCCACTTCAGACTGTCTAGACTGGTGCCAGTGGTGGTGCACAAGGAGTCCTGCTTCACACCATCAAGACATCAACGGTTCTTCCAAAATTATGCTGGCCTCTCGGTAGCCCTTAAACCAACCACCCCTTCATCGAGAATGCTTGCATCTCTTTCATTGTCCTCGGCCGCGTTCCGTGCTCAGAGCCTCCCAGCATCATCGTTGTTTTTCAAAACAAGTCTTACGTTGTCGTGTTTACCCATCAAAAGATGGTTTGCCCAGGGTAGCACTCCTCCGAGATCCCAGTACCGCATTGATCAGGATAAAGAGAAAGCAGTACTAAGTGAATATGAGAGGACGTATTCCCCAAACAAGAAATATACAAAGAGGACACTGAAGGAGGACGAAGTCGAAGATGAGAACGAGATATTTGATGATATGAAACCAGAGGATACTTTTGGCACATTGACAAATCAGTATAAAAAGCAGGTGAGAGTCAAACTAAAGAGAGGACATAACATTTGTATTTGAAAATTTGGAGATGTACAGTATCTTCATTTTAAGAAATATCACAAAACTAACCTAACATTTTGAGAAAACAACAAACAAATCTGTGGGGGTTTTTTTTCTTCATAAAATTGCCAGACAACAACTTTTGAAATTCGACATAACATATAAATTTTTCTCTGAAAAATAATAGTTATTAAGGTTCTTTCTCAAAGGCAAAATATTTTGTCCATTTTGCCTTTGAGAAAGAACCTGTTAGGTTCGAAATGTAAGGCCAATAACTACTATTTTGCATTTATACTACAGGGCCTTTATTCATTTTTCTCTGAGATGGAATCAGACAGAATAATTTCTCAGAATGATTTATACTTGTACTAACTTTACACCATGTACATACAAATTTGTTGTACCATCCCTTTTATATTTGTGTATGTATCCACCTTTTTATTGTTGTCCTAAACCCCTGACAATGGAACAATCTCCCTTTGCAGATTGACTTATCAACTTCATAATCGAGATTCAAGAAACTACTTAAAACTGAACTATTCAGTTGTCTGTTTGTGTACCTTGTCTTGATCTAGGATTCATGTGATAAGAACCCTGTTTTTTATTATTGCTGTTATAATACATTTATAAGTAATATTTGTAGCTTTGCATGGTGAAAAGAATAAGTAAAGACTGTTTGCAATGACACCATGTGATATTCTCAAATTGAGTATGAGCATACTGATCGAAACGTCGAGTTGTAACCTCCAGTTCTTTTCATAACTAATTACTACTCAATTTGCGAATTTCACATGGTGTCACCGCAAATAGTCTTTGTTATAACACATGATGAAATTTTTGTTTTCTGCATTTAGTTTAATGTAAAAGGGGATCTCTTTGACCTTGAGGTGGACAGCGACGATGATCAAGAGAAGCAGAAACTCAAACCTCTTGGTAGACGTAACACCCCAATCTGGTATGGAAATCAGATGAAGAAACTTGTCAAAGAAGGAAAGGTACTGTTTTGTAAAACTTTAGGCTTTGCATTATTCTCTCAACAAAGAAGTAGTGGTCAGAGTTGTAACCAAGTCATTATATTAAGTTGAGTCACAAGTCATCTCTTTGCTACTGGTTTCTTCAAGCTACAGTGCTATAAAAAGCGCTGTGAGTATTAATGCTTGGTTTCATATCAGGAATATAATAACAGATAAACAGAAGTCTAATACATTCCTGAAGTGTGCCAGTCATGTAATAACCTAGTCCATGGAATTGTATTCCAAGAAAAAAATTCATCTGGCCATTTGTAACAATGCATTCCAAAGACTGAAGGTATCAAGAAGAAGCAGTGTGTTGTGGGCAATCAGCCGGCATGGGCAAGAATTGTACTTGTCATGCACATTAAAGGGACAGTATCATCACAATCAACAAGGCATGGAATCGGAGTGCAAGTAATATTCCCACACGATAAGGTCATATTACCGTTGCTGCTTCATAAATGAGCTAGTAATTTTCAGTCACTGTGTTCATCTTAAACTAGCACACCGATTCCATGCCCTGTTGAAAGTCTGCTCTGATTGTGATGATACTGTCTTTTTAAATGCATACTGTGCTGTAAATGTGCCAATGAGTGCGTGTTGTGCAACTCTGCTGCAGCACGTTTGTATCTTCATGTAGATGTAATGTTGCATCACGTTTAGAACTAGTTAGTAACGTTAAGCACTTCATCTCAGTAATGGCCTATTAAGGCAGGGTAGCCAAACTCATTGCAATGTTCATTGCGAGTGCACACGTTTGGAGTACAATGCTGTGGACTGGGTAATAGCAGGCCGGCACAGTTCATGTACGTAATTGACTTCTGATAATAATAATAATCTGTTTCCCTGCGCAGCTGATGGAAGCCATTGACATGCTTGAGATTCGAATGTTGAAAGAAGATAGGGTACACCCTACAGAGTTCAACTACAATGTGCTGATAGGAGCATGTGGACGTGAAGGCTACACAAAGAAAGCATTCGAGCTGTACAACCAGGTTGGTGGAGGCCAATTAAAAAATGGAAGGGAATCGCAGGGGAGAGGTCATGTATTACTTATAACGCCATAGTACAATAGACCTTATGATGTCACAAAATGAAGGGCGCCCTCGCTCAAGGCAAAAGAAGGTCACTTATTGGTTTATGTAAGTGAGGGCGCTGTTCAGTCAATGCAAATTTGGAGATTTCGCAGAGTTTTAGCCTTTCTCGTATTATTTTTATTGCCTTAAATTTGTATTATTTTAAACATTGCATAAATGTACGTATCATTTTCTTTGTGTATGCTTAACCAAAGATCTCAAGGCAATTACAATTTAATATTTTAAGTAATGTATAATTGCTTAATTTTGCTTTATCTTATTTTCATGTGTATTTTCATGTATTTTAATTGTATGCAGGGCCCCAATGGAAATCAGTTTTTAACTTTTATAAGTTTTATGTAAAAACTGATCAATTATATTTTGTTTCGATATTAGCAATAGTGTACAGTGGCTTTAATGTATTCAAAAAGAGTGAGCATATTCATACTCATATACTGCATATTTGCATTTTTTGTTACTAAAAGTGAATCAAAGTTAATCAAAAACACCTTTTCAACATCATTTTGTGGTTTGCACCACAGATGAAGAAACGAGGCCTGACCCCTTCAGAGGTGACATTCACCAGCCTCTTCAACGCATGTGCAGAATCCCCCTGGCCAATGACGGACGGAATAACAAGACTATGCAAACTCCACTCCCAACTTAAGGAGAAAGATATCGTGGTCAACAAGATTACCCACCATGCCATGATAAAGGCCTACGCAAAGTGTGGCGACCTCCAGGCCGCCTTTGACCTGTTCCGCGAGCTGCTTGTCTCGGGTGTTGAACTGGAGGCAGAGAGTTTTGCTTTCCTTCTGTTCGCTTGTGCTAGCGATAAGGAAAGTGGATTGATGTACGGTATTGAGGTGGGTTATATCTGCATTGGTCAGCCAAACTGTATGAGTTTGGTTCATCTCAATGCTCTAGTATTTTAAGAATGTTTTCATCCCAAATTAACAAGATATTTGTCATTTGTTCATCTCTGGCTTATATTTTTATGCCCCACCCGTCAAGCCAAACCTTTCAGTGGTTGGGTGACTAATGTATATCTTGATTCACAGAGAATAAGCATACTTGTAAAAGCATTAGCGACGTTATAGTTTCCCTTTAAATACAAGAGATTCATACAGGATATTTATTACAATGTTTACATATTTGAATTTAAGAAATGAGCATAGATACATGTATAGATATTTTTTCTCACAAGTATCTTCCAAATTTGTACGCTAGGTAATAGACAGTCTTGAAATATTGTTCTTTGCAGGCATGGCGTCAGCTGTTGCAACGAGGTATCAAACCCAATATCTACATTTACAACCTCTTACTAAGAATTTCAAGGGATTGTGGAATAGGCGATACAGAGGTTGCCAGTCGTCTGCTCCTCAAACCACGCATGGACAATCAAATGAAAAAACTCCCTGCATCAACGAAGAAGGGTAAGAAGAGTCAGAGGTCTTACCAGCCTCCAAAAGAGGGTTCAAAAGGTCAAACTCATCCGGAGGAAATGATCCAAGTCACTCCCTTTGAAGTGAAGGATAGTGCGAGACAGGAAGCCCCTAGAGATATGGAAAGTCCTCCCCATGAATCGGAAGATGCTCTTAATAGATCCCTGGCTCATCAACAGGAGCAGCTTCCAAACCTCCTTGATTTGTCACCGGACTTCAGTAGGGTTCAGTCCTTGGCGAACGTCTCCACCCCCTCTGATCGACTGGCCCTCCTCGGAGGTGCCACTGGCATCCTGGACAGTATGAAAGGCCATGGTGTTATCCCCGATGTCAAGGCACTGACATTACTGATGGAAGGTCTTCCTATGACAAGCTGGGATGAGGACAGACTCCTTGATGCTGTTGATGAGTACAAAGTCAAGGTGGATGTTGATTTCTTCAATGCAGTTATTAGAAGGCGGTCTCGTCGTGCTGATCTTGAAGGTGCAAAGGTATGCTGTTTTTCAGTGGCATTTTAGGAACTTGGGAGGGGGAATTTTGATGATTTACCTGACTTTCGTTCACATGTACTACACATCACAAATTGTTACTATCTTCTGACTTGTGTAATTTATAAATTTCATATAAATGATGTATATAAATGTAATGAAAGGGCAGAACTAAATTATAAATTATGAATACATTTCCATTGACATTTCCAGGCTGTTCTTCCACTGATTCATCAGCAAGGATTGTTCCCCAACATGCGGACTTTTGTTAATTTGGCCTGCGAATGTGCCAAGGCCCAGGATGGAATACAACTTCTGAAAGATATTAAGGTTAGTTCTTAAAGGATTAAGTTAACCCCTAACCCTTTTTTCACCAGTCTTTGAATATAAGAATTCCTATGTGAATGGAGCTAAATGAATTTATGGTAAACATTGGTATGTGTTGCAATCTGGGCTTTTAAAATATGATGTCGATCCATCACACTTGAAATATTTCAATGAAATCAATAAAAGTCCATTCAGTAAGTCAATTCAAACAAATCGGTCACCTGAATACAATACAATACAATACAATACAATGAAGGCATTTATATAGCGCTCTTACACAAACGGTATCACAGCGCTTTACAGTGAGATACAAGTACAATTTAAAAATACACAGTGCCTAAAATAAATGAGTCTTGAGAGATGTTTTAAATTGACTCAATGAAGAAGCATGACGGATACCAGATGGTAGTTCATTCCAAATGCTGGGTGCAGCAGTATAGAAACCCTTGTTAGCCGCAGTTAAATGTGTAGTTGGCTTTTTGAAGATCCGGGAATCAGAATTTGAATCAAATCAGTCATATCAATCAAATAAGTCAAATCAGTTAAAACTTTGTTAGGACAGTATGACATCCCAGGGGTCAAAAAACCAGTTCATTTGCAATTGATTGATGCTGTTTTGGGTTTCTGAAATTATTGTTTTCATGTTGGGTGACATACACACTCACTTTATCACAGGTGGCAGGTCTGAAGCCAACAGTGTACGTGTATGGAGCCCTCATAACAGCTGCCTCACGAAGGTATAATTATAGGTACCTGACAGAGCTCCTCAAATGCATGGAAAATGACAACTTGTCACCTGATAAACTGATACTGGAGAGATTGGAAACTATGGCTGCATTTGGAGACAACCCAAATAAGGTAAGAGCTAGTGTAAACCTGATATAATTGGTATGCACATTTCGTCTATACTTCCATTTCACATTTGAAGAGTTTAGAATGTCGTGAATGCTTTCTTACAATGTATGTATTGAACTGAATCTTTCACAGGATGGCGGTTAAAGGTTTCATCTGTTTATATTGAAGAGCAAAAAGTGTATACAATTACGTTTACAGATTTTCTATATCCCTGCCAGCTTGGTGGTTTTTCTATATCATAAAGTTCAAAATGGTGCATTCACATGCACACTTTAGATTAATTAATTGGGGTCCGCTAGGGATTTTTTTATTATTCCCAGTATCTCATCCAAGGTTTTTAACATGTGTCTGGCACAGACTCCTCTAAAACATTATGATTGAAGCAAGAAATCCCACAAAATGAACCACCGTTGATATCCAGTGACCTCATGGGAGGGGGTGTCTGGGATCCAAGGTGTCTGGAAGGTTGCCTGAGTCTATTGACTAATACAAAGTTCCAGATTAGTAGCCATGGGGAATTAATCATTTATGAACTCTCATTGTATAATCTGCAAACAGTAACAAATTAGAGAACCAATCAACAGCAGTCATTATAGGAAAGGCTGTGTCTCCATAAATTTCGCACAAAACACGTACATTGTCAGAATAATATTTTGTTTAGTAGATTTTGGGAAAATTATCACAAAGGAGGTAAGGATAGTAATGTTATTTTTTTTCAAAACATAATTTCTTGCAGAGTACACTAAATAAGAAGGAACTCCTGCAACAAAGGAAGCTGAATCATTACCGGGGGTTCTACATCAAGTGGCTTGATCAGATGGGGTTAGAAGAAAGACCTCACCCATGGAAGAAGTTCTACAGACCAAGAGACGTAATGGCTACTGAAGACATGGAGTAGAGCTAGAGTTTAAAAAACGTACTTTCTGTGGGAATCCTTTTCTGGTGGGGGATCTGGTGTTCCAGGGGGTCCTCACCCCTCCCCCTTTTGGCTGCAAAGGCATTTTTGCATCTGTCTCTGCAAAAAACGTACTGTTTCTTATGACACAAAAGATTCCAAACATCTGGATCTCTCTTTTCAAGAATCCTGTATTTGCCCCAGTGTACTTTTTAACCCTAACCCTGAAGCTATTTTGACTAAGAACCTTCCTGAATATGCCAAAATCCAACACAATGCAGTAACACTACCACCCGACTATTGGACTTAGCTGGAATTGGGACACCCAGCCCCATGCAAAGTATCCCTGTCTGGGCTATACAGTACTGAGTCCATCAAAATCAAACAAACCCTGCTGTTGGAGTTTGAATGGTTTGGAGTGGTTACTGGTTGTGGTTACTGGTTAGGGGTGGTTAGGGTTAATATTTAGCTTTGCAAAGGGGGATCATGAAGTGAATAAATGTATTTATGATGCACTCATTGGCGGATCCAGGGGGGCTAAGGGGGCTGTACCCCCCCCCCTAAAATCGTTTAAAAAAAATAAAAGAGAGAGAGAGAGAGGGGGAGGGGAGGGGAGAACGCACTCCCATTTCCACAATTTCATTGTAATTTTTGTAGTACTGAAAAATAATTGTTTTTGATTCTCAGCCCCCCCCTAAAAAAATTTCTGGATCTGCCCATGGCACTGGGAAAGAATTTGTTAGACAAATTATTTGGTGTAAAGTTATTACATCTATCGATCATCCTGAGATGTTATTATATAAAACAAGAATCAAAAGGTTGCTGTACATGGATGAACAAGGGAAATTTGTATGACTGACTACAAGAGGGTGCCATTTTGGAGGTAAAATGGGGGTCAACACAAGTTATTAGACTTCTTTAAAAAACAAAACAATTAAGTTACAATTTTTTTTTTTTTCAAGATATACATTAATGGTAGTATTGGCAAAACTGCTTCTATGAGTATGTTTACTCTCTTTGAATCAAGATATACATTGAAGGGAAGGTACAACATTGGTAATGTCGGCAAAACTGCTTCTATGAGTATACTTACTCTCTTTGAATCAAGATATACATTGAAGGGAAGGTACAACATTGGTCATGTCGGCAAAACTGCTTCTATGAGTGTGCTTACTCTCTTTGAATCAAGATATACATTGAAGGGAAGGTACAACATTGGTCATGTCGGCAAAACTGCTTCTATGAGTATGCTTACTCTCTTTGAATCAAGATATACATTGAAGGGAAGGTACAACATTGGTCATGTTGGCAAAACTGCTTCTATGAGTATGTTTACTCTCTTTGAATCAAAATATACATTGAATTGGGCGATGACACGATAATATCGAATATCGCGATATTTTTTGTATTCGATTATGATATCGAGAACTTTTAAAATTATCGAGATATCGGCAAATCGCGATGAAAAAAATATATCGCGATGAAAAAATAAATCGCGATTAAAAAAAATCCTCGATTGTCAGTTGTGTCAGAAATTCCATGGAAAAAACTTAGGAAGTCTTCAGCTTTCGGAAGTGAGAAACAAAATCGAACTACTTCTGTGGTAAGCCGACTGTCATATCACAAAGGAGCCGCCTAACAAGGCGTTGTTTAAAATCCACCGCCACTCAAAGAAATATATTCAGACGGATTAAGTGTTGGGGATTGAATAGGGTATTTGATCCAACAATGTGTAGACAATGTTAACGTCTCACTGTCTATCCATGGTGGTATGTGACTCTGGCTGGTGCACCACGTGCGACGACATTATATCATGCATATTTAAATATATGCAGAATATGGGCGTTACCTTAAAAATCGACAACAAAATAACATTTGCAGTAAGTGCAGGTGACCGGTGCTCTGTGCTCAACCTAGTCATGAAATAAATCAAAGCATGGATCGGCAGCGGCTCGATATAAAGTTGGGGGATTAGGACACTATTCTATTATACCATACTGGGACTCTTGTCTCGTGACAAAACACATACACTACTCTTGATAAACCACGTGACGTTTATTTAAAATAGTGTGAGTACAATCCAAACTTGGTCACATTTTCCGAAGTGCAAATGACGTGTCACAATCACATGGTTTTATTATCCACGGTACTATGCGCATGCAGGAATAAACCTAGTCACTATGACATAGTCACGTGGAACGCGAGTCACGTGAACTCGGGCTGATGATTTGATTTGGACGCACGACGCAGTAACCATCCCACATAATTATTACGCAAACGAATTTGCCAATGGCCATGGTGCACTTGTGAACGGCGCGATTCCACATGTCTCTCCGGTACTGGCAATTTATTGTGACGCGTGTTATAAGGGTACATTCCTGTTATTATCGGCTCTAAAGCATTCATGCGTGAACAAATAATCGCGATATTATCGAAAATCGCAATAATATATGTTTGACGATATATCGTGAATGAAAAATATCGATATCGCCCAAGCCTACTTTGAAGGGAAGGTACAACATTGGTAATGTTAGCCAAACTGCTTCTGTGAGTGTGCTTACTCTCTTTGAATCAAGATATACATTAAAGGGAAGGTATATCATTGGTAATGTTGGCTAAACCGCTTCTGTGAGTATGCTTTCTTTGAATCAAGATATACAATGAAGGGAAGGTACATCATTGGTAATATTGGCAAAATTGCTTCGCTGAGTACCGGTATGCTTACTTTGAATCAAGATATACATTAAACAACCAACCTGTGAAAGTTTCAGGTCAATGGGTATTCTGAAGTCAAAACATTCGCCATGTTTAGATAACACATTTCGTCCCTAATTTCCATAGTGACCAATCCGACTTTTTTCAATTTTAAGTTTTCCCGCCCATTAGTACATTCAGGAAGAGACCTACCATTGTATCTAATCCACATGCATGTATTCCTTATAGTTTTGGAGATAGAGCATGCATTCAAATGACAAATGCTCTAACTGGCTAATTTGGTAATATGGCAAAGTGACCAATACCGCATTGGTCACTATGCCAACTTAATTCGGGATTGGTCACTATGGCAAATTAGGGATGATTTGGCAACTGTAAACATGTGCATAGGCCTATTATTTTTGTCTGTTTTCTCTGAAGTGCTCTCAAAATTAATTTGTTCTGGGTGATTTGTAAAAATAGTATCGTTTAATTCTTATATAGCTCATTTCACATCATGTCTCTAACTATGTACCTTTATACATGTACATCAACAAACTTCAGGCTAACTTTGCTTTTGGATAATAATTCCGAAATTTTAATCATGTAATTGCCTGTGTTGTTCCTTCCCTCTTTGATACTATCTAATTTGTCTGAGTCGTGACGGACTGTGCATTGCCCCCAGCCCTTTTTAAATCACCATGGAAACTGCTGAGGCAATTTGGAAGAACGTGACTGTTGTAGCCTTCACTTAAGTGATTATTTTATTACTATTAACTTCAAGAAGACAACGATTAGGAATCCGAGTATGGGGTGATATACTGGTAGTACGTGGGAGCCACAACTCCCCCACACACACTCAAACACAACCTTCTAGGTTTTCTATGATATATAATTTTTAACTTGTTACACCTTTTCACCAATGTTTTAAGCCGCAAATGAAGTTCAAAGTGAACGATACTGTCTGCTCGCGCCCCCTTAAACAAACCAGAGCTCTTTTAATAAAATTGCCATTTCTAAAAACATTTTTGTAAAATATTAAGAAATTACCTTTTATTGCTTTCATAAATGTTTTAGAATTAAATTCAGTGAATTTCAGTCTATATAATAACATATCCTTCGTTTATCCTGGAAAAATTAATTATGCTGCCCGTACCGACCGTCCCGTAGTAGCTTTGTCTAGTATGGTTAAATGTCTGGAAATGCATCTGTTCTTTATAAAAATAAAAAAAATCAAGACTCAAGAGACATACATATAAAAAAAAACTGTAAAAGTTCCAGGTTATTACGTTTTGTCGTTAGGGGGACATAGTGAAAATGTATTATGATTGATCGATCGTATTTATTTATGTGTAAGGCCCCCCCAAAAAAGTCCCCAGCTTCAGGTCATCGGTTGGCTTCAAAATCGGTTCGGTGACGCGCTTTTTTTTTTTTTTTTTTTCCCCAACAAAGAAATACGTGATACAGGTATACATCATTTCATAGCCAAAAATAAAAGAAAATTAAAAATGCCGAGGCGACGCGCGCGGAGACCAGAAACCGGAGACTTTTTTTGGCCTAATGTCTTATGAGATTTTACTAAAGTGCTTCAGACAGAAAAAAAACATTTTGGATGTCTGATAGTGATACCATCATAAATTTTACACTTTTACACAAGTTATATTTATAAAAAATTATCATTTGTATTTTTTTTATTTTTTTTAAATATTATTTTTGAGATTACCGATATTGTTTCGGACAAGGCTCTATACATAAAAACACAAAAACATAGGCCTATCAACATAACACGAGTTGGCCAAAATTAAGAGTAAGATGTTTTGCACGAACGGTCATTATTCACAATTTGTTTCACATTGGATCTCCTGTGTATTATCGCCATAACCGAATAATTACACGCATGTCTTCATTATTTCAAGTTGTAATATCGAGCTACGAAATTACTATAAGATTGGGTCTATAAACAGCTATGCTCGATTTCCCAGAATACTCAAAAAGTGTTTATATTTTCCGGATGATCCGTGTCGGTATTGTTCCCCCATAAATTAGTATTCCATTCAACGCCTTTTTACACTTTAACATTTGTCTTTAGTATGTCTTTAACTTTAGCCCGGTAATGCCATATTTTCACATTAGTGAAAATTAAGTTCTTGTTGATGGCAGGCTACGAGGGGAAAATGATTGTTATTGACAGCGTCTGATAGCTTCCGAGAATGTCATTATTAATATATTTTCATTCAAAACACAATAACAATTCAACTTCATAACACGTCATTTTTTGCGTACATGCAAGTTAGTTGTTACCCCTATGTAATGTTGATGATTTTCTCTGGCTGTCCAACAGCACTTTAGCCGATAGGCCTAGTGCCCTTTTATAATTACTAAAACGAACAGGTTCTATGTCAGATTTCATTCAGCTAAGATATTGACAAAGTCCGATTGAGAATAATCAGTCTCTCATTACTGTCTCCCCAACGAGGCCTTTTCCCTGGAAATGTTGTTCAAAACAACACTGTAAATTGCAAACACGATAATGTCATGTTTTATAACGCTCTTATCTGATTAATGAGCACTCATACACTACTACGAGTCATGTGCCTTCTGTAGGGCTACAGCTCGTTCCTACGGAGCCCCTATTAAGGGACCTATATGAACAAAATATTATTTCAAGGATTAGGCTATTTCGTTCCCTCGAAATAATTTTATTTTTTTCATATAGGTCCCTTTACTTTTTTAGGGGCTCCGCCGTACGTTCCCGTTTGACGTGATTGATTAGTGTTAGCAAAACTAAGTGATTCTACGAGTATTCTTCGAGTCAGGTACATGATGACGGGGATAGCTGGTGCCCATCAGCGGCAATGGCTTGTGGACCGTGGCTGCGCCCCAAATAAATTGCGGACAAATATTATTGTAGAAGGGGTGGGGGAAACACACGCGGCTAGTCAATTTAAATGTTAATTCAACCCTCATTCTCCCGTAGCTAATTATTTAGTTGTTCCCCAAAAATCTCAAGGGATGAGCCAAGAAAGGTCACATTGGGGTATAAGCCTTGTCGATGTTTACCCTCAAATCAAGGGGTTAAACTTATAGTAAATAATGTAAAGGGAATGCCTAATTGTGTTTCACAAGCACGTATTATGACAACATTACGGATAATTTTTCCTCGAAATTGATAAGATCATAAACAGAATACTTAAATTATTAGGTCTAACCAAAACACAAGGCTCTTAAATGCCACTCAAAGCGCAGGCTAGAACTAAAGGAGGGGGAGAATTAAAACAAATAAAAATAAAAATACTCTCAAAAGTTGAAATTTGCTGTCATCTGACGCTTTTCCGTCAATACTTATGGAGCCGCCTTTCCAACCTGACTGAAAGATTCACAATGCTCTTGAATGTCTGGAAGCTATACACTGGAGGAAAGCGCTATATAAATGCGCTATATAAATCCACACATTATTATTATTATTATTATTATGTATCTGGGAGAGAGTTCCACACCGTACTGATGTTGCTCGTGGGAAAAAGCTGCTCTCGTGGGAGGTAATGTTGTCATAATACGTTTAAAAAAAATTAAAAAATATCACCCCAAAAATTGCCCCATTGACTTTTTACATATCCTCTTACGCAAGGGTACTCATTTTTTCCAGGCGCGAGGTTGTTTTTCAAGTCAATGCGCATGATCGCGGCAATTCCGATAAGGCTTATGGTTTCATATTAATATAATCATATAAGCATTTAAGTTTTATCCCCAAAATCACAAGGGGTAAGTATAAAGCATTGTAGTTTCCCCCAAAGGTCGCATTGCTTATTATAAGGCATCGTTTGTAGCTTATTATAGGGCAAGATTGCTTAATAAACAGGCTCCGTTGATAGCTTTAGTTGCCTCGTTGAATGAAGGGGGGTCTCGTTGATAACTATAACCTAAATAGGCGCGTTAATCGCTTAAAGAGGCTCGAAAAATTTGCGTTTGAGGGGCTCGTTTAAAATCTAAAAGGGAACGTTGATCGCTTAATGGGGCTCGTTGATAACCTAAAAGGGGCACTTTGATAGCTTAAAGGGGCACGTATAGCTTAAAGGGGCAATATCGTCACGATCTACAGGACATGGAATCGGAGTGCTAGTTTTAGATTAACTCAGTGGCTCAGTGATAAGGCCATAAAACCGTTGCTGCTGCATAAATGAGCCAGTACTTTTCAGTCACTGTGTTCATCTTAAACTAGGACACCGATTCCGTGCCCTGTTGAAAGTCTGCTCTGATCGTGACGATACTGTCCCTTTAAAGGGCTCGTTGATAGCCCAACGGGGCTCGTTGGTAGCATGAGGCTTGTAGACAGCTTAACGGGGCTTGTTGGTAGCATGAGTCTCGTAGACAGTTAATGGGGCTTGTTTGAGCTTTAAAATAGGGCTCTTGATATAGAGCCTCGTTGGTGAGCTTATAATGACCTCGCAGAGCCAACATTCCATTGTCACTTTGATTTGATAACGAAGTGTGTGGCTTTAACCAAGGAGGAAGAGGCTAATAGAATTCTGATAATACCAATTAAATTAATGAACCAGACAAGTGTTTTATAAAGGCCATTACACACTGTAAAGAATTTAAACACACGCAAAATAAACGCTTTTGGAAATGCGTTTAAATGCTGAACGGCCATCCTCTGTACATGTCACAAAGCTAACGTGCTTAGCTTTTTGACACCTGTTCATATAGTTTTTAGCATTCAAACATACATCACAGAAAATCACAATCTAAACATATTTTAGGCTAAACATGTGAAAAAAGTGAGTACAAGCTATGTGTTTAGAAATGAGTTTAAAATCTAAACACCATTTTCAAGAAATATATCATGAAACCAACCTATTGAAGTTTCATCACAATAGGTGCTCACGTTTTTCAGCAAACGACGAAAAACAAACAATGTTTTACTAAACGTTGCCGAATATTTATTCTTTTTTTTACATATTAATCTAGTAATAACCAATGTACCTTCCCTTTATATAATAAATGTACAGATCAAGGACTTATAACTGCCTTATCCCTAATCACCCCCAAATCCTGCAAAATCCTCCAAGGGGCACTTTTTGGTAAAAATTCAGCACTGTTGGAAACTGGTACTCTCACCTCTTCAAATGGAGCAAAATTACTACCTAGCAAGAAGTACAGGCCATAAGTGCTGAATATGAAAGATCAACGAAAATACATGATGCATTTTGAAGATAAGGGCATGTTTCCAAAAGTGCACTGATGGATTTTGGAGGATTCAGGAAGGCTCCTAGCTAGAATACCTAGGGGGTTAGGGTTATTGTTCTCAAAATGTCATCAGTTGCGCCTTGTACACAAATCAAAACATTGGAATAATAAATGCTGCAGAAAGATCTGAATGCATAATTTATTCACTATTTCATAGGCCTATAGGTTTTTGTGTACCCATATGCCTCCTTTTTTGCGATACCCTGGCTCTTTCCTTTACCATTATGTAGTATGAACGCATACACGATCTGTGCCTGCCACAAAACAGAGAATACTGAGAGAGGGCGCCAACAACTATTCAGTCTATAGGCAAACCTACAGTATACATTGTGCATTTAGTTTTAGGTAAAGAGATTGTCAAACAAATTAACGATGGTTTCGTGTGTAGCCAGATAGGGCCCATAGAAACAATACAAATGAAATTGTTGGAAACCAACATGTGAACTTGTCAGTTCACACCACGTTGACTTTTAGATTTCTGTATACAGATATAAATTCAGGAAAACAAAATTACAACATGAAAGCATCGACCATCATGAAAGATTTAATTGTATGTTTGATACCATAACCAACTTTACTTTTTATATATTTATATCGTTTATTTTGGCTAAGACTACATGTACAGTAACATTAAACTGAAGGTACAATTAAACATTGGTAATTGCATGATCACAAAATTGCCGAACTATTATCCGAAAAGTAACTTGATTTAAAGTTTGTAAAGTTACCAATTCTGTCTAAAGTGCTCTCATTCCAACGAAAAATAAGCATATTTACAAAAAGACACGAAGCTGGCAAATTTGTGTGAATGCTTTTATAGTTTGGCATTGTGGCTCTTGTATCATAGCTCATTAGCTCGAGCTGCACTTGTTCAAGAAGTGTTCACGTTTAGTTAGGCCATGTCTTCAAAATCTTTGTTTTCACATTTCTGAGGACACTATATCACTTCCCTTTAAAAAGTCCATTCTGAATGCAACGAATCCAAAACATTTCACAGTGGAACAAGAAATTGTCTTAGTCATGTACTGATGCACACCTCCGCTATCTCTTGTATGCTTGGCAAAAGACCATCTGATTTAATGTCCACTCTCTGCGTGTAATGAGCATTTATAACATCTATCATTGTACCGGCACAATTTGGAAACTTCCGCCCTGGTGTTGTCTGGTGATCGTTCTGGTCACACCGACCAGCAGGGTGAGGCAGAGTCAACGACGTCGTGATGGTATACTCTAAACATTGTCGACGATTGGGCATCTCTGAATTCACCGAGTTGTCATTGGCACAGTCCGTTAAAACGATGGCCGTCTGTACGGTAATCAGCTCCGCGAGAAATTGCTTGGTGTCGTACGTCGGTTCTCTGCTGCTGGGATAACAACTCGATGCACTACCCATGGCTGTATATGTTTAAAGATTAAACGTCCAGTTTCAGAATTGCAGGGGGGAAGTAACGGAGGAAGACTTGGAAACAAATATCTGATGGGCGTAAAGATTATACAACGCTTATCCTGATGCTGTATATGCTACCTGATTTATTATCGTTGCTATCCGCTACCTCTGTTCGCCGCTTAATGTGATGCAAGCCGTAAGTGTATGTCCGTGAAAGCTCGTTCAAAGTTGACTTGACTGGAACTAAATAACCAAAATTTTAATTGAGTGCGCGAACAAATCAGTAACGTTTTAATTATACAATCAGAACAAACTAACCGTGTATGCATGAGTGGCTAAGCAGTATACAAGGGTGAACTCGTGAGTAAAACTTCTCAATTGAGTAGTAATTAGTTCTGAAAAGAACTGGAGGTTACAACTCTGAGTCTTAGTGCATGAGTTGAATCTATGCTGAACCACGTCAAAATGATTGAATACCAGTAATATCTGAGGGTAGTTCACCGGCTCCAACTGAGTCCGACGAGTGTGATGCTGAGCCAAATCCTGTCAGTTTGTATAATCTGCGTGTCCCTGCTCCTCATCATAAAAATGTTTTCAGCACAAAGCAAATCCATCATATTTATAGCATTTGCCTGACGAGGTCATGACTTATTCATTAGCAATTATTTGCATTTCAGTCTGCAATCAATTACAATCCCTGCCATTGGGTGTACGGTTCGTTTATACATTAAAATAATCCACACATAACAGTCGATCCCCGTACGTAAGTAGGGAAGCATTGGATGACGCATATCACGTTTCGCATGCTGCCGAACACATGACAAAGCAAACTCACCTAGCATGAGAATGGAAGTTTCCAAACTGGTAAGAAAAGTTAAAATTCATCAGCGGTGGGAGAGCATAAACAGAAACACTAAGTGAAGCCACTACTGGTAATCTCAACAAAATAATTGCATCTTTCGCTAGGATTTGCAACTCTCCCTGCCTCTGTTGTGGATGTTCCATCTAATCAGTCCATCAAATCTAATGTTCATCTACCACCTCCTCACAATACATGAGCTTTAATTTGGGCATTCCCCGTGCTTCTTATTTTCATTGACAGGGCTAAATACAAATATACACATATTTAAAGAAATCAAAAAAATTAAATTTAAATAAAATTTACTTGGTGTAAATATGATGATGGTTTCAAATAGGCCTATATCTTGAAATATTTATGTCTGAGGTGCTATTCTAGTCAATTAATAGTCACATGCCTTTTATACCTTTTATGCTTTTTACTGGCAAATTAGGGTCAATGCTTCCGTACTTTTCCATGTAGTTTTCTACGACCAATACAAATTATATAAAATATGTAATTTATGTTGTTATAATGTTGTGTTTGATTATTGCCTGTTGAGCAACACAAATCTTGCATAAAGGCATAGTGTATATTAAACACGAAATATGCATATGCTATCAGATCAGGGACATTCGTAGTTGTCGGAATAATAAGCGTTTGCTTTCGTCAGAGAAACCAAGTGTTAGACTCTGACAAGTCTATTTGTCTGTTCATCCAGCAGTCCCTTTTTGTCCCTATCTAATTTGCATATCCTTTGTATTTATTCGCATCAAGACTAATGAACAGATTTTACTGGATAATACTAACAGCCGAAAAAGTACAACCCCCCCCCCCACCACCACCACCACCTTGCCGCAGGCCCAGAAGAACCTTTTAGACGAACATTTTGAATACATATTTTTCAGTTTTTGTTCCGTTAACTACACAATAAGCTGAATTTTTAATAATTTGTTTCAAGTTGTATCTCTTGATTCTTACAAATAATGGATTCATACAATACAGAAAGTTTACTATAGGCCTCATGCAGCGAACTTGCGTGCGCAGTGTTGAACATTATTCAACGCTGTTGAGTGATTACGATCGACAGGATGAAAATGGCCTACACACTGTGTAATGACGTTACTTAGTAATGATGTTAGTGTTTCCTCAAAATAACCGACTCCAGCAATTATCTGGATTAAAAACAAGACGACTCCAGCATCTTGAGAACACCCTGTAGTGTACAAAATACAGAATACTGTAAACAAACCTCCTCAATTTACCCTAAATGACGCACCTAAGAATATATCATCAACTGGACAGTAACTTACAAATGAAAGTAGCAGTTTGGTGTTTCAGTTTGTTTCAGTGAAGGATTCTCTTGTAAAATGCTGAATTTCAATGCGTGATCATATGCGTGGACGTCTTGAGCGTCTTTTTTTGAGATGCATAGAATTGTTGTCATCAAAAAATTATGTTGGTATAATGACTCACCCCCAAACTGTTAAAGTTGATGGGGGCACAGAAAATGTACCCAAGAAGAAAAACAGTTGAATCATGTTTCATCTTATTCCAGATGGTTGTAAAATTGTTTTTAATCTTGAAAATAAAAATATTGTTTTAGATTTTAAAAATGAAATGGTATAATTTGGAGAAGCTCTCAAAACTTTTAATCAATATTCTTAAAAGACCAATAAAATGGAAGATGGTTAAAAATTTTGCAAAAAGTGCTTTAAAACTGAAATGTGTAAAAATGCTGTTAACATTTTGTCAAATAAAAGATTTCTTTTCATAACCATGATATTAATGATTCAATTTCTCAATAATTTTCCACAATCGACGAAATAAACACCAACGAATTAAGGAGTCTTTGTTCGCTTCTTCTAAAAGGAATGTGTCCATTTTGAGGATCTGTATTCTTTAAAAAATCATTGCAAATGCAAAGCATTCATATCTTTTGGTTTCCAAAACAGCTTGTTGACGGCATAGAACAATAAAATCTCAGATGTTCGTGAAAAAAATTTGAGGTCATGTAAATCCCTCACTATTTGTATCTAGTAAAATCAGTGGCAACTCTTTCCACTTTCACAAGCATTAACTTTCCAGTAAATCATACAATTTCACTATGATTTGTATTTTTGTAACAAGCACGACTTAGATAAGTTTATGCAACCAGTAATACGCCATAGTTTTGTAAGTTTTCCGAGAAATGCTCAGCCAAAGGTAAGTGCGTCATTTCATGAGTGCGGCGAATTACGTACATGGACGATACATAAATTTCGTAGTCACACGTGCTCACGGTGCAATAAAATACACACTGTACAACATACACTATGTCTATGTACATGTACATGTACATATGGGTAACGTACATGTACACAACCACAGCCATGTAAATACATACTGTGGAACTACAGACTATAAGTTACTGGTATGGTGTCACGTTTCATTATCAGCCAACAAATTTACAACCAAATGATTTTAAATGCTGAAATTCAACTCACCCAATCCTCAATTGTGACAAAACAATAACTTGGTGGCAAATTGTCTCAAGCAGTATCAAAAGGTGGAATTTTACATGGTTTTACAGTGACGATGTTGGCACTAGTTGTAACAAAAATATCAGCAGGCAGGAAAGATCGACGTGAGGAGGAGCCGCATCACTCCTCTGCAAATCAATCCGCTCATAGAATCTGAGAGAAATGAACCCCCCATTAATCAAATCATGAGCATAAATTAATAACAGGATTTACTTAATAAATCATACTACATGTATATGATTACCAATAAGCAGAATAAAGTGAATATTTAAATTGAAAGCAAAACTAGTGCGCACTTCTTGAATTCCGCGGACTCGTACATATAAATACAAGTACGTAAAGCAGCGTCACACACATTAAATATTATTGTTATCATCCGTGGTTTACCGCCAATTTCCGGCCAAATGTTTTCATTGGAACATTGATAGAAAGGAAAGGAATACAAATACTTTGAAATGGAATATTTCACTGAAAATAGTTGTCAGAAGCTTCAGTTTAACAGTTAAAAGTGTCAATAATATGAATTTATGACGGGACCCACCATAAATTCATTTCGGCACAGTTTTACTGTAAAACCATATTTATCGCGATTATTTTGAGAAAATTTGTAATTTTAAAGCATGTGTAGGCACTATTCCCTTCCAATTCCATTCATCAAGTAAAATAGCAATGTTCTGTTGAAAAATAAAATGTCCGTTAAAATAGCGAAAGTTTCGGATAAAATAGCGAAAAACAAGGGCGATAGGCCTATATACATTTTTAAAGGGTTCAACCATGCACGTAAACATAGGCCTACAAATGCCCTATGACCGCGTGATTCCCACAATAACAGTGAATAGTACTCACAAGACATGGATCCTAAATAAGGAAACTTTGCACACGTTCTTCTGGGCGCGAGTCAAGGTGATGGGGCCGAATGCGCAGTTCTCAAGTTGGGTACTTTTTCGGCTATTATCTGGCAAATTCTTTCCATTTGCGTCGGTGGCAGCGCCAATAAGTGCTGGCTGACAATCCGTGGTGGATCCATTTGGGAGGAGGGGGAGACAGGGCATTGCATCCCCCTTTTCATTGCTTTGCATGAACACATATTTTACGAGACCTATACTTAATTCTTGTGTTCCCCCATTTTGGGCAGTGTTCCCCCTCAAGACTATGATGGAGGCACCCCTTGCAAAATATAAACGAACGTTCAAGATCATCATATTTAAGTGGGTGACCACGAGGAAAAACACGTGCCAGCAATGATCATTATAAAAAAAATCAACCCGTTCACAACTTATTCCTCGTCACAACCTCGTCAATAGGGCTTCTGAGCAGGGTATCAGGATTCCTCTATATGATGTGTTATACAGTTTACGAGGTCTAGTGCGACTCGGACCAAAGACTATAACTTTATCCCCTTTTTTCGTCGTGAACGTATATTGGGTGGCTAATACACCTGTCCATTTTGAGGATCAATAGTTCTTTCAAAAATCAATGCAAATGCAAAGCATAATTATTAGGTTTCCACAGACAACAGCTCACTGACAATTATAAACAAATTAATCCACGCAAGTCGTTAATGCAAGTCGTTATCTTATACTGGGTGACCACGAGGAAAAACACGTGCCAGCAATGATTATTGTCATCATTATTCATTATTCCTCATCCTACGGACTGTTTCAGTTAAGACTCTATTGGTCGGGTGTGTTCGAGCACGTGGTTCCGACGAACAGGACGATCGGATCTGGACGATTGCAATTATTCAAATACATATTTAATTGAGTATGGTACAAATTGACATGCATGCCAAAATAAGGGGTATATGCCCCCCCCCCCCCTTTTCCCGGATCACAGATATTTTGCACGGGGGATAAATGAAAAAAAAATGCCTGGGTGATCGCAACATGGGACCGTGCCCCCCCCCCCCCCCAACCCCACCGAATTCGGCACTGCTGTATCTCAAATTCTACTCTCTTTGTCCTGCTAACATTTCATGTTATATAGACATCAAGAGAAGGCGCTCTAAATGTCGCTTATGGGCAATTTTGTATGAAAACAAATAAATTGTTGTAACCAAGATTGGTTGATATTTAATTTTTTGTAGCTCATTTGATCATTTGACTTCACCAATTTTGTATTATTATTATGGCCGAGCGGTCTAGCTTACCGGACTCAAGTTCTGGTGTTAGCAGCAGAATGTGGGTTCGAATCCCGGCCGTGACACTTGTGTCATTGAGCAAGACACTTAACCATAATTGCTTCTCTCCACCCAGGAGTTAAATGGGTACCTGTGAGGGCAGAATTTGTTGATTAGCCCTATATGCGCTGTAATGTCAGCAATTGAGCTGTATACTCCCCAGGGAGTTGAGATGGTTTCAGGAATGATTTATGAGCCTTATGAGCCTTATGAGCAGGGGTAATAATATAATGCGCCTTGAGCACCACTCAGTTGGTGGATACGTGCGCTATATAAGTCCACACATTATTATTATTATTATTTTTTTTTCTTCTCCTGAAGACAATCAGAGCATACTGATCGAAACGTCGAGTTGTAACCTCCAGTCCTTTTCAGAAATAATTACTACTCAATAGAGAATTTCACATAGTGTCACCGCAATTAGTCTTACTTATCCTCTTCACAATGCAAAGCTACAAGTTTTACCTATAATTTTTGTTTAAATGCTCGTTTGTGTTCATGCACTTTCTTTAACATGGATTTTGTCTTTTAAGTGCTTCAACTGACAGCCTAGCTAGAGCCCTTGGATATTATGTAAAAGTGTTTGTTTGTGTAGATATGGATGTTCGTGTAGTTTCTGTCAATAAAAATTCACAGTAACGTTCTCACTACATAGACATCAAATTGGCCTACATTATATTGGCTAGCCTAAAAATCATATCAAGATCACGTTGATATCTGATATAAGGCCTAACATGATATCTGTGTAAATTTAGTTCTTTATCTGAAAACCGCTGTTTTCCTTGAAAGAAAGAAAAACAAATGTGTAAAGACACAATACTGACCAACTTTCATGGTGCACAAAATGATCTTGATTTTCTTAAATAATTTGACTATTTTGAACTGTTTTTTATTTTAGATAATATTTGTATATATGTTTAAGAGACAAATAAAGATAAAATAAAGTGTGAATACGTGTTGTGTCACTTTTAATTCACATTTACAAACCGATTTTATTTCCAAAATGGCGTCTAAAAACGAGACATTAATTGAACAAAAGTTCATCAAATCAAACACTTTACGTATCCCTTACTTATTTTCCTCACGATGTGCATATAACTTGAAAACTTAATGAAGAAATAAACTGGCTCCTAAAAAAAAAAAAAAAAAAAAGATTTCACGAACCTCAAATGATCGCTTAGTTACACATCGTGTCCGCCAAATCATACGATGTTAAAACGGCCAGATATTTTTTTTTACAAAACTCATCCTTACCAAACTAAGCCATTTTTTATTGGGAATAAGCTACATAATCATGGTGTAAACATTTTTTTGCTTTGACTTTTATTGTTGGGTACTAGACTGAAAAGTGGACACCATGTAACTTACGTTAACTTTCACACGCCAATCGAGAAAATACAACAGGGAGGAAAATCTACTTCACGGCACATTATCTCTCCAATGCTATTTTTAAGTACAAGGGTGTCCATTCTCATGACTTCCAAGTAAATTACAACTTTCCACCAATATTTTTTTTCACCCCCTGTGTCCCATTTTTGTCAGCCAGTATTGTGTCCTTACACAAATAGGCTACATTGATTTATTTAGCGTACCACGTGACCTTGTGAGTTTCATGCTCTGTTAAATTTTTGGCAGAAAAACGTAGGCCTGTTGTGACAATTTGCATGGACTTATTAGATTATTAAAATCTGAAGACGTCATGGTGACGTTCGTTGTATAGCTCAATATCCTTTATAAACAAAAAAGGTTCATCAAGTTTGACCGTTGTCAGGAAACGGCAGAAAAGTCTGGAGATAAAAAAATCACTGGTGCAAAATGAATGAGAACGACTGACGAAACATGAACTGAAAATGCTACATTAATGCTTCTCTATTAGTGATGTCAAAACTGGGACATTATTTTATTCAAAATATTTGTAAATTTGTTATACAATCAATGCGGTCAATAAACCAACAAAAAATAAAAAATAAATAAATAATAATAATAATCTTGTTTTATCAAAGCCGCCAAGAACACATTTAACAAAGTTTCAAAATATGTATTTGTCAAGGTATGGTCGACACAGGAGGGCGCTGTTTAGAGTGGGTAAACTCTCGTATTTATACAAGATTCACGCACTCTGTCCGTCATACCTCAAAAAAGGCTAATGCCACTGGGAAGGTTTAATGTAGACCTTTATCATGCATGGTTCGGCCATCTTGCTTTGCTCCCATTTAAATCAATGTAACCAAACCGAGGCTGGAAGGGGAAATAGTCTGGTCGCTTTTTATGAGAATCAGTATTCATCATTGCTACTGCATACGTGGAACATGACAGAGATGGCAGCAGTAGGGGGATCAAAGTCTATAGGGGATCAAGGATTTATGACTAATGGGGTTCGTCCAAAATTGTCAAAATTGCCAAAGTATAGTACAGAAGTCAGACGTCTTGACCCAGTGACTACAATACAGTGTACATAGCTTACCTTTTATACAGTATGTCCCCCAAAAAAGTGTCACTCTAACTATTTCTGAAAATGTACCAAAACCACGAAATAAATTTTGGAACTTTTTCAATTGCACAGATACTCCTAATCCTTGGCCTACCTGTGATTACATAAAATTCACAGGTGTTTAGGCCAAGGATTAGGAGTATCTGTGCAATTGAAAAAGTTCCAAAATGTATTTCGGGGTTTTGGTATATTTTCAGAAATAGTTAGAGTGACACTTTTTTGGGACATACTGTATATTTATTACAAATTATTGTTTTCATATTTTATATTTAACATCAGTTCAATATTTAATAATTGTAACAGATCTTGACTTATTTTGTACATGTCAAGGTAGTTTCTACAAAAAATACCCACAATCCTGCCCTCTAGAATATTCCACTCCAATCAGGAGATTCTCCACCCCCATTTTCCCAATGCGAAAGGCTGGTTTTACTGTACCACTCGTAGCAGTCAGTATTTATTGTACATTTATTAAAGTTACAGTCCTCATTACAGTTTTTGTTTTGCCAAAAACATTTAAAGGCAGTACTATTGGTAAAATATCTGTATAATGTATCCATATTTATAAGAATCAAGAGATATTTACATAAACCAGCCCGTGAAAATTTCATTTCAAGAATACAGTGAAAATGTTTCGTCAAAACACTTCCCGGGCGTATGCGTACCGGCGCAAAACCACTTGCGTTTGAAATGTTCAAGGCTGATGTTGTTCATAAGATTACATTTAGATGATGAGTACTGCCATTGCTCCTTCATCGGATGCTTATCTCTTGTAATTGTGATTAGCTCCGTGAGTAGCCGACCGCTTGTGGTGTCATTTTATTTGTGGATTGATAGCTTTATAAGAAATGACCATCTGTTGTTACCACGTCCACACTGTACATGAATCGAGTACGGTTCATAATCACTGCACAACTGGGGAAATCCAACCCCGGGTTGACTACTAGATCGTTCTGTTCACACTGAACATCAATGTCCGGTACTGTCAACGATGTCGTGATGGTATACTCCAAACTCAGTCCACTATTGGGTAGATTCGAATTCACCGCGTTGTCATTGATGCCGTCCGATGACACGATGGCTGTCTGCACGGTGATCAGCACAGAGAGTTGCCGATTGGTGTCATTTGGTTGTGGATCGTCAGCAAGGTCGTTTATCGAACGGGTACAACTGGACGCACTAGTACCCATAGTTACACTCAAGTTCAAGTAATAATGTAGAGCACAAAACGTACACACAAATCTGTTGTGTTTAAGGGTTTGGTAAAGATGATGAATACGTCCTAGCAATATATTATTTGCTTCATCTGTTCCAGAAATTGCTATCGAAGTCCACTTTAGATATAGCACTTCAATCTCGTGGCATTATCAAGTTACAACAGGTTTCTGGCAGTCGTACAGGATAGAATTGCTACTGGTTTATATAGTGAAACACACCAAAGTTTAAAGCGCGTTCGTACAAGGCTGTTGTTGAGTCCAAGTTGCTAGCTACTGAAGATAGCAAAACTCAAAATGTACAGATTAGAAACACATGTGTGCATACATGTCATGTGCTTGCTTTACTACTGAAGGATTTTGGAGGATTTTCAGGTTATGTGTAAGCAAATGGGCCTAGGGAGTTAGGGTTAAGGCAGGTATGGTTGTCACCCATGGGTTTCCCGATTGGGGCCAACTGGTATCCTCATTCAGTGGAAGTATAGGGTTTCAATCAGGATAAAACTAATTCCCAATCGGGATAGTACAGTTGAAATCAACCATTGAGCATTAAAAGGCAGGTATGGTTGTCACCCATGGGTTTCCCGATTGGGGCCTACTGGTACCCTCATTCATTGGAAGTATAGGGTTTCAATCGGGATATCCCAATAGGGGTAGTATAGTTGACAATAACCCCATATACACTGCAAAAACTGTGGTGTTAAAAACTACACCACTGGTGTTTATATTAGGAAACTCGCACAATATAAACACCATGGAAGAATAAAGTTGACACCACTGGTGTTATTTTAACACCTCAGTTTTTGCAGGGCAGCCTTAAATCCATCAAAATTCTACCATCTACTTACCCAGCCCACTTGTAATGCCAAACGGGTATGGTTGACGTAAAGTGAATTTAATGGGACAGTATCATCACGATCAACAGGGCATGGAATCAGAGTGCTAGTTTTAGATTACCTCAGTAATTGAAAATAATATCCCACATGATAAGGTCATATTATCGTTGCTGCCGCATAAATGAGCCAGTAATTTTCAGTCACTGTTTTCATCTTAACCCTTCTACACATGGAGGGCACTCCAATCCACTAAATTCTGTTCTTGAGCAACCTTCAGTACATACATGTACAAGCCTGCTGTCCTTTCCAAGTAATCTTACAAAATCAACTGTGTGCCACCCAAGACCACTGTAAATGTTTGAACATATTAGTATGGCCTACAATGTATCGATGGGAGACCACCTTACCCTGCAATCTCAGTGGTGTGACTGTGCACACAAGGGTAACCATAGGAGGCCACTGGCAACAGCTAATGGCTTGGAGTGGCCTGAATGGGTTGTTTCAAAAATTGCACTGATTGTAGGAGGGTTACTAGGATATCGATTCCATGCCCTCTGACTGTGACGATATTGCCCCTGTAAAGCCACTGCACACTATAGGTAATCAGGAAAAACACAAGTGATCACAATTTGACTTACATGGTGTAAAGTTGATAATGGTATCAACTATCAACATCCAGGGGCGGATCGAGGGTCACAGAAAGGGTGAACACAATGATTAAGGGGGAGGCACAAGACCCAATTTTTTTGGAATAGAAATTTTGAATTTTTGTATATTTGATTTTCAAAAAGGGGGGGGGGGGAAATTCCCCCTCTGACCCCTGACCCCGGATCCACCACTGCATTGCAAACATCCCTAGCAAATTAATTTCTGTCATTTGATGACAGAAATTCCACCATGGAATGAATACAAAGATGAATGCACTATCGCTATTTTCTCGTTAACGACACAATGAGATAATTAAGCTGAAACTTCCATAGGTTGGTTTTATACATATATCTTGATTCTTATAGTACGGATGCATTTACAGTAAATGTACTGGCTTAAAATGAAAATGAGGTACGGATGCTGTCTACTGAAGATAGTAAACCTCTTTCCTAGGTTGGTTAGATTTTTTACCCAAACAAGTACACCAAGAACAAATCAAACCCGACAAAAGCAATAAAAATTGAGTTTTCTAACTGCACAGGATGTTGAAATGTTAATGTAGCTACATTTCATGATGAAAAGCTACAACTGAAATGTCAACATCCTGTCTATTACATTAATTGATGTATTTATAATCAAATCAGCTTCTCGGGGAAACTGACAGCATATGGGCAATTCCATACTGAGCATACTGATCGAAATGTCAAGTTGTAACCTCCCGTTCTTTTCAGAACTAATTACTACTCTATTTGAGTATTTCACATGGTGTCACCGCAAACAGTCTTTACTTATCCCTTTTCACCATGGAAACGCTACAAATATTACTTGGCAATTCCATGGTTACTCACTCTACATTTTTGATGTTTTGGGCCAACTCTTAATGCTATAATATATATTTCACTCATCAGTTTTTTTCACAATAGTTGCGTCATACTGGTCCTTGTCCCCACAGACACACCCTCTCCCCCAGGGGTATGACAACTTTGACCAGGGTTCTCCCTCTTAATATTCACATTACAATTTAAACTGGAAATATGTACAAGATTAATATAAGAAAATAAGTCCAGAGACATACCCTTGCTGGATTTCACAATGCATTCTCATTATCAGTGGAGAGGGAAGTTTCTTGTTGGCATGGGCCAGACTAATTCTGAAAAGTAAAAGAAAAAAACAGGAAAAATCATGTAAAAGCCAGCATACAATACGAGGGCCAATATTCTCACATTCAACAGGGCATGGAATCAGAGTGTTAGTTTGAGATTAACTCAGTGACTGAAAAAATACCCCACATGATAAGGTCTTTACTATTGCTGCTGCATAAAAGTTGTCATACCCCTGGGGGAGAGCCAGTAATTTTCAGTCACTGTGTTAATCTTAAACTAGGACACCAATTCTATGCCCTGTTGAAAGTCTGTAATGATCGTGACGATACTGTCCATTTAAAAAAAAATTCTGATGAAGCGCACGGTGGTGTTCAATTTTTGGTAAGCGATCATAAGAAAAAAGAATAAGACATCTGTCAGTACCCAGGATCGAGAAAGAAAAGAAAAAGATTTTAAAAAAAAACATAAAATATACTGTTTTTTTATTAATATTAGCAAAAGTTTAAAGTAATTTACCACTGTCAAGAACAATATCAAGTGGTTTGTCATATCTGTCCAGGAATTCCTTTGGAGAGCAGAGTTCTTGAGACTGTAGAAGATAACCAAGCAGATCTGTGAATAAAACAGATGTAAACAAATATTGGGGAGAGCTTACAAAGGGAGCTGAAAGTGATTGATTATATTGATTGCTTTGATCGATTTGATTGATTTGATCGATTTGATCTATTTGATCGATTGATTTGATTGACTTTATCGATTGATTTTTATTATTTGATTAAGAAGATTTGATTGATTTGACTGATTTGACTGATCATGGCAATGGAGGATATGTGCCCCCCCCCCCCCATTTTTCGCTGCGCATGTAAATTTACCATAGGTTTTGATAATGTGCCCCACTTTTTTTGCCATGCCCCTCCCCCTTTTTTGCAATGTGCATCCCCCTTTTTTGAGATTCTGGATCCGTCCTGCCCTCCTTCCACAATTCCTGGATCCCACCCTGTCAACTGAGCATCGTCAGATGAGACTCAAGGGGATAATAAATTATAAATTAGCATTTGGACTACGTACACTTCATGAATATTGCATATCATCAGGGATTATAAAAAGATTTGCAGATAATGTTTTTCCATTTAGTTTAATCCTCAAATAATTGTTTTCTTCTAATTGACTTTTGATTTTGCAGCTTTGCATGGTGAAAAGGATAAGTAAAGACTGTAGTGACACAATTGTGAAAATTCTCTTTTTGTAGTAAATGCAAAGTTGGAGCAAAACAGCAAGTTTTGATTAAAGTTTTTCGAACTATGAACATTGTACGTGTAGTATGTGCTGATTAGCACAGCATTGTACTGTCATTGACATGAATTGTATTTGACTACCAACAAGTCGGATGTTTCCGTAGGAGATCGTCATGTTTCAGAATAAATGGTGTATAAATTGGTCTATAAGCTGTGCACAAACCTTGTGGTATGAGCAAGTCAGGTACTTTCTCATGTAGGGAGTCCATTACATTCTTGAGTGTAACCTAAGAGAGAGGCGAAATGACAGAATTGTCTTCATTAAGTGAATGACTATTAGGGGGAAAACCTTGGATTATATGTTAAAAGGAGACCAGGGCTTGCCATATTTGTCATCATGCACAAGCCCTTTGGGCAAATAGTTTGTAAATCTGGTCTCCAAAAATTTATTTTCAGTTGCCCTACAAGAAATATTATTTATTTCCAACTCAATAAAATCTTGAGTAGACATAAAAGATGGCAGTGACGCACCTTTAATGTTTGTAATCTTTAAAACGGTGTGCAGTCTAAGCATATGCATAATATCAAAGGAAAAATTAATTTAAATAAAGGACTGGTAAAGACTGCTGCTGTCAAGATATACAGTAAACAACCAACCTGTGAAAGTTTCAGCTCAACACAGAGTCTAAGTCATGAGGAATGTGTGATCAAGCATTCACAATTTTAACAGAAAACACTTGAAGCAGGGACGATATTGTGAGAAAATGAAAAGGTTGGGAAAAATGTTTGCCATTATCATTAGGCATATACTAGCCTATAGCGATTTACCTCTATAGCCATTTATAGCAATTTTTTTTATCTTGGTATTTACAATAAAATGATATAAAAGGAAAGTTTCCATGGTCTGAAGTTAGTCGGAACCCGGTTTCATGGTGGGATTTTCAAAATCAAAAGGTAGGATTTCATACAAAAGTAGGAAGAATATCATGCCTGTGGAGTCAAAAACTTTTTAAAATGTGCACCTTTGTGTAACACATCAGACAATAACTTTTCCAGGGGACAATTTCATAGAGCTGCTAAAGAGAGAATTTTGCTAAGCAAATATTTTCGCTAAGCATTTTAAAACAGACTACCAGCCGAAATACACACATTATATGTGGAAGTTTTCCTGGTAACCAACAGAATCTGCTAAGCAAATATTTTGGCTTAGCAGCTCTATGAAATTTGGCCCTAGGATGGTTGGTACCTTTTGGCATCAATTACATGTTAAAGAACAAATGGGGTGCCATGGTCAAGCGGTTTGGTGCATAGGATTTGTGTTCTGAGTGTGTGGGTTCGAATCCTTGCTGCGACCATGGTGCTTGTGTCCTTGAGCAAGACACTTTACCATAATTGCTGCGAGGGCCGAATTGAAGCCAGCCACTGGGGATGTACAAGCCAGTGCATGCTTAGTGCCGGTCCCAAGCCCGGATAAATGGGAGGGTTGCGTCAGGAAGGGCATCCGGCGTAAAACCTATGCCAAATCAAATATGCAGATCATGATCCGCTGTGGCGACCCCTAACGGGAGCAGCCGAAAGAGGACAACAACATGTTAAAGAACAACAGGCCTCCCAGTGCCTAATCTACCAAATATAGGTTTTTAAATAGGTTTTTTAAGCAAAATATAGGTTTACCAAATGCCAAAATGTAGGCTAGGCTTTTATAGGTTATTTCCCGTGATTATGCAGTGTTAGGTAACAAGTTTTTGGTAAAGTGCCTACCTTCCGAGTACTTTTTGCAACAAAGTACATTACCCCATACCCTGTCCGGCAGAAAACCTAAGAGTGGTACACATGTTACAGTTTGGCTACTGTTTTGACTTCATCTCTTTAGCCATGAGGATTTTATGAGGAAGTTGAAAATGTGTTGCAGGAGATTAAAAATATAGGTTTTTATAGGTTAATATAGGTTTTTTGGGGGAAATAAAGATTCCCATTTTGAAATACAGGTTTTTATAGGTTTTATAGGTTTTATAGGTTTCACTAGGAGGCCTGGAAGCAGTATCGTCACGATCATTTCAAAAGGGCATGGAAATCAGTGTTTAAGATGAACACACAGTGAATGGAAATTACTGGCTCATTTGATGCAACAGCAACGGTTAATATCCTTATCATATGGGTTATTATTTTCAGTCACTAAGTTAATCTAAAACTTGCACTCCGATGCCCTGTTGATTGTGACTTTAATTTATTATTCAGATAATAATTTTTGTTGTTTTGAAATCTGATAATAACTGAATAAATCCTCCCTGTTATTTGTTTTATTCAAGGCCAAATTACAGTGAACAGACTTCCTTGAAATGGAGAATATAAACGTGACACTGTTTAAATGACAGACATGTGTTCACAATCCTTTATGAGCACAGTATGGACTGTATAATAAACAGGCTTAATCAGTATACTTAATCAGTATGTCATGCAGCCGTACACGTGATCACAGAAAAGCACAGAGCCTGCAAATACGACCTCAAAAACTGCAGAGTTTACAACACTTAAATATAGAATTTAAGGCTTTGCATGGTGGGAAATGGTAATTAGGAAAGTTTTCGGAAGCACCATGTAACAAATCTCTAAAGTAGAGGTGTTGGCTCTGAGAAGAGCCGGTTTTGTTCTCAACGTTTCAGCAAGTATGCTCTGGCCGTAGTTATAGCCCAAGCTATAAGAGCTTCAATGTGTGCAACAGTCACTCTTCTTTCAGGACAGGGCTTAGCTTAGCTGGTAAAAGTTGACAAATTGGTTTCGTGAAATTAAAGGGACAATATCGTCACGATCAACAGGGCATGGAATCGGAGTGCTAGTTTTAGGTTAACTCAGTGACTGAAAATAATACCCCACATGATACGGTCACAATACCGTTGCTGCTGCATAAATGAGCCAGTAATTTTCAGTCACTGTGTTCTTAAATCTTAAACTAGGACACCAATTCCATTCCCTGTTGAAAGTTTGCTCTGATCGTGATGATATTGTCCCTTTAACATGAGTGAGCATTAATCGTAATTTTAATTTCTGTTTTTATTCCCAAAAAATATCCCATATCCTGGGCAAGGATTACAATGATTATAAATAAAAGAATGGAATATGAACTTGGCAAAACAATTCATAATTACTTTATCCTGAGAAGTCATGAGAAAAATAAATTTACTGATAAATGTTGTATTAATTACGACTTATTTCAAATACTGCAAATTATTAATAAGGAAAACAATTGTCTTTTCCAAGACATACCATGGTCTAAAGTCTTAGCATATACAGCGAATGAGAATACGGCAGAAGTCTTGGTGCTTTGTACTCGGTATTATAATCCTATTACAGCTCAACTTGAGCTAAACTGGGATCGACAGCCAGTGCGAGTAGGTGAAAAACAACAAAAGGTGCACTATTTACAAGACTGTTTGCAGTGACACCACATGAAAAAAATCTCTTTTGAGTAGTAATTAGTTCTGAAAAGAACTGATTTAATATGCTCTGATTTAATAAATGCAAACACATGGTACTGGGTTAAGTAGGTTTTATCCAAAACACGTGCCACGGTTGAGTGCTGCACGATATATGACTGTCCAATTTCATATCAACCTAACTGTGTGGGATGGAGGCATTGACTCTGCTGTTTCATTTCCTGATCAACTATCTCAGGGGGGAGGAAGACTAAATGGCAAATCACTAATGTACGTGTATGTATCTTGGTGCAGTTAGGCATGTCAGTGGTTAAAAGTTTCAGCATATCAGTGGCGTAGCCAGGATTTTCAGAGTGGGGGGGGGGAGGCAAACATTTTTTGGGGGGTAAATTTACTGACACAAAACACAAAAGAACAAACAAATTATGTCACTCAGAAATACCAACACGTTTGTGAATTTACTGACAGACACTATTTTGCCAACAAGTGTGGGGCGGTACCCCCGCCGCCTCCACCCCCCCCCCCCCCAACCCCTTTGGCTACACCACTGCAGCATATATTCTGTGCTGGCTGATGAATGAATTTCTGTCTGTGAGTGAAATTTCCAAGAAGCATGTTGTTTGTGGGGAAATACCATTACAGATTGTCTATATTACTAACCATCTTTCTTGACGGTAAGGAGGAAGGGTGGTATCAGAAGCAGGACGCTTGATCTATCTACACTCCCCGCCCCCTCCCCCGCCCCCTCCCCCGCCCCCCCACGTTCCCCCAGTTTTCTCATGATTTAGATGAAACATGTATGATGTAAGTAAGACTAATTGCGGTGACACCATGTGGAATCTCAATTGAGTAGTAATTAGTTCTGAAAAGAACTGGTGGTACAACTCGATGTTTCGATCAGTATGCTCTGATCGTTCTCCTGAGGATGATCAGAGCATACTGATCGAAACGTCGAGTTGTACCACCAGTTCTTTTCAGAACTAATTACTACTCAATTGAGATTCCACATGGTGTCACCGCAATTAGTCTTACTTATCATCCTCACCATGCAAAGCTACAAGTTTTACCTATGTATGATGTACATACTAAACTGAAACTTGCACAGGTTGATTTCACATAATCGTTTTGACCGTTTTCGCCCACATTTTCATTGTTGCTCCATTCTATTGGCGCCGTTGTTGATGTACAAGCCCCATTGGATCTGTACACGATGTGCTACCGAGGACATTTGAGAACAATAAACCGGAGACTGATGATGTTAGTCCTTGGTCTACGGTGGCCTGGTGATGACATTTATGGCCCACATCGCCAATATGAATAGTGGACAACAAATACTGTGCATATCAAGTATTATCCACTTTTCATATTAGCTATGTGGACCATGGATGTCGTCACCAGGCCACCGTAGTGGTCTATACTATAACGCATGGTCATTTTCACTTGTGTCACCCCAGAGCTCTGATGAAATTAGACTTCGGTGAATAACTGCTGACCTATGTAATGTGGAGAGTATGAATATGAGAATGTCTTACCTTTGGTTGTTTTGTCAGGTAAGCACCAAGTTTGAGCATCAAAGCCAAACATTCTGGGGCCTGGATTTTGATAAAAAACAAACAATTAGTATAAAAAAACCTTAAGAAAAAGATAAATAATTTTATACAACTGTATTATTACCTTTTAACTACATGTTTACGTGATCTTCAAGTATCAGCCATTAATATAATTGTTCACTTATTCTCACATCTTGGAGTGCCATGGTCAATCAGTTTAGTTCATCGGATTTGTGTTCTGATGGTTATGATGGCTGAGTTGACAGAATGTGGGTTCGAATCCTGGCTGCGACCATGGTACTTGTGTCCTTGAGCAAGACACTTTACCATAATTGCTTCTCTCCACCCAGGAGTAAATGGGTACCTGTGAGGGCAGAGTTGGTTGTTGTGTTTGATTAGCCCTATATGCGCCGAAATGACAGCAATTGAGCTGTATACTCCCCAGGGAGCTGAGATGGTTTCAGGAATGATTTATGAGCCTGATGAGCAGGGGTAATAATGTACAGTGCCTTGATCTATTTGCTAGGATACATGTATGTGCGCTTTATAAGAATCGAGTATTATTATTATTATCATCCTACGAAACTGCCATTTTAAAATTTGTTGCTGCAGTTCTATTGAGCAACGCTATAATGTGCGCATTTATGCAATGACGTTGGATTACTGAATATGCAATTCACATGAACTGGGCACTTCGTGATTGGTACGTGTACACCTAAGTGTTAAGATATTTGTAAATTTGATAATCTGGAAACTACCAATATTGAACCTTGCCTTTAAAATGTTTGATACACCCACTGGCATGTGCCCAGGCGGATTGATACAGCCATATGGCACAGCCATGTAAATTTATGAATTGATTTAATTTTGCCCTACACCGACCTGTGTATAGCACTGTATACTATATAGGATTCTAGCCAGCCAATCGTCATCGGGCAAGCTCGGTGGTCGAGAGGTTAAGACGTCTGCACTAGTAAACAGGAGGTCGTGGGTTCGAATCCTGCCCGAGTCGCCTGTGAAGTTTTTTCCACAGACACTCGGAAAGCACTGAGTATACAGTGCTATACACATGTCGGCGTAAATCAATCGTTTATTACCCGAAGCAAGAATTTCATCAAAACTATAAACATGTAAATTTACTTCTTGCATTTTACATTGGCCATAGCTAGAGGCCACTGCATTCGTTGCCCAGGTCTTGGTCTTGGTCTTGGTCCCGACCCATTTAAGGTTCAATGTTCAATGTTCAATGTTCAAGGTTCATTTATTTCCACAGTAACACAAATTAATACAGAATACATTCAAGATTGTGTATTACCGTGGAGACACCCATTAAAGGGGCAGTATCATCACAATCAACAGGACATGGAATCAGAGTGCTTTAGTTTAACTCTGTGACTGAAAGTAATTTCCCACATGATAAGGCCATATTACCGTTGCTGCTGCATAAATGAACCAGTAAGTTACAGTCACTGTGTTCATCTTAAACTAGGACATCGATTCCATGCCCTGTTGTGAGTCTGCTCTGATCGTGACGATACTGCCTCTTTTAGAAGCAAAGCTTGTAAGCATAGGCCCCTAGTGCATTCATGTGTCTTGATGAGCTGTTATAAGTACAAGAGGGTCAGGTCAAATGTTCCAATATACAATTTCAAGTAGAAGTGACCTTCATCAAGGAAGGCTTGCCATGCCCCCTTCAAGAATGAAAATCCAGGCTTGCTTACTAGATTCTCTATTGGCTCGGTTGTTTCGTACTCCTCCAGACGAGAGGCGGGCAGATTGAGCACTCTGAAGCTCCACTGGCTGAAGAGACGTGTGGGTACGTTACTTGAGATGACCAAGATCTTGCTCTGTAAGATCAGATTCTCGTTCTTCTCACCCTCCATGGTGCCCAGGTCACGAATCAGGGCCATCAACATCTCATTGGAGGACTGAAATCATATTCATGAAATCCCCAAGACAGTTTAGATAATCTAATGAAATATGATCATGTGGAAGTGCATTAATTAGCCCTAACCCCCCCCCCCCCTTCCAGGCATTTCACTAGTCTTGGTTCAAGACTGTGTTTGTATGTTTTTGATACACGATCCATCGCCGCTCGCCACAGGAGGGCGCTATCTCTACACAAACCGCTATCACACACAAACCGCTATCATACACAGTCTTGGGAAACTTGCTGAATCTCCACCCGTCAATTTGATATCCTGGTGTGGCCCACATTTTTGGTGCGCACGCGCATAAACAACAACGGACTGCTGTATTTGCTGATCCTGCTCACGCTGTGGATACGTGAGATCCAAGATGGCGCAAACGGTAATAACATGACGAAAATCATTACAGAATTCATTCAATCATCATGAATAATCTTTAAAACTTTTTGAAACAATTTATTTGAAGGCCAAAATAAATTATCATTGCTATCAAATGATATCTAAAACAGTTTGTCAAAACAAAAAATGGATTCTGCCACGGGCACAGTTCATCCGTAGTCTGGTACACAGCCGTATCCAACAGGCATTATCTAGCGGCTGAGCTACGACATGGATTTGTTTGTTTACGCACTGCGCAATATCACACAATTATGATCGGCGATCAGGAGTGAAACAAACACAGCCTTTAAATTCACTAAAGAACCGGTTCTATGGTCACAGATCCACAGTCAAAACCCATAAGCTTGACACTCCTGTGGGCCAGTACTTCAATCTACCCAGTCATTCCATTTCTGACATGATTTTGCAGGGCAATGAGTCGCTTGGTGACTGCATGGAATTTGAGATGATTTCATTGAACACAGGATATTCCATTTCCATGGGGAGTAAATAATGCCTACCTCCACTAGATGGACATAATGGTTGGGATACACCAAGAGCATGCCTGTGGCTCCCTCCCCCTGGAAATGGCTCTGCCATTGCTTAAATCTCCTCTCATAGTGGGCTGGGAAGACAAAAATAAATAACATACAATGAAAATAAATTAGAAATGCATCACCAATAAGATCTGTTTGATATATCAAATTGCTTTTAGAAGCCTTTAAAACAAACTGTGTTTAAAGGTCATTTAAATATTATACAAACATGTTTCATCTTTTAAAAACATGTATAAGCCCCTCCCCCTCCCCCCCCCCCCAAAAAAAGTCTGCGGTTTCTGGTCTCCGTGCGCGTCGCTTCAAACCCACGCGTTCGCATTTTTAATTTTCTTTTTTTTGCTATGAAACAATGTCCAATTGCAGCCAAAATTGCTGGATCGATTGGAATTCTGCTGTACTGTGCTTTAAACGACTTTTTCACATAGAGGTATGAACATTTGCCCGATTTGTGAGGCCTCTCTAAGCCACCATACTTTGTATATATGGGAAATTTGGGAAAACCCTAACTACCCCAAGTCCATCAAAATCAACCACCTGGTTTTGCTTGCTTTTGATGGATTCAGTACTCCACAGTATATAGCCCAGCAAATAGAGCATGCAGCCATGTGTACCAAATCCATCAAACTCCACCAGCTGCTTTTGTTGGATTCAGGACTGTGTATAGCCAAGCCATGAATGCTTTTGCATTTGTTACTGTACCAAATCCATCAAAGTCCAACAATTGGGGTACCTTTTTACTGCATGTTGATGGATTCTGGAGGATTTGGGATGGTTTTTAGCCAAAATGCCTAGGGAGTAAGTGTTTTAAAGGAATAATTTCCATACATGTTTATAAAAGATGGTACTTACCACCCAGATCCCTCTTGTCTCCCAGTTTATCACTCAGCTTTGCAATATAGACTAGCCGATGAAGGAGGGATTTCTGTTTAGAACAAACAAAAGGAAAAGGAGACAAATCAAACTTGAATCCTTTCTTAAAAAGGAAAGGTGAGGTCTGGAACTCAGGGAGGCCGCAGAGGCCTTCGGTGCCGTGCATGGTCTTGGCCATGGTGCCCCCTTAGAAATGTTCCCATAGACATTCTGATATTCTACTGGAAGTGTCCTTTACTCAGGAAAAGTAGTCTTGCCCCTACAAGAATGAAATTCCCGGCCTGGGAAGGTTCATTTCAACCATCTGGTTATCAAGAAATACATCATTAAACTAACCTGTCAAAGTTTCATCACAATATTGGAGAAAATAATGACAAACTTTTATTAAAACTCAAAACTCAGAAAGTTGAATCGTACCCGGACATGCACAAGCAATCCCGAAACCGACTTGAAACCCAAAAAGCAACTCAAAACTAGGCAATTTACTCGTCTAAGGACATGCATTAAAACACTACATTACCAAACAGAATAAGTGAAACACATAACATTATTATCATAGCAAGTAGTACCTTATTAGGATAGACTCGCTAGGCAATTTACTCAGTAAAACAACACTACATTAACCCTAACCCCCTAATGGTTTTGGCTAGGAACCTTCCTGAATCCACCAAAATAAAACACCACGCATGGGCTATACAGTACTGAGTCCATCAAAATGCAACCTAACCAGCAGTTGGAGTTTGGGATGGTTAGGATTAATAATAAGCGAAACACATATACCCTATTAGGATCGACTCGCTGAGCCCTTTCGATAGCAGCATCTAGCATACTCATCCTAGGCTTGTCATCATGCATAAGAGCGCTATCATCATCTCTCCAGTGCTTGGTGCTTTGTTTCCTTGCCATAATTAACGTCTCTCTGTTTATCCACTCAATTATTTCTTTGGTGAAGTTGTTAATGGTCTCCTTTATCTGCTGTGGTCACGGTTGTATGAGGGCGTTTTACGCACTTATCAGTTATTGTTACAGGGCTTTTGATAGGGAATTTAGAACATCACTAGTTCGCAAACGGTAGTGGGCTTCTGATAGGGAATTTAGCAATCACTGGTTCGCAAATAGCTCAATTCAAGTGTTAACATCTACCAGCGGATAGCTTCCGATTGTAAAAGTGTTATTAACAATATGGAGGAAGATAAACCTGTTTTTTTTAGGTATACATACTCAATGATTGAGTTCATGAAAGTGTTCGAAGAAGAAGGAATGCAGAAAGAAGCACCGAATGGGCTTATATCACAGCGAACAATGTCTTTTTTTTCTTCTTCTTCTTCTTCCAGGACTACAATCCTCAAAGTGCTCACAAATGATGTGATAACAATATATTCTTCAGGTTTGACCATAATCTTGATCAAATTGAAAACACAAAAGGGTCAAGCTCATCTTTACAAAACTATTGGCCGCTGAAGAATCACTCTCTGCCAAGGTCCTTGGGGAGTTTTCAGATGAAGATCAAGCAGACTATGTTTATGAACACAGTTCTACAGTTACAATGTGATCCAAGTCTTAGAAAAAACGCCGCTTAACTACAAAGTGATGCATCTATAGCCAGAAGCAAAATCAGCACTTCTGACATTTTTGTCGAAACAGAATCTGAAGAGAGCTGTCAATTGTTGAATTACATGACCTGAAAACAAGAATCATCACTTTCCTCTTGATAAGGATCAAATGGATGAATATGATCTGATCTGCTGATATGCCATTACAGAGATGACTTGTCTGATTCATCCATCGGATCAAATTTCAGTTTTTCTAGCATAATTTATCCATGGATTTTCTATCTGCAATAAATGCAGTCTCTTATCGATCAACTGATTCTTCTTCTGTTGTGTCCTTAATCCTTACACCACAGTTTGCCACTTTGATTCCACAGTTTGCCACTTTGATTCCACAGTTTGCCACTTTGATTCCAGTTTGCCAATTTGATTCCACAGTTTGCCACTTTGATTCCACAGTTTGCCACTTTGATTCCAGTTTGCCACTTTGATTCCACAGTTTGCCACTTTGATTCCACAGTTTGCCACTTTGATTCCACAGTTTGCCACTTTGATTCCACAGTTTGCCACTTTGATTCCACAGTTTGCCACTTTGATTCCACAGTTTGCCACTTTGATTCCACAGTTTGCCACTTTGATTCCACAGTTTGCCACTATGATTTACTTGATATTCCCCTTAAGACTGCCTCTCCTGCATGTAGATCTTCCTAACACAACAGGGCTTCTCTCCAGCAACCTACAGCTCAGAACCACCAACTGATCTCATACAAGATATTCCATCTCCACATGTAAATGATCATCTTTTGTCACCTTGACAATCAATAGACATATAGCATTTGTTTTTTAGGGTACTGTGAGAGATTCTACAATAATATGTGACAAGGCATCAACACAACAGAGCAGTGAATATAGCAGCCTACAGCTCAGAACCGGCAACTGATCTCATACAAGATATTCAATCTCTACATTTGTTCTCGCAATGAACCACATGTAAATGATCATCTTTTGTTACCTTGACGATCAATAAACATAGCATTTCCCCCCCCCCCCCCAAAAAAAAAAAAAAAAAGCTGTGAGAGAGTATACAGTGGAACTACCATTCAAGTATCTGAGCAAATGCATCATAGATCTAGGCCTATAGTTTAGTAGAAGTGCTTAATATTTTGTATAATTTCCTCTTCACCTGTCCTAGACAGGTGGTGTACTTCACACGGAAGAAGTGCTATTACTCTAAGCGCTGAACAAAGTACACATAAAACTTAATATTGCACAACAAATACTCAGGAAATATAGACTGCATACAAGTAATTCAGTTTGAATGATAATGAAGAACTCGATTGTACAAATTTACATCAATGAATGAAAAATAAGAACTGGGGTGGCAAATACAAATTGTCTGTGTGTATACCTAGCCATGTACACATTGTATGTATACCTAGCCATGTACACATTGTATGTATATATAGTTATGTATGTATTGTACAAAGACAACATAGTATACAAGGTTATATCAGGAGAAATATAATCCGAGACAATTGCATATAATGTGTAAATCTCAGTGAAATTATAAACCAACTTGTGTTTCCATGGACACAATCACTATGGTTTCCAGCAAACAGACTCAGCTAGATGATCACTTGACCAAAATAAATACTAAATAAAAATCAACACGAAAGTCATACCCTGGGTATAAACATTGGTGTCAAATTGACACCAATTATGTATGTATTGTACGAAGACAACATAGTATACAAGGTTACATCAAGGGAAATATATTCCGAGACAATTGCATATAATGTGTAAATTTCAGTGAAATTATAAACCAACTTGTGTTTCCATGGACACACTCACTATGGTTTCCAGCAAACAGACTCAGTTACAATGTAGATGACCACTTGACCAAACAAATACTAAATAAAAAGGAACATGAAAAGTCATACCCTGGGTACAAACATTGGTGTCAAATTGACAAACAAGTCCTGGATAGGTACACCTCTTCGTCCAATAAGCCTTGTGTGTGTAACCTGAGACATGTTTCTGTTACACTGATTCAAGTCAGTGACAATTAAGCGCTTACATGTATTTCAATTTGAATTTGGCAGACTTAACACGCTTGTGATTCAGGGAATGCTTTTGCATGGTAAACTTAAAAGTCAGCCAGTACCTAATTTTTTTCAATAGCAGACGTTTCAAAACTGGAGGTTACAATGTGAATGCTTTCCCTGAATGCTTTCCCTGGCTTGAAAAATTATTTCGAAAATTTGAATTTTTGGCTATCATAATGTGGACAATATAGTCCCATGCTTTTTGGAACTTCTGAATCTTGGCATTTCTGGAAACAATGAGTATGCACTTCAGAGAGAGTGTGCGTTGCATGTCCCATAACGTTATTTAATTATGCCCAGCACATTAAGTGTAATGTACAACAATCACAATGTATGTACATATTGTGTCCAAAGTTCAAAAGTTTAGGGAAGGTAGTACGGCACAACATTGGTTATTCCCAGATGACAATTTCATTGAGCTGCTTGGCAGGAAAAAGTAAACCAGACAAATTTGCTTAGCAGATTTCTTGGGTTACCAGCCAAACGTTAATACAAAATGCATGCATTTTGGCTGGTAGACTGATATATATTGCTTAGCAAAAATATTTGCTTAGCAAAATTCTCTGCTTAGCAGCTTTATGAACTTGTCCCTTAATAACAAAAAACAAAACAATTATTATTTAAAAGCAAGTTAAAGGGACAATATCGTCACGATCAATTTTCAGTCACTGTGTTTATAAATCTTAAATTTGGGCACCAATTCCATGCCCTGTAGAAAGTCTGCTCTGATCATGATGATACTGTCCCTTTAAGGTTCCAATTACCCTGAAAACAAATATTCAGTCTGAAGTGAAAATAATTAAATTTGCAGTTAAAAAAGTTGCCAAACTGCAACTATTTTAGACTCTATACTGAGCTGAAACATTTTCAGGTTGGTTAATATATATTATCTTGATTCAAAGACAATAAGAACACCAATCATAGAAGCAGTATTGCCAACATTACCAATGTTGTACTATGTACCTTCCCATTAAAAGAAACATGTACACAGCTATACATGTTTTCATGATTTCTATTTCTATACTGTGCACAGTAATTTACACATTGCATATAATATATGTGTTGAAGTTTGCTCGCATTTTTTAGAAAGCAATAATATAAAATTGTTCAAATGTTTTATGTTTTAATGTGTCCCCCCCTCCCTAAAACTTGGCAGATTAGAAAAACTTTTTGTAAATTAGACCATGGTTAGACATAAACAACTTCTTTTAATCTCCAAGACCAAGTTGAAAGTATGTCACAAATTTGTTTTTTCCCAAAAAAATCTTGGCAGATGGCAACGTTTTGTTGTTAGACATAAACAAATTCTTTTTCGGGAAGAATGTCGAACCCAACCGCCACCTGTGCACAATGTCGAAGCATGTGTTTTTAGCAGACGACAAAATGGCCAACATCTCATTGGATGTGCATACATTCATTGCTCAAAATCTCCCAAAATATCATTTCCAATCCTCACTTGACTACACTTTCCTCTCCTTAAGTGTGTCCTCTATCATCTTTTTAAGGAAAATCTGTGATATTTTGTCATATTTGGATAGAAAAGTGGCGGTTGCATTCTACATTCTTTCCTCTTTTTCCACCAAGTTGAAAGTACTTCACTAATTTCTCAAGATGATTGAAACTTGTATCAACTTTACATCAAGTAAGCTTTTTAATTTTATAGATAAACACAGACCCTGTGATTGGACTCATTGGAGGTCCTCCAACTTGTTGAAAATTGGACAAAACAATTGTTTTAACAAGTTTTATCTAACATTAATGAAACAAGTAACTAAATAAGATAAAAGCAATTCAGACATGTTGGAGGAAATACAACCACCACTTTTCCATCCAAATATGACAAATATCACAGGTTTTCCTTTAAAAGATGATAGAGGACACACTTAAGGAGAGGAAAGTGTAGTCAAGTGAGGATTGGAAACAATATTTTGGGAGAATTTGGGCAATAATGAATGTATGCACATCCATGATCCAGTGAGATGTTGGCCATTTTGTCGTCTGCTAAAAACACATGCTCAGCTCAGCCTTTGGCTTAGTTAGACATGTTAGACATTGTCATTGTCATTGTGCACAACCACAAGTGGCACTTGGGTTCGACATTCTTACCTGATTGATTACTCAATTAAGTTTTTAGATAACTATTCCTTTTTCTGATAATCTGGTAATTACCAGTTGTAGTATTGTAGTAGCTTCCTATCCCCCGTGCACTGATTGTTTGGCAGTAACCTAACTTAGTCTTTGACTTTAGGCCTTTTAAGCCTTAGGGGCTTTAGCCGTGATTTCTTTTTTCGTTCTTTTGTTTTGTTTTTTAATCTGTTAATTGATGGATATCCATTCAAAACCTGCATACATTGATCTGACTATGGACTAATAATGTAAAATGTTTTTATCTAATGCCGTTTTCTCACCCTATTAAGTGTCCTGTTTCTTTCTTCAATGACTTCTAGGAGATTTAACCTAGCACTTTCGTACATCGATTCTTCCTTCGTGTCCGCCATGTTGTCTCTCGTAGCAACATGAAGCTTAGTCTGGCTAAGCTCCATAATCACTGCACTAAATCTCAGGAGGCCGGTGTTGAATATATTGAATACACATGGGCCAGTGACTAGACTACAGTGACTAGAGCGACAACAGAGGGCGTCATGCCGATGGATGATGGCATAAAAAAAACAGCCGAATGAACTACTCGAAATTTCATATTCTAACAAAAATTATTTTAAAGTTCAAACATCAATTAATACTACTTTCCAGCAATACAGAACTGAAATTGAAGGGGTGACATTTTCTTTAAGAAATTGAACACCTTCAAAATGGGGGGGGGGGGGGGGTAGGCGTAAGAAATCCCCCCAACAAAATAAAATAAATATAAATAATAATAATAATTAATCAACCACAAAACTGTTTCGATGTGATTTGGTGGTTTGCCGACCAAAGCTCCAATTGCCGGCGGCTAAGAAAAATATTGGGGTTGTACCACCCCCCCCCCCCTACTTTGGCTGCGGCCCTGTCCATATATATACGCGTTTTGGCTGCATTGGCTGTGTACCTCCTTCTTTCAGTCAGCTGGGGTCCGCCCCTGTTTAGGCAGGCTAAGAGGCGATCATGAAGCAATTTTCTCCAGTGGAGGGCGCTAGTCATATTCTCCGTTAATTTGGAAACGTTGCCTAAAATGAAACGGTGCTAATTTATATATAGGGGTGAGTGACCGTTGTCTGCTTTTTCTAATATCATAAATATTTATTTGAAAATCTTTTCACTGAGAAACTGTGGGAAAGAATGTCAAACCCAACCACCACCTGTGCACAATGTCTAATAAGACGACAAAAATAATGACCCACTGGATAGCCTAGGCCACTCAGTAGGCCTACAGTACAGTTGTACGTGCATTCATTGATTGAATCATATCATTGCTCAAAATCTCCCAAAATATTGTTTCCAATACTCACTTGACTGCACTTTCCTCTCCTTAACTCTTAAGTTTGTCCTCTATCATCTTTATAGGAAAATCTGTGATTATTTGTCATATAGATATAGTCTGAATGCTTCTTCCATTCAGTCTCCTACTAGTTTTAGAATAATTAGGTAATTATTCCATGGAGGAAGGAAAATTTTCCATCCTCCATGATTATTCTAAAACTAGCAGACTGTGAACGGAAGAGGCATTCGGACTAACCTTAATTTGGACAGAAAAGTGACGGGTTGTCTTCAACATTCTTTCCAAATTGTGTTCTGCTTATGTTTAGTTTTTGCATTTGTTGGCATAGTTTTATATAGACATCCATCATTCATAGGCCTACTATCAACTGAAGAATATTTACATTTCTCCATTGAATGATCAGGAATGATTGATGATGATGTTTTTTCTGTTTTTTGTTTAATTTATTCTATTTATTCTATTTATTTATCAAGTGAAGTCTGCAGTCATGGATTCCTTCACATCCGCTGGTGGGTCTGCCTGCCGCTTGGTAAGACCTCCATTTAAGGGAATACGTTTCTTACGAGCAACTTCAAAAGGTGATAAGTCTCCCTACAGCAACGAAGAATCCAAAACTGAGGATTCGTTCACAGAGAACGGCACAAAAGCAGGACAGGAAGCCAGAGACTTCTATGAAAGTGTCATATCAACAGAAAGCTCATCAGATTCTTTTAAAAGGTCCTCAACTCATGTGAAAACTGTTCAAAACGTCGCAAAGAATGTCCGCAACATGAAGAGCAAGAATGCAACAATAACCTCCAAGCCAACGAGCAGTCACAGACAATCGGAAAGACAAGTTCAGACGAGAGCTCTTCATAAGTTCTTACGCAGTGCACAGGAAGGGGATGTCAAAACTATTGATTTGTTGTTGGAAGAGGGCAGGATTGGTATCAATGATGTTGATGACTACGCCTGGACGGCGTTAATGTGTGCCAGTTACAGTGGTCAGCCAGATGTTGTAGCAATTCTTCTCAGGAAAGGTGCGTTGTGGGAATGCTTCCAAGACAAAAGTGGCCGAACTGCTTTAGATCTTGCTCGAAGAGCCAGCCATCTCGATATTGTTGGGATACTGGAGGGGCATCGGTGTTCTACAACCCACGCCCGGCGACGAATGAAGAAAAGGGACAAGAATAAAAAGTTCTGGTGCGACATTTGCGATAAGGAGTTCCGGGAATCTGGCCAACAAGAACACCGATCATCCACTGTGCATCAGTTCAACTGCCAGCACAAGCCGCAATCAACGATGTACTACATCCCAGAAAGTAATGTGGGATTTCAGCTGATGATGAAAGATGGCTGGGACAAGGAGAAAGGTCTGGGACCCGATGGCTCAGGTTTCAAATTCCCCGTTAAAACAGTGCTGAAGAGAGATCGTAAAGGACTGGGGGCAGCTGACAGGGACGACGAAGCCACCAGAGCGAGGATCACGCACTTTAAATCCTTTGATGTTGATGCGGTTAAACGACCCTGTAAGTCCGAGGAGAGGAAACTGAGAACCACTACCCTAAACAAACGAGCCAGGAAACAATCAGAGATGAGAGAGAGAAACTGGGAGAGGGATTTCAGACAATCTTTCAATCAGAGTTTATGAAATGCTTCAACCAAATGCCTGAAATTTATCAAACTTTTATAGATGATGTGACCAATGCCATCACATGTTTACAAAAGAGCCTCAAACGTCAAACTGCACCGGGCATGAAATGTACACTGGTCTGTGACAAGAAACTATCAAATCTGATATTTTGAGATATCAGCAGAAAAATTCTTAATTTTATTTATTTTTAATATTAAGGCACAAACATTATGTCTGAAATCTTATTTATCTGAACAATTCTCGATGTTATGTGGAGAAGTACAAAATGTACAAACTCTGCATATAAATACACATACTTTTCCCGGCGTGAAATCACCAAGGTCATGCAAAGTGTAAACAAGTCACATGGTCTGTATATTTGCATAGCTGCCAACTATTACAAATTTTTCGTAATTATTACGAATTTTTTCAGGAATTGCGAAAGTACAAATTGATTTACGTACATATATGTAGTAGGTTTTTGTTTGCTTTATTTGCAGTTGGTCATCTTGACCATCATTCTAGTTTTAATACAAAGTGTTATGTCTTGATCGGTTTCATTACGAATTGGAATTTTGAAAAGTTGGCACCTATGTATTTATTTTACAGTATATATATATATATATATATATATATATATATATATATATATATATCAGGTCAGTTTCTCCATATAAATCTACTTTGTGTACAACCACATAAAAGGCTTGTGTCCGTTAATTGTGCCTTGATCCCCACTACTGCCGTTACCGGGTTGTTTGCATCTGACCGAGGGCTTGATCCTGGCTACTCGGCAGATATGGTTTGGCCTCTGACCTGGCCCCATAGGCAATAGATAATTGGCATAGTGGACCGCCCACCAACATAGGGGCTGGTTAGCTCAGTTTGGTGCTGGATTAACAAATCACGGTGTCGAGAGGTCAGCAGGTTCGAGTCCGGCATCAGCCAATTTTTCTTTTCGCTACCGGATGCTATATATATATATATATATATATATGCTTAAATGAATGTGGGGTCTATCTTGAAGTAGAGTGCTCAATGCCATAGACAGTACGTAATATAGCTTGTAGTAAAACTAGTGGAGCGGCTGGTACATGTAGTTGGAACTCTGAGTTTCGCAGCGTTGTCGATCATCAGACAACTTCGTGATCTGATGATCAGTTAATGCTGATGATGCGCGACGTCAACCCTGGAGTTGAACTACCATTAACGATAAGTTTCTAGTATATATATATATATATATATATATATATATATATATATATATATATATATATATATATAAATATATAAATGAAAATGGGGAGTGGTGGCCTTAGCTTATCGCAAACGGACCCCTTCATCAGAGGCTTTGACATAGTACAAACATAAAAACACATCCATTTATAGGGAAAAGGGAAAGCAAAGGATCATGGGGCGGGATCCAAAAAGGTGGGAAAATAGTGACCAATTAAAGATAAGCATCAGTCTAGAAAAGCTAATAGGAGTATCATATATATATATATATATATATATGTGCGAAGTGGAGTGCACTACCAGAAAGCACTGATACACGAGAATGTGTGTTACATTTACATGCAGGGATGCGGTACTGAACTTCAAGATAGTATTATATTTTTGATTAGCCCATATGCAATCCCCAGGGAGTTCCAGGAATAATTTATACATGTATTCCCAGTGACCAGAGATTTCTTATGTATATTAAAGGGAAGGTACATTGGTAATGTTATAACTGCTTCTACAACAAGGTTTCCTTTCCTTGAAACACAATACAGTTGAGTCTCATTGTAATAAGGTCGCTGGGATAAGGCTGTGCCGGGTATGACTGAAACTGTCATTACCCAGTTCCATTTTTGTGGTTCCAATTACCCAGAAACGATTTTTGACTTAACATTTAAGCCACACAAATGGAAGTGTCCAATTTTTTGTGTGGGGAATGGGGATGCTACGAGTCATTTTGAATAGCTATAGAGGCGGGAAATTATTACAGTAAGTCCACATTTATTATGACTCTAATAAAACAAGAGAAACTTGTGTTCATATTGGTTATTTTATACATTCGGGAGTTTTTACGTGTTGTTTATGGTTATTCAGATATACAAAGATTTCCAATTTTAGGTATCCGGTTTCTGATATAACTGAAAATGCACAGCCTTATCATTATATCAATTCCAGTACCTTGTTTTCAGTGGAGTACAAAAACAAGAAATAATACATAACTGAGACTTGGGATTTCGTCTGCTTGTACAAGCAGTATTTTGTCATATCCAATTTTGAGAATTTATTATCATTGTCAAGATGTGGCAATACAAACTCAATGTAACTACTGAAAAGAAATGAAATTTATAAAGACATGTAAATGAACTTAACATTTGTGAATTCCACAGATAGGTACAGCTTTGTTGTTGGCCAGTTTGTGATTGAATTAAACATTTTTAGCACCCCCCAAAACAATTTTTTTTTTTTAAACAAACAAAAATTTAACTTCACTTTCTAATGAATTCATTTTCTCAAATGGCTAAACTTATCTTTAAATATTTTAACAGAACCAAATCTAAGGCCAAACCGAAAAAGTCTCCATTTCTGGTCAGCTTCAAAATTGGTGGTGACGTATTATTATTTTATTATTTTTATTTGTAATATTTTTTATGTTTTTTATGTTAACATTTATACACACGGTTATTGGAACCAGACCAGATTTCACAAAGTATGGTGGCTAAGAGAGGCCGCACAAATCAGGTAAATATTCATACTTCATACCCCTATGTGAAACGGTCGCATAAAACACAGCTTGGCAGAATTCCAATTTGTTGGGTATTTTGGCTGCAATTGGACATCGTTTTATAGCAAAAAAAATAAATAAATAAAAAATGCTGACGTGCATGTCCGAGGTGAGGCAACCAGAGACTTTCTTTTTTGGCCTAATCAGATGAAAATTAATTACTACAGGGGAATAATACCTCCTTGTAGCAAAAAGGAAAATACATTTGTCTCAAACGAGACAAGCTCAATAAATTCCATAATTTATCAATCCCACAATTTTATTAATATACATATTTTGATGTTAATCGGGTATATAAACATTAAGAACAAGCATAAAAATATATATATAAAAATCCATAAGGTCAAATGTTTTTATCTAAAACTATTTTGCAAGACAGCAGTTTGTGTCTCTACATGCAAGCCTTGATACATAAATCTCAATTTAAATCAAGAAAGACAAGAAGTAAATTATGATATTTCGAGCAAGTGGACTGCATAATTGGATGGTTACAATAATACTTAAAATGAGACAGCTGGTGGTATATACATGAATATTTAAAAGTTCTATCCAGTATGAAAACCTAGAGGATGCATATTTAAATTTTCAACCAAGAATTTATAATACAGTAAATAATTTTCTACGTCCAAAATATAAAAATTGACATTCAGATAACTTGAAAAGACAAACAAAAATTGTTAACTATCATACACGATGTTTGTGATCTAAACTCTAGTTAACTTGTAGCCAGTTTAAACTGTTTGTAAAATGTCTATAAATGCATCCATACTTGAATCAAAAGATACACTGTGTACAAAAACCAATCTGTGAAATTTTCAGCATATTTCACTCCATTAAAAAGTTGAAAACGTGGAATATTTTTCTCATTTAGGTCGAAAATTCAGTTGGGGAAATTTCTTTCCTAATTTTATTGAAATTTAAACACCTCGGACAGAAAGATTTCAAGGTTTGTTTGAAACTATCATCAACTTTACACCAAGTATTTTTAATGAAAATCTGTGATCAATCATCTTATTCATAAGTTAGCCATCTTATGTCTTATTCCCTGAATACAAAAGGTTGTGTACCTACATGCTCATTGTAGTAACCAACCTAATTTTGTCTGTTTGCAGATGCAACCTCGCTTTCAAAACATTGAATTTTTAAGTAAATTAATGGAAATAGCTACATCCATTTATTTATTCCTTATGTCAGGAATGAACATTTCTTTGGAACTATCAGATTATTGGGCCTTCTTTCTGGTGCATGCAGCATGTAAGCTACAGAGTGTGGTTGTGAGAATTACAGCCTCACTTTCGTATTTATTGTGAATAAGGGCGAATAATGTTTTTTAGAATGCTGATAGCAATATTTGTAGCTTTGCATGGTGAAAAGTATAAGTAAAGACTGTTTGCGGTGACACCATGTGAAATTCTCAATTGAGTAGTAATTAGTTCTGAAAGGAACTGGTGGTTACAACGTGACGTTTCAATCAGAATGCTCTGATTGTCTTCAGGAGAATATCAATAGTGTATATCTGGGGGTGTTGGTTGGTAAGCACTTGACACTGTATATTAGATGCAGATTTATTGCTTGGCTTCAGCTGCAGCTTTCCTGTCTACGCTGACAAATGTGCTGGTGTACCATTCTGGTATGAACCGGTGCTCTGCTCCCCGGTGTTCTGTGTAAGAGATGATGCTTTCCCCTGGCTTACGCTCAAACAGGTACACCACACTGTAAAGGAAATGGAAGAAATCATTAACCCTAGGCCCATTTGCTTACACATAAGCTGAATCCTTCCTAGCTCCCTAGGCCCATTTGCTTACACATAACCTGAATCCTTCCTAACTCCCTAGGCCCATTTGCTTACACATAACCTGAATCCTTCCTAGCTCCCTAGGCCCATTTGCTTACACATAAGCTGAATCCTTCCTAGCTCCCTAGGCCCATTTGCTTACACATAACCTGAATCCTTCCTAACTCCCTAGGCCCATTTGCTTACACATAACCTGAATCCTTCCTAACTCCCTCGGCCCATTTGCTTACACATAACCTGAATCCTTCACTTAAGCAAAGAGGATTTGGGAAGGTTAGGGTTAATGATCAGAAAGTCGGATATAAATTTTTTTTCATCCACGATATATTGTCAAACATATATCGTGATTTTCGTTAGTATCGCGATTATACTTTCATTCACGCATGATTGCTTTAGAGCCGACAACCACAAGTATGCATTCAATTCTCAGCACTTAATCCGTCTGAATAGATTTCTTTGAGTGGCAGTGGATTAAGAGAAACGACGGAGTTCTGGGTCTGGACTCTGTATGGCGATCTGACAATCGGCTACCCACTGAAGTAGTTCACTTTCGTTTCTCACTCCTGAAAGCTTCAAAAGGTTCTCGATGTCGTCATCAAACAAAAAAGGGTATCGCAATATTACCGTGTTATCGCCCAAGCTTACTTGTATGACTCTTGGACTATACACTCTGATGAGAGTTCCATTTTTAGTGACTCGGTCGCGGACTGGTGTTGCAATGAACTGTCTGTGACTTGGGACTCATCACTGAGGATGATGTAATTTCTACATATTTTACTCACCTAGGATCATCGATGATGGCAACTGACTTGATGAAAGTAAGGAGCTTCTCAAACAAGTTGAAGCACACATTACCGTCCCAGCCTCCCTGTTAATGAGAATAATAATGAGGAAATGCACGTGTTAGATGAACAACGAGCGAGGAACTCGATAGCCATGTCTTCAGTATCCAGTTCTATTCAGTGGTACAAAGTGGTATAACAAGGGTTGGTTCTGAAGGGGTACCAGGGGGTGTAATGGCTTCACAGTTATGCCACTGGTGGTGCACCTAGGATTTACCCTTGAAATGGGCTTAAATTTGCTTGAAATGGAGACTATATAGGCATAACCCCCCTCCTCCCTCCCCATGCAGAATAAAAGAATAATTAAATGGTACATGGAATCAGAGTGCTAGTTTTAGATTAACTCAGTGACTGAAAATAATACACCACATGATAAGGTCATATTACTGTTGCTGCTGCAATAAATGAGCCAGTAATTTTCAGTCACTGTGTTCATCTTAAACCTTTCCTTACCATAGGCGACTTTTGTCGACCAAGCTTCCACACAAAAAAGCACTCTAGCCTGAGCATAAAGCTCATTTGTTATAAAGCTGTAGTTTTGTTAATGTTCACCCTCCATACCCAAGCTTACAATGGTTGGAAAGAGAAAGATCGGATCTTTCCATTGATGGTGAAATAAAATAAGGTTGCTATTATGCAATCCCTTCAAATTGGAGTTGAAATATCCGAAATGCCAAACACCTACGGAGCGCCATTTGTTTGTGTACAAAAAAGTGTTTGAGTTTACAGATCACACTGAGGAAACAAAGATTGAGAACTTGGACATTTATTGACCGATGTTAATGATTTTTGTATTATATGAAAAGGAATTAAATAAGTAAGATAATTATTATTACTTATTTTTCTGTAAAACGATATCTTCAAGGTGATAATAGAGTTGGTTAAATTGGCCTTTGAACACAAGCTTTCTATTGTGTAAGAATGTGTGCTTCACGCTTGAGTGGTCAAACAATTCGGTATTGAGAGGGTTAAACTAGCACACCGATTCCATGCCCTGTTGAAAGTCTGCTCTGATTGTGATGATATTGTTCCTTTAACTGATGTTTAACTGATGAATGATGGAATTGCCCAGGTTACATTCAAGTGCACTCCTAGTGTTAACATAATTACATGAGCTATATGAGAAGGTCATTTTTGTACCATTGATAATTTGGGCATCTCGTTAGTCCTGAAAGGCCGGAGCTCCTCAACCACGCCATCATCATTACGGAAGCCACATATGACCTCTGGAATGCCAACAAGGAAAGACTGGGCCCACCATCGTACCAACTTGAATCTGAAATATAAAACAGTGAAGAAATTCAAGAAAAATTATTGTGTGTACTTCATATCTTTGTTCCTACAGTACATGTGCACGTGCATATCCTGAATGAAGAAAAACAATAACAATCTTAAGTAATATTTGTAGCTTTGCATTATATTTCAGATTCAAGACTGTTTGCGGTGACACCATGTGAAATTCTCAATTGAGTAGTAATTAGTTCTGAAAAGAACTGGATGTTACAACTCAATGTTTCGATCAGTATGCTCTGATCGTCTTCAAGAGAATGCCGGACTCTGGGAGATGCTGCTGCTTCAGTAGACTGCTGGAGGATCACGCGATGGCTGGATGCTGGAGGATTAGTGAGTTGTAACATGCAGGCGGGAAACGGTGGAACTGGGATCCTTGGAGTCAGGAGAGAGGACTGCGTGCTCACTGAACTGAATTAGTTGGTAACAAGCACATGGGGAGGGAGGGTGGTTAACTTAGGATGTAGGAGATCCCTCAGTCTGGGGTGGGTTGTAATAACAATTGTTTCAAAAATGTTTAAAGGGACAGTATCGTCACGATCAGAGCAGCCTTTCAACAGGGTACGGAATCAGTGTCCTAGTTTAAGATGAACACAGTGACTGAAAATTAATGGCTCATTTATGCAGCAGCAACATATGACCTTATCACTGAGTTAATCTAAAACTAGCACTCCGATTCCATGCCCTGTTGATCGTGACGATATTGCCCCTTTAACTCAATGACTGTAGATATTTTTGATAATAATAACCGATTATGCAGACTGCATCACCTGTGAAAACTACTCTCATTCCTCTGTGTATACCATTTCCGACTCGTCTTCAACTCCACATAGTTCTCTGGTGGCTTTAGGTTGGACCCCGGCACGCAGCAGTCCACCTCTCCGCCATACAGAAGCTTGTGTCGCTTGAGGTCTGAACGCACCACACTGCAATAGGCCTCAATGTTGTTCACTGGCTGATTCGTGTCGGGCGATTTCTTACCATCTTCTGAACCACGAAAGAAAAAAATTCGCAATGTTGTACACATACTTAGGATAATTATTGCTCATACATGTTCCAGCTACCTGAGTAAAGGACACTTCCATTAGAATATCAGGAAGTCTATGGGAATATTTCTAAGGGACACCAAGGTACTGAAGGCCTCCATGCAATTCCAAACCTGGTATTGTCTAGCATTCGTCCTTCGGATGGGACGTAAAGCCGTAGGTCCCGTGTGTTGTGTAATGCACGTAAAAGAATGTGCCTTGAGCACCACTTAGTTGGTGGATACGTGCGCTATATAAGTCCACACATTATTATTATTATTATATCACACTTACTAGCATGGCACACTGCATGTTTTGTTTCCTCCTGTGGGCTGGATATATAAATATTTATATTGCCAAGGAAGCAAGATATTTACTCGCCCAAACCAAATTCAAAATTGCAAATCTGATGTGGTATTTTTTTTCTTAAGGTCGGGGGAAAAAAAAGCATTGGGGTGACTTGCTGAGTTCAAATCTCACCACTAGTGACATACTGCTCAAATTTGTAGCCTCCGTACGTGCACATTTTCTCCCAGTGGCTCATGCCTAGTCTACGCCTCCTGTCCTGTTCTGTCTCCACCTCACTGATGTAGATAGTCCCTCTGAAGAGTGTCGCTGCCATTTCCCATCCTTCCCGATTCTCATACGGTGTACACAGAAATTTTGTGAAGTGGCCTCGCCATGCTATGAAGTCAACGCCCAAGCTGCGTGAATAACAGTTGGACATGATTAACCCTAACTCCCTAGGCCCATTTGCTTACACATAACCTGAATCCTCCCTAACTCCCTAGGCCCATTTGCTTACACATAACCTGAATCCTTCCTATCCCTAGGCCCATTTGCTTACACATAACCTGAATCCTCCAAAATCCTTCAGTAGTAAAGCAAGCACATGTATGCACATGTGTGTTTCTAATCTGTGATACATGTACATGGCCAGGGACCCTCCCTGCATGCATGGATGGATCAATAAACAGTGTCCACTGACCTAAGCACTGACCTTGCAATCACTACAACCAACATGGATGTACATGTACCATGGAAAGACAAGTGTGCCTAATAACCTCAATCCTCCAAAATCCTGCACTTTAGCAAAGAGCATGTGGTATGTAACCTCAATCCTTCAAAATCCTTCACTTTAGCAAAGAGGATTTTAGAGGATTTGGGAAGGTAAGGGTTAAAGGTAATTAAAGGTACAATATCATCATGATCAACAGGGCATGGAATCGGAGTGCTAGTTTTTTGATTAACTCAGTGACTGAAAATAATACCCCACATGATAAGGGCATACGTTGCTCTGCTCTGATCATGACAATAGTGTCTATTTAACCCTAACTCCCTATGCTATTTGCATAACCTGAATCCTCCAAAATCCTTCAGTAGTAAAGCAAGCATAATGACCACTACCATTGTATGCAGATGACATATGTATGCACACATGTGTTGCTTATCTGTGATACATGTACATGGCCCAGGGACCCTCCCTGCATGCATGCAATCCTCCATAATCCACCAAGCAAATAATCACATCTGCCCTCAATTCTTCAAAAACCTTCACCACTGCAATTTTGTATAGGATTGGTAAATACAAAACTAACAAAATTGTCAAAATCTAATGTTAAACTTAGTGTAAAGCTGAAAAAATAATTTTGTTGCCATTTTATAAGAAAGTGAAATAACTGCCAGTTCGAATTTGGGAAAGAGTTTTCTTTCCTAAATTCAACATTAGAAATAATACAACAAAGCTTAATGCATTTTCATAATTTTCTTGTGAACAAGGTTATCAGCTAAGAGTTTCACAGGTTGGTTGTTTAATGTATCGTAATTCATATCTCGATTCTAAAGTATGTGTGCATAAATTACAGATATTTTAACACTGGCCTTAAACATATATACATGTTACCTCAACCAACCCTCCCCCGACTAGGTATTTTGGCTAAGAACCTTCCTGAATCCACCAAAATCCAACACCATGCAGTAATACCACCCCCAACTGTTGTATTTAAGAATTGGAACACCCAGTCACATGCAAATTATCCCTGGCTAGGTTATACAGTACTGAGTCCATCAAAATACAACACAACCAGACGTTGGTGCTGTAAGGGTTTTTTAAGAAGTACAACGTGTACCTCTCTATTGAGTCATCCTTTTCACTCGCATCATAGAGCACTTTTATGTTATTCTCAGGCCTCTGGAATGCCTTCTTATTACTTAAAATCCACTTCAGAAGATTATTCAATCTCTCTTTCAGTTCCTCGTCCCTTTTCACAAAGACCTCAAACCCCTCTCGGAGGTCAAAGTTCAACCCGTGCTTGTTCTTAGGAGGGTTATAACATCTCAGACGGCTGTCATCGTTGACAAAACTTGTGTCGACCTTCAGGGAGAAGTGGCCAATTTCTTGAGGTTTTGTGAAATGGGGGAAATTCCCACTGAAATTTGAGGTCGGTCTCACGGCAAAAGTTCTCGGAGTTGACTTATCTGATAGGTGCGATGGTTGCTGATCGGTGTGATCATGATGATGATGATGCAGGCTCCATTCTGACTGAGAGGGCCTGGGTATTGGTGAACTTGTTGACTTGTGTTTGGAATCTGAAGTTTTCCTTTGTTTTGCATTCCCTTGATCATCTTCTCTTTCTCTGGACCTCTTCATTCTGATGTACTAAAGATAATTTAAATAAGTAAAACTTGTAGCTTTGCATGGTGAAGAGGATAAGTAAAGACTAATTGCAGTGACACCATGTGAAATTCTCATGAAGACGATCAGAGCATACTGATCGAAACGTCGAGTTGTAACCTCCAGTTCTTTTCAGAACTAATTACCACTCAATAGAGAATTTCACATGGTGTCACCACAATTTGTCTTACTAATTTAAATAAATTATAAATATATCATTTTAAAAGATGAGTGTTCATCTTCAGTTATTAAATTACCCGATTACAAAATTAGTGATTTATATCATCTAAAACATGTCCTTGATATGAAGTTGATCATGGCATTAAACATTAAACTCCACATTTCAGGAATTTTTTGGTCATTATCTTGTGTTTTTGAGAGTCATAAATTCGTAGTATAAAATTTGGTCAAGATTAAAGAAACTGCAATACAAATTTGAGTCCAAAATTGTTCAGTAGAAATCTCACAGAATTTCCTCAACATACATAAATTTTAAATCTCAATACCAGTTCAACATAATAGATTTTTTTAAATGTGCTTGAGAGGGCTAAAATCTCTGGACTACCAAACATCCTGAGAAATTATTCTGTCTGACATGCTCTTTTTAATTTTTTAAATTTGTTTTTTTGAAAACGTGAAATGTATAATTTCATAAGTCAAACTATAAATAATGAAATGCCATTTGCAGACCCTAGCCTTGGCAACCCTACACTAGTCTATCCGTGGTAGCCCTACTACATGAACCTGTATCGGCAGACCCTATCTCATAAGGCTTATCGCAAATAGCAGCTGCAAGGAATCGTGGGATGTCTGTGGGCGCAACAGCGCCACTGCGTGCCGCGCGGACAAACAAAATATTATTGACGTCACACAAGCTGCGCCAAACAGATGCCCCAAATTGTATCCCAGTATACTTTGCGGCAGTTGCTTCAGTGGTATTTGCGATAAACCTTATGAATGAGTATAGTCGTTTGAGTTGATATTATTATGAAAAATCACATTTCTGTCCCTACATTACGTTACAACACCATATCATGAACAGGACTGCGAGCAACAATATTATTTTATTATATTGTTTGATTATGTTTGGCAGCATTATGGAGAGCCACTAGATTGTGATTTGGTTCGCATTTTGGTAATCCAACAGGGTTCCAGGGGCTGTCAACATTTTGTCACGTTTACCTTATTTTCATCATGTATATGTATTTTATATTTTCCTCTAATTGTTTTTTTACCATTGTGTTTGTGATTGTTTCTGCCCTGTGAAATAATAAATGGGTAGAATGTCGTATCTGGCCGCCACTATTTTTCATTAACCCTAACCCTCCAGGGTATTTTGGCTAGAAACCCTGCCAGACGCAACAGATTGCATCGTTTGTCAAAGTGACTTGGCTGCCCAGTGCAGCAAAATCCATCAGGTCACAAATCTCAAGGCCGAACTGCCTCAGAGTCTGTGGTCACCAAACGCAGCAGGATACAACTCTGGCATTGTTCAATGGGACCAGCTCTCAATAGAAACAGACTTGGCTGCTTATGCACTGGTGTTGACAGCTGAATGCATCAAAGTGCACCAGACTTTTCCACCTGATGCACTGTGCTGCGTCTGGCAGGGTTAGGGTTAAATATAACCAATAATGTAATCTTACCTACCTGGTAAGGTGGAGAACATATGGATGATGATGGACATATACTTCAAATTATTCCAGGATATTTATTTCATGAAAAATCAGGCATTTTTGGTATACGATGACTTCCTCAGTCATGTCAGTCTGATCTTGTGAACTCCACAATTAGTGACCAACACAGTCACGTACATGCATAGTGCCAACTATAATAGGATCCTTCTATTTTCTGAAGGGGGGGATTTTTTTAGAAGGGAAATCAAGTCCGAAAACCATCATAAAAGTGGATTTTAAAGATAGTTTTCGCTTTCTGTACCACCAAAAATCGATAGAATGATTTTTTAACTGGTTAGTGGTTGCAAAAAAAATCCAAAAAAGCCCTTAAAAAGTGGCGGCCGGATACGACATTCTTTCCTAATAAATGTAAATGTAATAAATGAAGAAATGAAGGGTCCTACTAATTGCCGACATCTACCGACAACTCTTAAAAACCTACCGACATCTCATTGGGTCCTACTATTAATTGCCGACCCCTGCCGACTTATTGTTCTCCTTGTCGTGGCCGAGCGGTCTAGCGCACCGAACTCAAGTTCTGGTGTTGCCAGCAGCAGGGTGTGGGTTCGAGCCCCGGTCGTGACACTTGTATCCTTGAGCAAGGTACTTAACCATAATTGCTTCGTCCTTCGGATGGGACGTAAAGCCGTAGGTCCCGTGTGTTGTATAATGCACGTAAAGTGGATTGTCGTGGCCGAGCGGTCTAGCGCACTGAACTCAAGTTCTGGTGTTGCCAGCAGCAGAGTGTGGGTTCGAGCCCCAGCCGTGACACCTGTGTCCTTGAGCAAGACACTTAACCATAATTGCTTCTCTCCACCCAGGGGTTAAATGGGTACCTGTGAAGGCAGAGATGGTTTGCTCTCTATGCGCTAGAAATGGCAGCAATTGAGCTGTATACTCCCCAGGGAGCTGAGATGGTTTCAGGAATGATTTATGAGCCTTATGAGCCTTATGAGCAGGGATAATAATATAATGCGCCTTGAGCGCCACTTAGTTGGTGGATACGTGCGCTATATAAATCTATACATTATTATTATTATGTATAATGGTACAGTCCATGTCGTATCTCGAGCGCATAAGAGTTGTCGGTAGATATAGATGTCGGCAATTAGTAGGACCGGAAATGAAACAACAAAAACTTGCTTGACCAGGCCAATAAGCAGAACGTTTCACCGATATGCTCATATCTATATTAATGATCCTCGTAACGTATGACAATACATGTTTACCTTGTTTCAAAAGTAAATTGAGGCTTATAATAGTTTAGACGGTGTGTATCTTGTACTTGTAACTGTAAGTTGCAGCTGTACAGAAAAAGTGTGTACATAAAAAACGTGCAGACTGGATAAACAGTGTGGTGCCCTCCGTGTATGTACTACTACTACTATATACTAGACTGTACACTGTACAGCCTTATTTCACTAAACTGAGCTTCCGGCAGTCATACCTAACATCCGTTGACCGTGACCTATATTTACTTGACCTCGTTAAAAATGTCAACATAAATGACCCATGACCTAAATGCCATGAATGCGGCAGGAGAGTGTGGCGTATGTGCGAAAAGGCGTTGGACATTCCACATTAAAATAATGATTTAAGGAGGAAAAAAAGAACGGCAAGTGATTTAAAAGCTTCTATTTGGAGACCGAGAACAAAGTATGTATGGTGATATTATATAAAGAGAGATAACTTGTGTTAAATGTAAAGTTACATTCAAATTTTGTTTGGCATAATTAATGTCCAATTTCCGGACATTTCATCTGTTCGTCAAAATTTCAGCTTCCGCCTTAGGCCAAGAGAATGAAAGTCATAGATTTGCGTCCGGGAAATTTCGAAAACACATGAGGCTTTTTTTCATTATTCATTATTCATATTGATCATTAATAACAGCGCAATCACAAGATGTTTCTTCTAATCTGTGTACATACGTGCATCATTATACTAGTACGTGCGGGCCGCACACACAGGCATACTAGGCTCAACAGCGAACGTGTTGTGCATGTGAAGGCGGTACAGTTGCAGGGCGGACCGACGGAGTTTACCATACAGTTTTAGCGCGATGCGACCTTTTTTGTGAACGACGTATGCGGGACTAAGACTGTAAAGTGTAAGAGAACATGTGCTAATGATTATACTTTTATTTTTATAGCGGCTACTGGTGGAAATTTGGTAAAAACTTTGTTTTAGTGATGTGGATGATTTGGAACTAAATTTGTTTGGTGGAAATACCTTTTTTGTGCAAATAATGATTTTTTTGGCAAATAATGACAAATTTAGGCGGTAGCTTTCGGGACATGCGGGCGGTGGACGCAAATCTATGACTTTCATTCTCATGGCCTTATTTATCCTGTGTTAAACCTTACAGACAGCACAACAACATTCGATTTCCATAGTTAAAGTTAAAGTTAACAAATTAGCAATTTGCTATTCAAAATAATTGGTGTTAGGACTACTAAAAAAATAATACAAAATTTATAATAAAGCACCAAAATTATTTTAAAAATGAAACAAGCTCTAACACTATGGCGCTTTACAAAAAAGAAAAGAGAGTTTATACAAAGGCATTGTTATAAAAAAAATTAAATCCTCCTAAAATGCTAATCATTTTGGACAAATTATTCCCTGGGAATGGCTACCTAAAATTTGTTCTTACTGAGTTTATCTTTTGTCATCCTTTTTATTTTATTTTAAGTGAATTAACCCTAACCACCTAGCTATTTTGGCTAAGAACCTTCCTCAATCCACTCAAATCCAACACCATGCACAAACACTACCACCCAACTGTTGGTCTTAGCTGGAATTGGGACTACCGGTCCATGCAAAGTATCCCTGTCAGGGCTATACAGTAGTGAGTCCATCAAAATACAACAAACTTAGCTGTTGGAGTTTGATTGGGTCAAGAGAATGAAAGTCATAGATTTGCATCCGGGAAATTTCGAAAACACATGAGGCTTTTTTCATTATTCATTATTCATTAACCATTAATAACAGCGCAATCACAAGATGTTTCTTCTAATTTGACGTATTCTTAATCACTTTGTACATGCTTTCTACCTGCGGGAGAGAGAGGGAAGGGTGAAGGGTGAAAGAGGACTTAACAAGGAGAATTTTGGTCATTAACCCTAACTCCCTAGACAACAAAGGCAGTTGGAGGATTTTGAAGGATTTTTATTGTTCACTAACAATGCTTAGGGAGTTAGGGTTAAGAATCTTTTTATTGTTTTGCACATCTTTATTGGGAGAGGAGATTGAACATAGGGACAAGCGACCCAATCAACCCGCCTGTGTATGTACGTGCATCATTATAAGTGCGGGCCGCACACACAGGCATAAGATATGTGTTGTGCATGTGAAGGCGGTACAGTTGCAGGTGCGGATCGGATGGAGTTTACCATACAGTTTTAGCGCAATGCGACCTTTTTTGTGAACGACGTACGCGGGACTAAGACTGTAATGATTATAGTGCACATACTGGTGGAAATTTGGTAAAAACTTCGTTTTACTGATGTGGATGATTTGGAACTAAATGTGTTTGGTGGAAATACCTTTTTTGTGCAAATAATGATTTTTTTGGCAAATAATGACAAATTTAGGCAGTAGCTTTCGGGACATGCGGGCGGTGGACGCAAATCTATGACTTTCATTCTCATGGCCTTGGTTTGGGGTGGTTAGGGTTAAAGCACAGAATTTGGTAACATACATTAATTTCAACCCTCTAAAGTTAGTCTAGGAAATATATCATAAAACCAACCTGTAAAAATTTCATCACAATGGGTACACACGTTTTCGAGAAAAAAAAAGTTTTTTGTTAAAATACAAAATGCCTGTAAATTCAACAGTTGTTTTCTCTAAAATGAAAGCACTGCAAAACACAAAAAATATCTCGGGATGATATGTGTACCAAATTTTATGATATTACTAGTTTGTTATTAATTTGGTAATCTGGAAATAACCAATGTTGTATCAAATCTTTAAGGAATGAAGAGATCCAGGGTGCCAGATGTCTTCAAGAACAAGAAGAAGGTTCGATTGGCGACTACAGATTCCACCCATGCCTGGGACAATTCCAGTATTGCCTGTAAGATCCTTTTGCTCAACAATTACTCCAAAGAACTGTATTAAATCTTCTAACCCTTCTGTGACTGCAAGGGTCAAAATCAGTCAAAATGTAGATATACTTGCCAAGGTATATCTAGTGCACTTAAAAAGTCGAACACTGTCAAACCTTACGACTTACGTGTAGAAAGTACATTTGCAGGTAAAAATGAGTCGACCGTTTTTTGACTGGTAAAAGTATTTCCTTGTATTGTTGAAGGGTGGTCAAAATGACAATAAAAACCAGTCCAAAATGCCCCTGTGTGCACATTTGGGTCAACAGTCAAAACAGGCAGTTGACTGGTTTTGACCTATGGCTACTTCCCACTATAGTAGGAGGGTTAAAAATAATATTTTTATCTCAGGCGTTGTCTTGTTTTTTTCAAAAATAATATTGCCCTTATTTGAAGAGTCAATGGCTGTTTGATGTTTGTAAAAGAAGAAACATGCAACAGTTGAGTGATTTTGACCACTATAGCTACATGTACATGCCACTAAAGTGCAGCTAAAGTAGGAGGGTTAATGTTAAACATTGATTGTTAAATTATTCCTTTTGAGATTACCAATAGTGAATAATTGCTTAGAAATTGCTTGTACATTTTCCCAGTGTCTGAAGTTCCCAGCGATACCAAGGCAGCCCTCATCTATCTGCGATCCCTGTTCAATGTGAAGGCATTTGAGGACCGCATCCCACCAATCATCTTCAAGCAACAGGTCTACAGCATTGTCAAATGCAAAACGACAGTCGACAAGCAGCTAGTAAGTTGAGCCTGTAACCGGACAGTTGGGGGAGGGGGAGGGAGAATTTGCTCCTTTCTTGCAGAGATTTAGTTTGTTGTTGGAATAATAATAATAATAATAATAATAATGTAGACTTATATAGTGCACGTATCCACCAAACTGGTGCTCAAGGCGCATTATATTATTGCCCCTGCTCATCAGGCTCATAAATCATTACTGAAACCATCTCAGCTCCCTGGGGAGTATACAGCTCAATTGCTGCCATTACAGCGCATATAGGGCTAATCAAACACGACACCCAACTCTGCCCTCACAGGTACCCATTTACCCCTGGGTGGAGAGAAGCAATTATGGTAAAGTGTCTTGCTCAAGGGCACAAGTACCATGGTCGCGGTTGGGATTCGAACCCACATTCTGACGGCTCGGCCATCAGAACACAAATCCGATGCACTAAACTGCTCGGCCATGGCACATGGTTTGATTATTTTTGGTAAAATGTTATCAAACCCATCTATACTTTATAAGAATCAATATCATGTATAAAACCAACCAGTGAAAGTTCCATTCATTCCAACATAGAATTTTCATCTCCGGAAAACAACAATTCATTTGTGAAATATTTTAATTAACCCTCCTACTACTACAAGGGTCAAAATCAGTCAAAATGTTGAAATACTTCCCAAGGTATATCTAGTGCACTTAAAAGTCAAACACTGTCAAACCTTACGTGTAGTAAGTACATTTACAGGTCAAAATGAGTTGACTGTTTTTGACTGGTAAAAGTATTGTCTGGTATTGTTCAGGGTGGTCAAAATGACAGTAAAAACCAGTCAAAAAATTTGCCCTTGTGTGCAAATTTGGGTCAACAGTCAAAATGGGCAGTTGACTGGTTTTGACCTCTACAGCAACTTTCCACTAAAGTGCATCAATAGTAGGAGGGTTAATCGTATCAAAATGAAAGCACCTCAAACAGAAATAATCTCAAAGGATGTTTGATACAATAGTGTATGGGCCGAGCGGTCTAGCTTACCGGACTCAAGTTCTGGTGTTAGCAGTAGAATGTGGGTTCGAATCCCGGCCGTGACACTTGTGTCCTTGAGCAAGACACTTAACCATAATTGCTTCTCTCCACCCAGGGGTTAAATGGGTACCTGTGAGGGCAGAATTGGTTGATTAGCCCTATATGTGCTGTAATGGCAGCAATTGAGCTGTATACTCCCCAGGGAGCTGAGATGGTTTCAGGAATGATTTATGAGCCTTATGAGCAGGGGTAATAATATAATGCGCCTTGAGCACCACTCAGTTGGTGGATACGTGCGCTATATAAGTCCACACATTATTATTATTATTATTATTATTATTATTATTATTATTATTATTATTATTTATTATTATTATTAAAGACAGTGTGTTGAAAAAAGCAGAAATGATCACAGTTGTTATCCATAAAACTAACTTGTTGTAAAGTTGATGATGGTATCAAACATCTTTATGTCTGAGATGCTGTCAAATATTTTGCCAAAATAATTTAAAAGAAAAAATAATTTAAGTTAGAATTTGTGTATAACAAACCGTATTTATAAACATGGTAGAGTGAATACAAATTTTGTGTTTACTGATCACAAGTTCTTAATGCATTTTCACTATTTTCTTGTTAATGATACAATGTAATCAGCTGAAATTCATCTTCACATTCACATCAAGTTCGACACAGCCGAATGGCAGTTTAATACCAATGTTATATTTTCCCATCAAATAGTCATGTATAATTGCTATGATGAATGATGTTGTCTATGTCATCGTTTTCCCTAGAATGATTTGAGGGAGAAAAAAGAAATCAAACTGTTCCGACTGGGGAATGAGACCGACACATTTGCCATCGTCTTCACTGATGACTACAGGGCACACATCCGCAAGACCATGGCAGACAGCCCTGCTAAGGAGCGGTTTCTTGAGATAGTACTGGAGAAGTCCTCCAACGTCAGCTTGGATAAGAAGACCATGACTCATCTTGGGTTCAAGGATGAGGAGATTACGTAAGTTACAAACACAAAAAATATATAAATCCATAAGGGAAACCGACTAGGTATATGAAACTCGCCGTCCCCCACTCCCTCCCCTTCCCCCAACCCCTCCCTTTTCCCCAACCCCTCCCTTTTCCCCAACCCCTCCCTTTCCCCCAACCCTTTCCCTAAACCTTCCCCTTTCCCCAACCCTTTCACTTTCCCAATCCCCCTTTCCCCAACCCCTTCCCCTTTCCCCTTTCACCAACCCAACCCTTTCCTTGTCGGTCAGCAGTAACCTTACAGTTCGTCACAACAAGGTCATATCTTTTTACAGAGTTCCAGGATGAACACGCAAAACCTATGGAAGAAGATACGACCTTGTTGCACTCAATTGTTTTAACCCTAACTCCCTAAGCATTGTTAGTGAACAATAAAAATCCTTCAAAATCCTCCAACAGCCTTTGTTGTCTAGCAAAGTTTATCTCTCTGTACAGGCAGTTGCTTCATGGCGGTGTTCTCAATGTCAGAGATGTCGGCAGCTGGTGGATTGCGATTCCCGGAGCTGGCATATTCATGAAATGTTTCACCAAAGGTACAACTTCAAATGAATATGTTTAAAGCTGGTATTTACTTTGGGTAAAATGTCCTTAAATGCATCCATACTTGAAGGGAAGGTATAGCGTTGGTTTGTGGCAGCGAATATTCATTTCAAACCTCTGGTTTTCAAGAAATATATCATAAAGCTAACCTGTAAAAAGTTTCATCACAATAGCATCGTGTCAGAACAACAAGGTCGTATCTAAAAAATGCAACAAGGTTGTATCCCGCAATAGTGCATAAATTTGCATTCATTAAAACAATTGATTGCAACAACGTCGTATCTTCCATAGGTTTTGAGTGTTCATCCAGGAACTCTGTATAAAGATACGACCTTGTTGCACTGTGCGAAATCCATGCCTGCAACAAGGTCGTAACTATGATACGACCTTGTTGCACTGTGCGAAATCCATGTCTGCAACAATGTCGTAACTATGATACGACCTTGTTGCACTGATGCGACGATAGGTGCTCAGGTTTTTGAGAAAACAATGAAAAACTGGTTTTTTTTATAATGTTTTTATGTTTTACAAAAAAGTTGTCGTCTGACAACTTTTGGTAAATTCAGCATTGTAATTCAGACAAGTTTATAATTCATTTATAGATAATAATTCATAAATTTGATATTCTGGTAATGAAAAATTTTGTTATCAAGAATCAAGTTTCCACGAATCTAATAATTCAGTTAGGAAATAATTTTTTAATGGTAGCACCTCGGAACAAAATATTTAAATTTTTGTCCCTAAGAGATAGAATATATAGAATTACATAATTTTATTGTTCACTTTATAGGAAGGAACTCTATTTTGCGGACGATACGAAAGTGTAAATATCAAAAGATTCTTCAAAAGGTAAGTCAACCATTATGTTTTATAGCACTTGGTCAAACTGCATGCATATTATTGGACAGAGAACCACTATCTGGGTAAAAAAATAAAAAAATGCTTGATGCAGCGCGAGCAGCAATAAGTAGCCATACATGGTATCTTGTGAAACCTCTCTACGGTACTGAATCCCAATGATCAAATTCTATCAAACCAGGGTAGTTAGGGTTGAGAAAAAGATAGGGCTAAGCGAATAAAACATTTATGTTAACACTCAGGGATGCCAGTAGCTCTTTGCTCCAGAGCCGGAAAAAAAATTCCCGCAAAGGAAGAGCGAACGTTCATACTTGCACATGGAAAGAAAATATCCCTTGTTGTCTTTTGATTCAAGCCAACGCCAATTGAACCCTGTTCTTTACACTAGCATCGATTTTTGTTCAGATCCACACCTCTTCCGACCTTTGTCGGTGAAATGTCCGAGTGTATTACGCGATGGTATAAAAAAAGAAAAGGTAAGAACGTCTTGATAACCAAGACTAACTGAGCGCTCTCTGTAAAGGTGATTTTTTTTTTCCCACGGTCGGACGAAAGACGAAGCGCCGGATTTCTTTGGGAAAAATATGAAAAAGCCGGAATGTAATACTACCTATAATGTTTTTTTTGTTTTGTTATTCTTTTCAGGAACTAGAAGAAAGAAAACTTGTAGCGGTAAAGAAGTTGGGAATACAGTACCACATTCACGACATCATTGGTGCAGAACTAGTAACAAAGTGAGTACCGAACGCAGTGTAGGCTATTGGTAAGATGTCTGTAAATGCATCCATACTTCACAAGAATCAAGAGATATATACAGAAACCAACCAATGTCTGTAAATATGCATCCGTACTTTATAAGAATCAAGAGATATGTAGAGAAATCAACCAATGTCTGTAAATGCATCCATACTTTATAAGAATCAAGAGAGCGGTTGAGAAATCAACCGATGTCTGTAAATGCATCCATACTTTATAAGAATCAAGAGATATGTACAGAAACCAACCAATGTCTGTAAATTCATCCATACTTGATAAGAATCAAGAGATATGTACAGAAACCAACCAATGTCTGTAAATTCATCCATACTTTATAAGAATCAAGAGATATGTACAGAAACCAACCAATGTCTGTAAATGCATCCATACTTTATAAGAATCAATTTCAGAAACAAACCTGTGAAAGTTTTAACTTATTGCATTGAGTCGTAAAGTTGACAACGATGAAATTTCATACAAATTTTTTGTATTCATTCTTATATGGAAAGGATCAATGGTTGGTGGTCTATTTCAGATTTGAATGTTTATGAATGTTTTATTAACCCCAACCTTCCCAAATCCTCCAAACTCCTCTTTGCTAAAGTGAAGGATTTTGAAGGATTGAGGTTATTCGGAAATTGCAGTGGTGAAGGATTTTAAAGGAATTGAGGGCAGATGTGATTATTTTCTTGGTGGATTATGGAGGATTGAGGTTATCAGGCTATATTTGACATTGGGTGAAAATGTTGGTCTGTCCAAAAAATGATTCTGGAGGATTGAGGTTATTAGGCATACTTGCCTTCCTTTCTCAATGGTACATGTACATCCATATTTGTTGTAGTGATTGCAAGGTCAGTGCTTGGGTCATTGGACACAGTTTATTGCTCCATGCATGCAGGGAGGGACCCTGGCCATGTACATGTATCACAGATTAGAAACACATGTGTGCATACATGTCATCTGCATACAATGGTAGTGGTCATTGTGCTTGCTTTGCTACTGAAGGATTTTGAAGGATTCAGGTTATGTTGGTCTAGGGAGTGGGTCTAGGGAGTTAGGGTTAATTTTCATTCATATCATGCTGCAATTTTTAGGTTTTATTTATTTATTTTTTTAACCAAGATTTCAGAGAGATTTTAACATTTGATGTTTTTCGTTTCAGACAAGACACAACCTCAGGACCAATGCTTACCTATGATGTATAACCAGAAAGCTGATGATCTGATGCTGGTAAGCAATGTATCTATCCAGCCTGTTGATTAAAGTCACTAAGTCTTGATAAAATGACAGTCGATTGATTAGGCATGGGGGTTACCATGACCAAGTGGTCTAGCACATCAGCCTTGTGTCCTCATGGCCGAGTCATCAGAATGTGGGTCCCAAATCCTGACCACGACCGTGGTACTTATGTCCCTGAGCAAGACACTTTACCGTACTTGCTTCTCTCCACCCAGGAGTAAAAATGGGTACCTGTGAGGGTAGAGATGGATGTTATGTTTGATAGCCACTGTAGCACTGAGCACGGCAGCTTAGAGCTGTATACTCACCAGGGAACTAATATAAGGATTGATATTGGCCCAATGAGCAGGGTGTAATAAATAATGGTTAGAGTATCATATTGTGACACATATAAGACTCCATTAACGCTAACCACCCCAAATCCTGCAAAATTCTCCAAGGGGCACTTTTTGGGGAAAAAAATTCAGCACTGTTGGAAACTGGTACTTTCACCTCTTCAAATGGGGCAAAATTACTACCTGGCAAGAAGTACAGGCCATAAGTGCTGGATATGAAAGATCAACGAAAATGCATGATGGATTTTGGAGGATTCAGGAAGGTTCCTAGTCAGAATACCTAGGGGATAAGGGTTAATATTATTATTATTATTATAAATAACGGTAAAGAACTGAAAACGAAATGTTTGAGGAAACTCGATTGTGTACACATTAAAACAAGAACCCCATGTATAAAAGAAAATGGGACTTTCAACAGAAGACCTTAACTGTTGCCAGTCTCGCAATCTCTATTAATTTGTATGTACATGTTCAAAGAAAGTATTTAATTTTGAAATGAAATTTTATGCTACAAATGATGTAATTAAAAACCTTTTGACAAAATAAATTTTATTTCGGAATATTTCGTTTCGAATTGCTTTCTGGTGTTTTCTTTCTAAAATAGTAGGCAGAAGGTGGGAGTTATATAAAGTTGTTTGATCTACTATTAATATTTACTTTTTTGGTAAATTATTTTGCTTGTGAACTTTCAGAAAACATTTAGTTGGTATAAATGTCTAAAAGTACTAAAACTATTAGTTTAGATTAATATTTTCATTTATTTGGAAAGCAAATTCATTTGATTTAGAAGTATTTCTAACTTTTTCCTAGTTATTAGAGTATTTTTAAAGTGTTCCCTCAAACAAATAAATAAGACAAAAAAAGTATTCTCTGATTTTAATATAGTTCTTTATTCATCAAAATATTCATCATAAATAGATATATCGACTACGTTAACCCTAACTCCCTAAGCATTGTTAGTGAACAATAAAAATCCTTCAAAATCCTCCAACTGCCTTTGTTGTCTAGGGAGTTATGGTTAATGAACACAATAATACTCTGTGTCCTTGCCTACACAGAGTTGTGGGTAAAATTTCCCCCTTTGAGAAGGGATTAAAATAGGTGATTATTGGAATCCATCCTCACAACTATGGAACAAGTATGTGTGAACCGACCAGTGTATTAAATAACTACCTGGGCCCATTTGCTTACACATAACCTGAATCCTCCAAAATCCTTCAGTAGTAAAGCAAGCACATGATATGTATGCACACATGTGTTTCTAATCTGTGATACATGTACATGGCCAGGGACCCTCCCTGCATGCATGGAGCAATAAACAGTGTCCACTGACCCAAGCACTGACCTTGCAATCACTACAACATGCATGGATGTACATGTATCATGGAAAGGCAAGTATGCCTAATAACCTCAATCCTCCAAAATCCTTCACTTTAGCAAAGAGGATTTGGGAAGATTAGGGTTAAGCAATTGTTAATTATCATAAAATGCCCTTTCATCGAAATAAACGTTCAGACCAATTGAACTGAGCATAGTAACTTTAACTCCGTATAAAATACATGCACATAATTCTATTGGTAAGTCAATACATAATATGCGGAGTGCCATGGTTGAGCGGTTTAGTGCATCGGATATGTGTTCTGATGGCCGAGTCGTCAGTATGTGGGTTCGAATCCCGACCCCGACCGCAACCATGGTGCTTGTGTCCTTGAGCAAGACACTTTACCATAATTGCTTCTCTCCACCCAGGGGTAAATGGGTACCTGTGAGGGCAGAGTTGGTTGTTGTGTTTGATTAGCCCATATGCGGCGAAATGGCAGCAATTGAGCTGTATACTCCCCAGGGAGCTGAGATGGTTTCAGGAATGATTTATGTGCCTGATGAGCAGGGATAATAATGCAATGCTCCTTGAGCACCAGTTTGGTGGATACATGCACCATATAAGTACATATTAGTATTATTATGCGTGTGCATTAATAGTACGTGCATTCTTTTCACTACTTCCGGTTCCAAAGCTGGAATACCATTGTGTGTAATTTAACCTAAATTCCTTCATTTTAACGTTCCAAAGCGATTCTTGAGGCAGAAATTGACTTTGTTAATAACATTTTGAGTCTGTACAACACATATGTTAAATGCAAGTCCTGAGCATTCTTATTTCTTGCATAAATCCTTAAAGAAACGGGTGGTCAATACATTTTAATGGGCTTCTGATGATCGTTGGAGCCAGCACATGCAAAGTGTACTTTATGTTGGAATTACGTCACACTTGCTAACAGGATAACCTTTGACCAAAAGTGTATTCGGGATCAATCCACCATTAAAATACTGAAAATTATTACAAATACATACATGCTTCCTGAAGAAGGCTATCCTTAACACCTGATATTATGTATTCAGGACTGTCTTTTCAGCCCTCATTATCATGAAAATGAACGACGCAATGTTTTCGTAAATGGTGAACATCAAGGCTGCAGTTAAGACAGTCTGGAGAAGTTTTGCTTCTAGGCCTTTGTAGACACCCTTGAGACCATGAATCCTGCATGAGAAAATAAGAATTCATGTTATTAACAGCGAATCACTATTGGCAGCATGCACAACCTTACGAGGTCTGCATCAGGGAAAATACAGTGTGAATACATGGCATAACGATAATGCATGGGATGGTCGATGGGAATAGGAAGAGAGGAAGGCCAAAGGCGACATGGCACATAGACATTAAGAAATGGTCAGGACAGGGTATTGTCACAAATTTGAGGGAGGCAGCAGAAATGGAGGATGAGGGTGGTAGCATCGAAGTGCCCCAACGGCCCTCAGGCCACGGGAATGACATGACATGCCATAAATGTATCCTTACCTCATGATGAACTTGAGTACAGACCACATCGTTTCCAATTTCTCTTTACGTTCTGTTTCTTCTTTGCCGTACTGCAAATCAAGACCAAAAGTAACTTTTTACAGAGCATGTCAGGGGTATGATTTGACAAAAATAATAAATCCTGAAAAATGGGTAGCGGGCCTGGGTGTCCCTTTGGTCTAGAGGACAAAACTCCCCTGAACCTCCTGGATGTTTAATTTTGGAGGATTTACAAACTCCACAAACAAGAAACTGTAGGTTTGGACACAATACAGGCTACTTCTTTCTTTCCTTGGTGGCTACTTCAATTCTTTCAAGAAAATGTTGAGGCAAAGGGAGATTTGTACAAAATCCTGAAATCAGGAAAAATCCTTAGAAATCTCAGTCCTGGCATGTATTTAATGAAATGAAGTGGAAGGACAAGAAGCACAAGGGTTATATGGTGAAAACAAGCTTGTATGTTGATATGTACTTAAATATAATTTATCCTTTATCTATTTACGTACCCTGAGTTTTGTCTGCACAAGTTGTAGAGGGTAGGTCACTAAAGTGGCTATTGTCTTTGAAATGGCACCAATCAGGAAAAAATGTGCTGAAGAAAGTTCCTGAAAATGAAATAAAGCATCATTTATTAAGGGAATCATACCAAAATGAGCTCAACACTGATTTTGCATTAACTCTTTGCAGATCTTGACTCTTGTAAAGTCATGGCTAAAAACATTTGACTAAAGTAAAAAATCCTGAAAAATGGGTAGCCGGCCTGGGTCTCTAGAGGACAAAGCTCCTTGTATGTTTAATTTTGGAGGATTTACAGACTCTCCACATCCCCACAAACAAGACGGCTGGACACAATAAAGGCTACTGTAAAACTGGTAATTTTCGCGCAACATTTATTTTCGCGCTTTTCGCGTAACGATTAGACAGCGCGAATTTAAAAACACGCGAATTTATTACCTGTCCGGTGGATTGGTAAGTTACTAATATTTTCTTTACCTCTACCCCCGGCCCCATAATGAAGACGTACCTACATGTACATAAATGTATATAAGCATTGTGCATAGCGCCGGTGCACGACTTCGGCACTATAATTAGGTCACCTTTTGAAGTGGTAAATACGTGTCAACCACATCGTGTGCATTGTACTACAAGTCAAATATTTACCGTGCGCGAAAGCAACAACCCGCGAATGTGTCAGTAGGGTGGCTGAGCGCGAAATATTACTCGCGTGAAAATTACCAGTTTTACAGTACTTCTTTCTTTCCTTGGTTGCTACTCTTCTTCAAGAAAGTTTTGTGGCAAAGGGAGATTTGTAAAAATAAAAAAAACTGAAATCAGTAATTATAATATTAGTTTATCGTGCTTCAGCTTTCAAGTTTCTACAGGTGGACAAATCCTTTTGCCAAATCTGGATTGCTGCATGTATGCATTCTTATGCAGCCACATAAAATGTACAACACACAACTGCACTTGATTTAATTTTGCCCTACACCGACGTGTGTAGGGCAAAATTAAATCAATTGTTTATCACCTGACACAAGAATTTTATCAAACTATAAATATCGCGGCACCCACTGCTATATAGGATTCTAGCCAGCCAATCGACATCGGGCAAGCTCGGTGGTCGAGAGGTTAAGACATCTGCACTGGTAAGCAGGAGGTCGTGGGTTCAAATCCCGCCCGAGGCGCTTGTGAAGTTTTTTTTCACAGACACTCGGAAAGCACTGAGTATACAGTGCTATACACACGTCGGTGTAAGGCAAAAATTAAATCAATTGTTTATCACCCGATGCAAGAATTTCATCAAACTATAAACACAACTGCACCTTAACACACATACAGCTTTCATTCAGTCTTGGGTCTAGCCACTAACCATATATTTTTTGTAGGATCTCTTGATAGCCTCATAGACCGTGAAATGAATGGCAGGGTTGAGAACCAGTAGGAGGGATGAAGAGGTACCACTCCATAGAGCTGATAAGCCTTCATCTCTGAAAATCCTCCTCAATGCATCTGAAAAGTTATACAATAATTGATGAGTGCAGGGCCCAATTTCATGGCGCTGCTTACCACAGAATTCTGCGCTTACGGCACCATAAAAAGCGTGTGATTCTATGCGCCGTAAATGCAGAATTCCGCAGTAAGCAGTGCCATGAAATTGGGCCCAGGAGACATCGCGGTCAATATGGTTACAACGTCTGCACTAGTTATCAAGAGGTCATGGGTTTGAGTCCTATATGAGTCGCTTGTGGATTTGTTTCACTTAAAATGTCCAGTGCTAAGCTGGGTCAGAGAAGGGCAAAGTAAAATCATTTGTGACCCGCTTTGTGAAAATGAGTCACAAGTCGCAAATTTGAAAAATTGAGATTTCTATGTGGCTTTAATATTTCATTGATTGAAATTGACGTCAATTTCAATCAATGAAATATTAAAATCAATGATTTTTTGTGAGTAGGTTGTTTCATTTCTGTCATTTGTTTTCCTTTCGAATGCTTGTTTTCCTAAGAATTCAATTGTGTTAATTATGCAAATTATTGATTATTAAAAATGGCATATCTCCATAATGCAATACATCACACACCTCTAACATATACCAAATTAAAGCTGATGATGTACTCTTTCCAGCCACATAGAAATCTCAATTTTTCAAATTTGCGACTTGTGACTCATTTTCACAGAATGGGTCACATTTTACAAAATCATGCCTTCCAATAAATAATGTATATTTCTACACAGCTCACCAAATATTCCATTGTACTGGGGATGTTTATTCTCCTGTTTTTGTTTGGTCTTGAAGTTTGCACCCTGTAGTTTCATTCTCATATTAACCACCCACATGGGTGTGGTCACTAATACGTTGATGACACCTTGAAATGTGACATACAATAATGGCATTAGTCTTATAGCTATTGAACCACCAATATTGGCGTGGTCACTAATACGTTGATGACACCTTGAAATGAGACATACAATAATGGCATTAGTCTTATAGCTATTGAACCACCAATATGGGCGTGGTCACTAATACGTTGATGACACCTTGAAATGAGACATACAATAATGGCATTAGTCTTATAGCTATTGAACCACCAATATGGGCGTGGTCACTAATACGTTGATGACACCTTGAAATGAGACATACAATAATGGCATTAGTCTTATAGCTATTGAACCACCAATATTGGTGTGGTCACTAATACGTTGATGACACCTTGAAATGAGACATACAATAATGGCATTAGTCTTATAGCTATTGAACCACCAATATGGGTGTGGTCACTAATACGTTGATGACACCTTGAAATGAGACATACAATAATGGCATTAGTCTTATAGCTATTGAACCACCAATATTGGCGTGGTCACTAATACGTTGATGACACCTTGAAATGAGACATACAATAATGGCATTAGTCTTATAGCTATTGAACCACCAATATGGGCGTGGTCACTAATACGTTGATGACACCTTGAAATGAGACATACAATAATGGCATTAGTCTTATAGCTATTGAACCACCAATATGGGTGTGGTCACTAATACGTTGATGACACCTTGAAATGAGACATACAATAATGGCATTAGTCTTATAGCTATTGAACCACCAATATTGGCGTGGTCACTAATACGTTGATGACACCTTGAAATGAGACATACAATAATGGCATTAGTCTTATAGCTATTGAACCACCAATATGGGCGTGGTCACTAATACGTTGATGACACCTTGAAATGAGACATACAATAATGGCATTAGTCTTATAGCTATTGAACCACCAATATTGGTGTGGTCACTAATACGTTGATGACACCTTGAAATGAGACATACAATAATGGCATTAGTCTTATAGCTATTGAACCACCAATATGGGCGTGGTCACTAATACGTTGATGACACCTTGAAATGAGACATACAATAATGGCATTAGTCTTATAGCTATTGAACCACCAATATTGGCGTGGTCACTAATACGTTGATGACACCTTGAAATGAGACATACAATAATGGCATTAGTCTTATAGCTATTGAACCACCAATATTGGCGTGGTCACTAATACGTTGATGACACCTTGAAATGAGACATACAATAATGGCATTAGTCTTATAGCTATTGAACCACCAATATGGGCGTGGTCACTAATACGTTGATGACACCTTGAAATGAGACATACAATAATGGCATTAGTCTTATAGCTATTGAACCACCAATATTGGTGTGGTCACTAATACGTTGATGACACCTTGAAATGAGACATACAATAATGGCATTAGTCTTATAGCTATTGAACCACCAATATGGGTGTGGTCACTAATACGTTGATGACACCTTGAAATGAGACATACAATAATGGCATTAGTCTTATAGCTATTGAACCACCAATATGGGTGTGGTCACATATACATCTTGAAACAGGACTGGCAGTAACGGAGTCAGTCTTATTGTTATTGAACCGCCCATGTGGGTGTGGTCACTAGCATATATTAATGGCATCTTAAAACAAGACGTTGCTGCTGCATAAATGAGCCAGTAATTTTCAGTCACTGTGTTCATCTTAATTAAAGTAGGACACCGATTCCATGCCCTGTAGAAAGTCTGCTCTGATTGTGACGATACTGTCCCTTTAACTGACCTGCTATGATTCCTATAAGAAGTTCCTTAATTGCTTGTGTGTTCCTCATGCGGCCTGAACACACCGCCTTCAGACCATTGAAGGCGTAGAAATAGACAAAGTTAGAACAGCACAGACTGCTGATGACTGGGAACCATCCTCGATATAGTGACACTCTGGAGATGGACAAGGAAAAAAAAAGAAATAGGTGACTGGCTCTAGCAAAACCCTAAACTTGGACCCAATTTTCAAAAGTGACCTCCCAAATTTATCGGGAAAATTAACAATGATCCCAACAACATTTCAGGATTTTTCTTTTTCCATCAAAATCTAGAGAAAATGCTCTATATGGTGAAATGAAAACTGGTCCCTGGGGTCAGTTTGTGACCTTTTCATGGCTGTTACGCATTATGGTAAATGCAGAGAAGTTTCAGGTTTTGCCAGAGCGGGGTCACATATATGGGTATTAATTAACCCTAACCCCCTAATGGTTTTGGCTAGGAACCTTCCTGAGTCCACCAAAATCCAACACCATGCATGGGTTATACAGTACTGAGTCCATCAAAACACAACCAGCTGTTGGGAGTTTGATGGGTTTGGGGTGGTTAGGGTTAATTTAAGGGACACCATCGTCACGATCAGAGCTGACTTTCAACAGGGCATGGAATCAGTGTCCTAGTTTAAGAAGAACACAGTGACTGGAATTTACTGGCTCATTTATGCAGCAGCAGCAGCGGTAATATGACCTTATCATGTGGGGTGTTATTCTCAGTCACTGAGCTAATCTAAAACTAGCTCTGATTCCATGCCCTGTTGATCATGACGATATTGTCCCTTTAACCCTTTAACCACCAATCGTACAAATTTGTACGAAATGAATGCATACACTAACTGCATGGATAATGAGCCACTGGTTGACAAAATCAAACCAATAGAGGGCGCCCTGATCATCTAGAAGGGAGTGCTCAGCACTTGTGGGTATTCTCCCATTGATAGAAGCTGTTGCCTGTGTTAGATTTTGTCAACATTTTGCATCAAAATTTGAGATTTTGGCAACTTTTTAGCAAATCGTGTATGTATGATGTATGTAATTGTTTATTGCATATAAATACTCCTTTAAAATGATTCCAGGTATATTTTTTTCATTGATAATATGTTTGCATGCTGCTGGAATCTACAATGTATAACCATGACAACAGAATTATCGGATCAAATACTTACACCCCTTCTTCTTTGACAATTTCTGAAATTACTGTTGTCGTAAATCGAGCTTTTCGCTTATCATCAACTGCAAGGAAAAAATTCAAGACAATTGTACTGCATTGGTAATGTTAGCATAACTGTATCTGCTGGTTTGCTCATCAAGATACACTGATATATAATGGGAAAATACAACTATAGTTTATGGTAACGTACATTCATTTTATCCCTCTGAAGGCATGTTTTTGTAATCGATAATTACCAGTCTTGTATTTTCCTCTTAAAATTTCTTACTCTGAAGTCTTGTTCTTGCAGTTTCCAGTGGGTAGAATATCAACATTGACGCTACACTTCCCTGGAATTAAAAAAAAAAATTATCAAATAAATATATAAATTATTGTAGACAAGAACAATACATTGTAGTTTTGTACCCGTACCCCTTTGAGCAAGCATAGATCAAGGACCAGAAGTCTACCCTAAAATGGAAGCTACAAATGCTATTACTAGTATTAGCCAACTTGAGTTCACGTTTTAGGAGATTAGTAGTGACTGCGTTCATTACAGATAGATGTCATAACTTAAATAATGCAATGAATAATTGCAAAATATACATAACAGCAAAAGAAACGTCACCCCTAAAAATATTTATTATTTTCATTTTATAATTAATATAATTTGTTTAATGAAGAATATTATGAGTATGGAGTGTAACACAACACAATGTGGCAAATTTGGTTGACCTCAAAATTCGTCATGCATGACGTCTGAGGACACATAAGCTAAACACGTTCTCAGACCTATCAAAATTTAGGGGGTGACGTTTCTTTTGCTGTTATGTATATGTTTTTTTCAGACAATATATCAAGCTTTTGGCTTTTTCCCTTAACCCCTTAATAAAGACCATAGCAACATCTATTCCCTCAAAAACCATGATGATGATGGAAAAACACATTACATAAGACCTGTGTAGTATGTATATTTACAGTCAATCTTGGACTGCAAAAGACTTGGCATTACCATTATTCTTTACCCCCACCCACCATCCCCATCACCCACCCCACATCCACATCCCCACCCACCACCCCATCCCCACCCACCACCCCATCCCCACCCACCACCCCATACCCACTCACCTCCCCCATCCCTCACCCACCTCCCCATCCCTCACCCACCCACCCCCATCCCTCACCCACCTCCCCAACCTTCCCATCCCTCACCCACGTCCCCATCCCCCACCCACCACCTGTGTAGTATGTATATTTACAGTCAATCTCGGACTGCAAAAGACTTGGCATTACCATTATTCTTTACCCCCACCCACCCCCTACCCCACCCACCATCCCCAACCCCCACCCACATCCCCACCCACCATGCCCACCACCCCATACCCACTCACCTCCCCCATCCCTCACCCACCTCCCCCACCACCCCATCCACCCACCCCACCCCCACCCCACCTCACCCCACCCCATCCACCCCACCTCACCCCACCTCACCCCACCTCACCTCACCTCACCTCACCCCACCCCACCTCACCCCACCTCACCCCACCCCTCCCCTTCACGGCATTCTTACAAATACAATCCATTCTCTTAGTCTAGTGAGTACTACTAATACTAGTCACTAACAATGATGTTAGTGTTACTACGTTAGTTAGCAGTCTAACTCTAAACTCTAATGTAACATTATACTTACAGCAGCTCCTGCTACAGCATGTACCAGAGTCTGGTATGAAAATAACTTCTGATCGATTGCCATCTTCTCATTATCCACTTAACTTTGTTTTGTTTATGAAACATCAGGGCCAAAACAAAACAATATGGTGAGGGGTTCCCGTGCAGCAGTCTCCGATTCTGCGATCCAACCACAGTACCTCTAGTACCTGATTCGATTTGATGATAACAGAGCTACAAATAGCGACCTCAAGAGTCTAGTTATTTACAACATTGTAATGATTATTTGAGGCTGACTGGTCCCCTGTCTATATCCTATCATAGTCAGTGATTTCGAAAACGCCCATAGACAGCTACAGGCTCCAGGCTAGGCGTACCACTCAAAGGATTTCTTTGGATACGTTAATGTATAACGCGTTGTGCTGAAGATCTGACGTCACGTCGGATCTTCAGGCTATTATTGAGGCTAACCTGAAGATTTGACGTCACGCTTTGAGCTGGAGGCCGGAGGCGCGTGAATTACGCCAGATCCTGGCCGTGCAGCCCACTGATCTCTATACTAACTCACTGGATAGGAGATCGCACCGATTGGCTGAAGCTCGTTGTTCGCCATCTTTGTTCCCCCAAGAAAGAAGGCGCATGCGTGACGGCCGGACAGGTTTACTGCTACCCGACCGACCGACGACAATGCCGAGTGCTGCTGAACCAGGGGCGCGTTTTCGCGACCCTAACCAGAAACTTGTTTCTGACGTCATATTCTTGACCAGAAACAAGATGGCATATATAGCTACGCGAAAACGCGAACGTAACCAGAAAATTGTTTTCAGTTTGCGACGTGTTCAATCATCAACGTTTCTCAAAATACACGGTGTAATTCAATTTTTTGCAAAATAGAACTTACTCGTGAGTGCTAGTAATAAACTTGAAAGATATACTGGTATACGAACAATCATTCCATCATATTTTAACAAATAATTAACAAGACTATCGTTGCTTTTTACAATCCGCCATCATGAAACCAAGCGTAACCGATCACAAACTTCGGTTCACATTTGGTCAGAACAATGACGTCATCGCAGCACAACCGAACTCGCGAAAACACTTAACCCTTTCCTTACCATAGTCGACTTTAGTCGACCAAGCTTTCACACAAAAAAGCACTCAAGCCTGAGAACAAAGGCCATTTGTTATAAAGCTGTAGTTTTGTCCATGTTCACCCTCCATACCCAAGCTTACAATGGTTGGAAAGAGCAAGATCGGATCTTTCCATTGATGGTGAAATAGAATAAGGTTGCTATTATGCAATCCCTTCAAATTGGAGTTGAAAGATCCGAAATGCCAAAGACCTACGGAGCGCCATGTGTTTGTGTACAAAAAAGTGTTTGAGTTTACAGATCACACTGAGGAAACAAAGACCAAGAACTTGGACATTTATTGACCAATCTTAATGTTTTTTGGATTTTATGAAAGGGAATTCAATAAGTAAGATATTTTTTATTATTTATTTTGCTGTAAAATGATATCTTCAAGGTGATAATAGAGTTTGTAAAATTGGTCTTTGAACACAAGCTTTCTGTTGTGTAAGAATGTATGCTTCACGCTTGAGTGGTCAAACAATTCGGTACTGAGAGGACCGAAGCCCAAACATGTTTCTGGTTACGGTCGCGAAAACGCGCCCCAGTTGTTATTGTCGGTATGCTAATGTGACATTTGACTCTTGACCTTTTGGGGGAACCAACATGGCGGCCGGCTACTTCAACTTTTTACAGGCCAATCAGCGCCCATCTCCTATCCAGTTGGTATAAAGATCAGTGGTGCAGCCTAGCGTGCAAGCCTCAAGCGAGACGTCAGATCTTCAGCAACACGTTAACTTAACGTATCCAATGAAATCCTTTGAGTGGTACGCCTGGAGCCTGTCTATTTCCTTGATAGGATCATAGAGTTATATGGATAGGATATAGACAGGGGACCAGTCTATATTGAGGCTATAGTAGCCTGAAGATCTGACGTCACACTTTGAGCTAGGGCGTATTTTCGCGACCCTAACCAGAAACTTGTTTCTGACGTCATATTCTTGACCAGAAACAAGATGGCGAAAAATTGTTTTCAGTTTCCGACGTGTTCATTCAATCATCAACGTTTCTCAAAATATACGGTGTAATGCAATCATTTCATCATGTTTTAACAAATAATTAACAAATCTTTCGTTACTTTTTACAATCCGCCATCTTGAAAACAAGCGTAACCGATCACAAACTTCGGTTCACGTTTGGTCAGAACAATGACGTCATCGCAGCACAACCGAACTCGCGAAAACGCTTAACCAAAGTGACCAAAGCCCATACATGTTTCTGGTTACAGTCGCGAAAACGCGACCCTGTTTGCGACCCCCCCCCCCCCACCCCTTCCCCTCCCCGAAGCTACTGGCCTGGATAGAGGCTAGGGTTGGCCCATATTGGTCCCCTGCCTTTATCCTATCTAGCTACTAGCGCGTGATACTAACGAAACATAGCGCGTTGGATCATTGGACATGTGATGCGCATGCCCGCAATATAAACTTCAGCAACATGGCGGTAAACTTGAACAAAAAACGAATTCCAGGTTGAAAAACTCCTAATACTCTTTGTAAATAGCAGCCAGCTGCTTGTGAACATCAGGAATGGCATCATATTCAGAAGGAGGTGGGGTGAGTGCGAGGCTGTATGCGGTCAGAAGCATTTCTGGTTTTCATTTAATAAAATTAAAACGACATTATTTAAGAATATAACAGGCGACGGCTGGGAACGCCAATAGTTGTAACGTTGTGGAATGGCCGTTTGTTATTGAATGGAATGGCGCTGTGCACATGATAGGCATGTACATGTACATGTACATGTACAGTGTACATGTACATTGTATGCATGTGACGCTCATGTTTAAACTTTGAGTTTTAGACATTAAAGTACAAGGTTTGAGTTATATAGTCTAGTCTTAGTCTAAGGCCCGTATTTTAGAACGTTCCTTTACTGCAAAGGACGCCTTTATGCCTATTGTTCTCTAGAACAAGGGACGCCTTTATGCCTATTGTTCTCTAGAACAATAGGCATAAAGGCGTCCTTTGCAGTAAAGGAACGTTCTAAAATACGGGCCTTAGTCTTTCAGTGAAGTACATTCCTCTCATAAGGGAGTACACGGCACGACATACCATTAATTTAATGGTTACATAACGTAACGTTATAGTATGGTCCTTCCTCCATGGTTAAATTAAAACAAATTGAGACTGCATTATTTCCTTTCGTCCAGCAATTAGTGTGAGTATACGAGTCGAGTTATAAAACAAACAAACCGCATTGTCATAAACATATCACTGCTTCGTCTCGTGAAAATGGAACAGTCCAGATGTTACCTCGTGATATAATAACTGTGCTCCCATTGGCCGTTACCCACACCTATAGCCTATTTAATTATAATACTAGGCCTAACTTTTTTTTTAAAATCTTCTCGTGCCAATAAAAATAGGTTTTTACCCCCAATTAAAGTGTATTTTTTGCGTAGGCCTATTAACAAACAATCCAAAAAAAATTATTTAAATTAAAAAATAAAATTAAGACTCAAAAAATGTCTCCGGTTGGTTTCTGGTCATAGGTCAGCTTCAAAATCGGTGCGGTGACGGGCTTTTTTTTTCTTTCTTATTTGGTAATCTTTTTTGGAGTGATACATGTTAACATGTAGGCCTAGATGCAGTTATTAGAACCAGACCATTTCCCATACACAAAACATGGTGGCTAAGAGAGACCGCACAAATCGTGCAAACGCGTTTATACCCCTATGTGAAAAAGTCGGTTAAAAGAAACACAGCGCGGCAGGATTCCAATGGATCCAGCAATGTTGGCTGCAATTGGACGTCGTTTCATAGTCTGAGGCGTTGCGTGCTGAGACCAGAAACCAGAGAATTTGTTTGGCCTATAGAAAACACAAACATATAATGGGATTATATATAAGAGGGTTATAAGGAGTGATCATAAAATGAAGACGCCATTGACTTTTGAAACATTCCAGTTTTGCAACCCGTTTTAAGACAATGATGGCACTTGACCTTTTCTAAAAAAGAACTGGAGGTTACAATTCGACGTTTCGATCAGTATGCTCTTCAGAGCATACTGATCAGAGCATACTGATCGAAACGTCAAGTTGTAACCTCCAGTTCTTTTCAGAACTAATTACTACTCAATAGAGAATTTCACATGGTGTCACCGCAATTAGTCTTACTTATCCTCTTCACCATGCAAAGCTACAAGTTTTGCCTGACCTTTCCTAGTTGTTTTGGCAATAAGAAAAGCCGGAACAGAAAAACCCACTAGAGCAGAATATTCATTTTCCAGTTACGTATTGGACCGTCCTGTTTAAAGGAAAGATATAGGATTTGTGGTTAAAAAAAAGGGTCACAAATCATATTAAACAATTTCCATTTCCAGTTTTAATTTAGGACGACTGTAGCGACTAGAGTTCTTTCCTAAATTTCAAGCTAGAATGAATAGGCCTAGGCCTATACAACAAATTTGAATGCAACAAAGTTGAAGAGTCAAGTTAGTGTCTTGCGTTTGAGTAGGCCTATGGTAATTTTGAGTGAAATGTACATTTTAGCTTGTTTGTTAAGTGCCTGTCTTCATGGATTGGGCGCTATATAAATGTTTTATTTATTATCATTATTAATTCATTTCTCGTGAACGACAGCGTAATATAAGGTGAAACTTCCACAGGTTGGTTGTTTATTAATATATTGATTCAGAGTTTACCGTTGCAAAATGCTATTTGCTGTGTGATTATAAAGAGGTCAATCTGCAGATATGTTGGATCACTTGCCAAGTGGAGCATCGTAGCTTTAAAAATATCTGTGTGGAAATGGATATTCACGAGGTGAAGACGCTGTATCAGTTCCCAAAGTTATGTTTATTTGAAATAACATGGTTCCTGTATCTGCCGCTCTCCGATTACTCCCTCTGTTTTTCTTACAACATACGATTTCCAAGAAAGTCATTCTAAAAGAAGAATTTGTGAATGCGTATATAAACGGGTTAAAGGCGCTGTTGATGAAACCTAACCAACCAAAGACTGGTACTACCTCTCCACATATGTCACCGCACCAGGGTTGGATTATATTAACGGTGAAGAAAGGTAACCAACAGATCAAGTAAGCCCCAAGCACGAGGCCTATGGTCTTTGCTGCTTTATACTCGGTATTTATGGCAGTTTCTGATCTTGACATATCGGCACCACCTCGGTGTACACGCATGGCTTCATGGCCGCCATCACTGAGCTCCATCCTTCCTCTTTGTACTCTCTTGATATGTGCTTGAGCTGTGAGGAACATCTTTGCATTAAGTATTATCATTACTGGGGTAGGGATGAAGAACGAAACGCAGGATGTGAAAATATTGAAAAGTGCTGAGTTGGGAGGTATGCAAGTGTTCTCATGGCTGGGTGGTTTTACATCAAACAAATATATCCACGGCAAACCCAGAGAAAGACACCAAACTGCACATATGAGGACTAGAGACAACTTCCTAGTCATTTTCACTGGGTACGTCATGGGATGAACAATTGCCATGTATCGATCAGCAGAAATAACACACAAGTGTAAAATGGACGCAGTACACGCCGTAATATCAAGTGCCAGAAAAACATTACACGACTCCATCCCGTGGTACCAGTAACCATTATTGACGAAATCAAGAGTGATGTGAAATGGTATGGCGACCACTCCAACCAGTAAATCAGCACATGCCAGAGACACTAGGAAACTGTTTGTGTAATTGCTTCGTAATTTTTTGTCTCTGTAGAAGGCAGTTATAACTAGGATATTTCCAAAGATGACCACAAGAGCGAGCAACGAGGCGCACACCGATGCGGCAACCATTGAAGCTGCTTGCGGCTGACCATCACTCTCTTGTAACGAACTGTTGCCGGTGTTTTGCGTCATTGTGAGTTTTACATTGATGTCTACAACTTTAAACCACACTAGCCAAGATGCGTAGGCCCTACAAAAACTATAAACGGGCAATGCGTCTGATTATGTGAAAAGATCTTTACCATTATACAAACAACGTTTCGGCTGAGCTTACAATAAGCGTAAGGCCTCCACCGAAAATTGATTCTGTTTCGTTCCTTTTTTGTAATAAAATTAATGACAACGACCGTTGCCAGGCAACGCAGTGGTACAACACGAATGCCCTGCACTTATCCGTATCACTGGAGATTCCAGAAATCACATGTTTTGTTAGGTGTTCGGGTATGTGCCCGAAACACCTATTGTTTTTGTTCGTTTTTTTTTTTTTATTATTAAAAAGATGAATTGCACTTGGTAAAAAAAAAGTGCTGGTTTGTCCGCTAAAATGATGGCACAATTCTATCTGACCTGCTGAAATCAGTGAATTTGAAGGGAACATTTTGAATACTACACGATCCCTGAATAAACACAAGTCTGCATTCCCTGAACTGATTATTTTCGTTTGTACGGTAAAATAAAGACAGAAGCCTATCCCTGAATTGATGTAAAATATTCTTGACCAGAAACAAGACGGCATAGCTACGCAAAAACGAGAACTTGTTTTCAGTTTGTGACGTGTTCAATCCCAATGTTTCTCAAAATACACGGTGTAATTAACATTTTGGCAAAATGGAAATTACTCGTGAGTGCTATGATCATTGAGCCGCAAATGACTTTATTTAAAGAGGGGCTCTAATTAAGGTCAAATTCAGTTTTGTGATGCATTCATTCTCCAATAGGTAGAGTCCTTATGAAAGTGGAAAAAATATCACAAGTCTCTTACCTTACATTAAAACGGTGTAAAATGCCATTGTATTTTTGATACCCTTCCATTGCGAAATTTGTTAACATCCAAAAACATCCAATGACGTCACATTTCAAATATATGGGTCTGTACATTTTTACGGGGAATTTTTAGTTCATTCCTGAATCTCCATGATATTCCATCAAAACGGTGTTGAATTTGACTTTTTGACGAACGAAAAATTGCCATATGGAATGTACAGACCCATTTATTGTTGACATCCAATGATGCCATGTTTCAAATAAAATGACATTTTACACCATTTTAACGTGAGGTTAGAGACTTTGTGATATTTTTTCCACCTTCATATTAAAGGACTCTATTTCTTGGAAAATGATTGCAGCACAAATATAAATTTGACCTTAGAGCCCCTCTTTAAGAATGTAGGCGACGGCCGGGAAACGTCAATACTACTAGTTGTAACATTACAAATTGTACAGTCTCATTTAACGTGCGCGTCGTGCGTGTGTCAATAACACGACAGATTTTTACATACAACGTATATGGAGGTCAAACTTTAAATGCCGTATTCTCAAAATATGAATATATTCAAACAAATGCCACTTCAGAATCAATGAAAGCAACTATCTCTGATACCTTGTATGCTAGTTTTATTGCAGTATCTTCAAAAAACCCACCCGCTAACTGTAAATTTGAAAGTTCATATTCATTACATAACCTAGTCATGCATTATCAACGGGCTACAACTTTCCCAATTGAGGTTGCAGCAGATGCGCTTAGAACCAACGCCTGCCACAACTAATCTGGGGACCAGCTCACAAATGCCACGTGATTACCAGGTACCTTAGATCCAAAGAAAGGCTGTGATTGGTTTAATTTTTCTTTTCATGAAACTAATGCACCCGCTCATCATATCGTGTCTGCTACTGCCATCAGCCATCGTATCGCAATGTCATTCATTGAGGTTATGTCTTCCTTCGTCGGTCTTGTGCCATAGTAACAACAGTTATTCATTAGGTGGTCAATGTCACATCTGTCCACTCCACACCGGCAACTCGCGTTTGTTTGATATCCCCAGTCGCATTTTGCAGCTGGTGTGACTGCATGTCCAGATCTTACACGGTTCGCTGTTCGCCACACTGGCCAGGGGAGATTATGTCCGGGCGGTAGAGTTTCCACCGGGTGTAAATCATACTTTTTGAGATTGCTCTGGTTCGTATCGTCATCCCAAGTGTCTTTCCATTGATTTATTCTCGCCGTTTCTGGTGTGCCTGTTAGAGGTGGCACTGTTACGAAACTCTTTCGCGATGAGAGACGAGCTACTACTGGTTCATGGTTGAAAACATTGTGTCGGGGGTCAGTTATTTGTTTCAGTCGCTCTTTTTTTGATAGTATACTGCGTCGTATACGAGGTGGAGCAATACCGCTGAGGTTGGATAAATCCTGTGTCGGGGTCGGTCGAATGCACCCGGTGATCATACGCAAAGTCTCGTGTAAAGCAACGTCTACTTCTTTGCTGTGTGTTGATCTTTCCCACACAGGACAACAATACTCCGCTGTGGATAGACACAGCGCCATGGCGGTGGTTCGGAGAGTACTGGCATTCGCGCCCCAGTTGGTACCGGTCAGTTTACGAAGTAGGTTGTTTCGAGTCGATACTTTTTTGCGGGTTTTGTCACAGTGTTTTTTGTATGTTAGCGAGCGGTCTAGAGTTACACCAAGATATACCGGGTTTTCAACATGCTCGAGCTTCACACCATTCCAAGTCACATTTAGTTTCACTTTAGCCTGTTTGTTTTTAAGGTGAAAGGTGAAAGGCACCCGCTAATAATAAACAAAGCTAAGGTGTGTAAGACTAATTGCGGTGACACCATGTGGAATCTCAATTGAGTAGTAATTAGTTCTGAAAAGAACTGGGGGTACAACTCGACGTTTCGATCAGTATGCTCTGATCGTCCTCAGGAGAATGCCGGACTCTGGAAAATGCTGCTGCTTAAGTAGACTGCTGGAGGATCATCCCATGAATGGATGCTGGAGGATTAGTTCGTTGAGGCGCGCAGGCGTCACCGCAATTAGTCTTACTTATCATCCTCACCATGCAAAGCTACAAGTTTTACCTAAAGCTAAGGTGTACTGTCCCAATCAGTCCAGTCCCATCGCTGGAATTCATACTGGCCGTACCGTATGCCAACGGACCTATACCATTCGGCACGGGGGGAGGTACAAATTGTGTACGGTTTTGGAGGGACGGATATGCGAATACATTGAGGTTGATATTGTATAATTCATTGTTGCTTGGGGGAGGGTATGGGGAAGCTGGAAGGAGAAGGACTTAGAATAAGAATAAAATAGCTTAAGGTACCCTTTGCTTTATGTTATGAATTGAGGAAACTGAGGGCTGGGGCAAATCACTTTAAAGTAATGTTACTCATAATAAAAAGAATACTCTGATTCATTCATTTTTTTAAGAAATAATTTTGATACAAGTTTATTTCAGTTAAAGTGTCAACTTTTGATGTAACTTGACCTCCTCACAAAGTATTTTATTAAAATTAATTTGAACAAATATAATACTCAAGCAGTGAAACGATCTATTTCATTACATGAATTGCACATCAAATACAGTCCCATCGCAAAAACTAAATGTCAAAAAGTAACTCTGTTGGATCTGATGCTCATGAAGTTCATCGTCCCAACCTTTCACATACTCCACTGGCCGATGTTTTGACAGACTTAACTCAACTGTATTATCAATGACATAGCAATAATCGCCTTCCTTGTTGAGGAAACGAATATTCCAATTGGTGTCAAAGAGGCATTCAAAACAGTATTTGAAAGTCTAATTCTGCTTATGTTTTTTACCCTAGATTTTCTGTGTTTTACAAATAGGTAGTCAAGCACATCAGGTTCACAATCCACTTTACACACTGCTTCTGGATCGTTCTTGCAGCTGGAGTCTATTTTTTTCTTTATTTCCACCTGAAGGTTTGGAGAAAACAGTTGCTCTGTTGATAGTGTCAACGGGAGTCTCAGCCTTTCGGTTGCTCCGGAGTATAACGTTAGATTTTGCAATCCACTGGTCCCAAATATTTGAGTAACCAATGTAGTGAATGTGATATTCGGTTGCACTCTCTTCAGTGATCTGGGGAAATTAAATGCAACATAAACACAATTATAAACATTAAGTGAATTTGCACTGGGAGGCTAACATTATAAACTTTTTCTAGGGTATCCCACCCCTACCCAGTACTCGCAGTAGTTCGAAGAAAACACTTTGTTGGAGTTTTGACTTTGAATATACTTCTTCAGTAGGCCTAATTTTTTCAGTTTTAATTTCAATTTTAATTCGGGCTTTCAAGTTTCAGCTGATTGGATGAGCCTGTTTTTTCTCTCTGTGGTCTCCTTTGTACAACGTTGATTAAATCAATGTTATTTCGACTAACATCATAAAAATGCAATTGCAATTAACGTTTTTATTTAGCCAGCTACTGAGCTAAGCGCATAATAATTATACCTACTGCCCCGTAATACCCCCTTTCCATAATGGTTTGTACCACTAACTTCGAGTCGCGGAGCGGGAAAAAAGTGCACAAATTGAGCTAGTTTTACCATGGTTGACTAACGTTTTTAACCAAAGAAAAATAGAAAGTAACAAACCTCAATATCAAAGATTTCTGTCGGCCGCCACCGCAAACTTCTCTTCTTTCGTCTGATGTCTTTAATATTTGGAAAACTGTTTAACTGACGGTAGTATCCCGGTTTGTATTCGGACCGTTTGTTTCGAGTTGTCCTCGTCATGCACGCCATTGATAGTAAGCGCGCTTGTATCGCGTTATCGTGATCGATCACGTGGCGCGGCGCGGCAGATGGATGATACATTAGACTTGCCCGGGCACATGCTTCATCGTAATACGCAAACGCCACGGTGAAATGTTTGATCTGCGAGAACGTAATGTTCATAACTTGCACACAGCGCGCGGGTATTAATAGTCAAGAAGAGACTTGTTAAGTTTAATAATGACGCGCCCATTAAAAATGATACTCGCTGTATATAAACTTTTTGTAATGTTGTTGTTGTTATATCGTTTTATTCAGTTAAGAATATAATGTATATAATAAGTACACAGCGTATCAAATTGAGCAACCACTCATAACTAGAATTATTACATATTAAAAACAATGCCTTTAGGTTATTACCTATAGAATTTTTACCGGTATATACTTATGCCTATGGATTTATTGCAAGCTGTATAATGCTTTAACAATATAATTGATGCTCATCATATTGATGAGTACACCTGAGGTAGGGTTGCAACCTATAGCCAGCCACCGACAATGCTGAAGATGAGTCTTATCATTTGCTGGTTGATTGCATAGTTTGCAAATGCACACATTTGGCCTATAACAGTTTGTCGTACTGCAGAGTAGATGGTGAAGACCATTGCTATACCACATGCCTAGATTACGCCTAGTTCGGTCACAAGAGAGATTTTCAGGAGCACATGTGCTATATGTAGTGGGTTAAGACGTGTATTGTTTTGGAGTGACTCTCTCACCAAAAATGAGGCCGATTGCCATCCAATGGTAGACATAAGAGAGGAGGTCGATGCATATTTAGACACACCAAACCACAGTTTGATTAGTCTCCCTTGAATCTCATCCAGAAACAAAAAGTCATTCTCGGTGAGGTTTGGGGCTAGTGTTTTTAATGGATAAGTCGAGGTTGGGAGGACTATACTTAGGAATATGCGTTCAAGTGAGGTCAGATATATTCTGGTGAGTGGGATTCTCATAGCAACTTTGGCACATGTTGCGATACCTTTGTTACGAAGGTGCTTGGTGTGCTCTGTCAAGCCACCTTGCGTTTGGAATACAACACCCAGATATGTGAACTGTTTTACGATCTCTAGATTTTCTCCCTTGTATTTGATTACATCAGAAGATGCTATAGTTTCCCTCCTCTACGAAATTTCATGACTTTAGTTTTACCAGTGTTGACTTTCATTCTATTAGTTTCACAGTAGTGGTCTAGATTGTCCGTGGCATGTTGCATTGAGGCTAAGTTATTTGAACAGATAGCTACATCGTCAGCATACATGAGAATGTTGACATCTTCCATGTCACCTATCAGGGCAGAGGGAAGGTCAGAGGTAAAGAGCGAGAAAAGGTGAGGTGATAAACATTCACCTTGGGGAACACCCCTGGTCTGTTTTATTGAATGACTATATGCATACATGGGGTGTATGCGCTCGTGTTGAACTTCGAGTTTTACATATCCATCAGGATCTATGGTTTGAGTTATCTAGTCTATAATCTAGTCATAGTCTTCCAGTGAAGTACATTATGATTCCTGTCATAATGGAGTATATAGACTATAAATGTTAAAGTGTCAGTCGTATACTGTGTGCAATTTAAAGGGTGTGAGCAGGAATACAACATTCTTAATCATGTTATTGTTAGTTAAAACAAAATGTTGAGACTGCATTTATTTTGTCCAATGCTAGCATTTATTATCACTCGGTAACATCTGCATGGCTTGATTGTATTGGAAAAATATCAAGTGACAATGATATCTATACGAGTCGAGTTAAGGAGCATTTTATTATTACTCAGTAACATCTAGACAGATGTTATCTCGTGATATAACAAATGCTCAAATCGGCCTCTAAGACACCCAATATTTATATATTACAAACATAAATTAGCCCATGTAATCATAATAGGCCTGACCTTTTCTTGAAATTTTCTCGCCCATAAAAAAGACCTATGCCTATACCCCCAATTATAGTGTATAATTTGTTTGTTTTTTCAGTGATACATGTTAACATGTACGAAGTTATTACAACCAGACCAATTTCCCATACACAAAGTATGGTGGCTAACAGAGGCCGCAAAAAAATCGGGCCAACGCTTTGAGGCGAAGCGTGCGGAGACCAAGAACCGGAGACTTTTCTCTTTTTTGGCCTAAGAAACAGAAATAACAGAGAGAAAAAAGCGGAATATTTATTTCCCCCAAACCGGCAAATAATTGCACACAGCCTCGCAGGACTTATACACATCATATATTATTTAATTTTCATTACTGACAGCACGCGCACATAAATTATGTAGGCGTGTTGGAATGAAAAACCAATAACTTAATTTTCTTCATTGAGATGGAACGCAGTTATCGTTGGAACAGTGACCATGTTTAAAGAGACAATATCGTCACGATCAAAAGGACATGGAATCGAAGTGCTTGTTTTAGATTATCTCAGTGACTGAAAATACTTCCCACATGATAAGGTCATATTACCGTAGCTGCTGTATAAATGAGCCAGTAATTATCAGTCAATGTGTTCACCTAAAACTAGGACATCGATTCCATGCCCTGTTGAAAGTCTGGTTTGATCGTGACGATACTGCCCCTTTAAAGGGACTGGATATGTTAGAGTATTGGATGGTCAAATAACCAAATGGTCAAATTTACCTTTCTATGCTTAGTGATTGGCTGAGTATATAGTACGTCACACAAACGTCGGTGTAGGGCAAAAAACAAATCAATTATTTATCACCCAACGCAGGAATTTCATTCATCTATATCGCGATTCGCGTTACCCGCTGCTATATAGGCCTAGGATTCTAGCCGCCGCATCGTCATCGGTGGCGAGAAGGGTAAGGCCAAGTATAAAAAAAAAATACCAGTTGATCGTCCTGGTTTTTTCAAAAAGAGGAGGATGAGGGCCTTTTTTTTATTTTTTATTTTTTCCAAGATGGCCGCCAAGCATTTAAATTCAAAATGGCCACCAATTTTTCAGTTTGAAATTACCGCCAACTTTTTTTTTATAGCTATCGAACAAGACGAAGTAAAAATACATGAAAAATTTACTCTTTTTGTGGACAAGTATAAAAAATAAAAAATAATTTAAAAAAAAGGATGCGGCCTCAAAAAAAGATGCGGGCGGGGAAAATCAACTGTTTTTTTTTTTTTACTTGGCCTAAGACGTGGGCATTAGTAAACAGAAAGTCGTGTGCCACGAATCCCGGCGCCTGAGTATCGCATGTGGATGTTTGTTTCGTACAGATGCCGGTACTCAGAAAGCACCGAGTAATATACAGTCAAAATCAATTGATAGTACCGGTATATCCAAGTTCCATGTAAATAATGTTGTCTATGAGGTGCATACTGTAATTTTAAAGAAAAAGTTATAATTTCCATCTTTCCAGTTATAATTTATATAAGGACGACTACAGCGACTATAGCTCTTTCCTAAATTTTAAGCTAGAATGAATGCAACAAATATGAATGTGTAAATTTCCACTATTTCTCGCGAACGACACAGGTGAAACTTCCACAGGTTATATCTTGATTCAAAGAGAGGGAGCATACTCACAGAAGCAGTTTTGCCAACATTACCAATGTTGTACCTTCCCTTTAATGTATATATATTGATTCAAAGAGAGCAAGCATACCCACAGAAGCAGTTTTGCCAACATTACCAATGTTGTACCTTCCCTTTAATGTATATCTTGATTCACGAAAAAGTGAAGTGTTCAGCCGCCACTTTATTCAATAACAGATATTAACCAAAGACAATGATTTGTAGATATATGACAAGTCGATCGGCCATTTTGTTGTTGAATTCGTTCACAACTTGACGGCGGCACTGAGTCTTTCCAATGGACCTGTTATTTCCATTCAAACCATGTTGCCAATTAATTTTTGCACGGGAGTCCCTGCCAAAAAAGGGTAGGGCCTATTGGCCTGCTGGCAAAATAATCCTCGGTGAAAGAATGTATTCCCCCGGTATTCTTCTGTCATGTTGTGGTACATGATAGCCAATAGTAATCGCCTTACCGGGGTGCCAATCCCCCCCCCCGATAACGTTGATTGAATATTGCTTTCATTATATCTGAAATCCTTTATCCGCCAATCCTAGACATAATAAGCTACCGGTACTTCAGTTTCTCAGTCGGTACTATAATGCCACTTACTCCTGCTCTTAATTCGGTCGGCCACACTGTAGTTAATGTGTGAGTCAAACCGTGTATTCCACTGCAAATTAACTTAATTTGCTCTGAGTAGGCCTATGGTAATTTTTACATCAGCCTAATACATTTTAGCTTGTTTGTTAAGTGCCTGTCTTCATGGATTGGGCGCTATATAAATGCTTAGGTTGGTTGTTTATTAATATCTTGATTCAAAGAGAGTTTACCGCTGCATGATGTCATTTGCTGTGTAGCCTACATGTGTGATTAGAAAGTCGATCTGCAGATATGTTGGACCACTTGCCAAGTGGAGCATCGTAGCTTTTAAAAATATATGCATGGAAGTGGATATTCGCGAGGTGAATTAGACGCTGTATCACTATCAGTCCCCGAAGTTATGTTTATTTTAAATAAAATAGTTCCTGTATCTGCCGCTCTCCGACTCTTTCTCATATAACATACGATTTCCAAGAAAGCCATCCTAAAAGAAGAATTTGTGAATGCGTATATAAACGGGTTAAAGGCGCTGTTAACGAAACCTAACCATAACAACATTTGGCCTAATATTTCACAGTTTTCACCGCACCATGGTTGGATAACTGTAACGGTGAAGAAAGGTAACCAACAGATCAAGAAAACCCCAATCACGAGGCCTATGGTCTTTGCTGCTTTATACTCGGTATTTATGGCAGTTTCTGATCTTGACATATCGGCACCACCTCGGTGTATACGCATGGCCTCATGGCCGCCATCACTGAGCTCCATCCTTCCTCTTTGTACTCTCTTGATATGTGCTTGAGCTGTGAGGAACATTTTTGCATTAAGTATCATCATTATTGGGGTAGGAACGAAGAACGCAATGCAGGATGTGACAGTGGTGTAAAGTACCGAGTTAGGAAGTATACAAGTGTTCTCACTGCCGTTAAACAAATATATCCACGGAAATGACAAACATAGAGAAAGACACCAAACTGCACATATGAGGACTAGCGACAACTTCCTAGTCATTTTCACTGGGTATGTCATGGGATGAACAATTGCCATGTATCGATCGGCAGAAATAACAAATAAGTGAAAAATGGACGCAGTACACACCAAAATTTCAAGTGCCAGAAAAACATAACAGGACGCCTTCCCATGGTACCAGTAACCATTATTGACGAAATCCCGAGTGATTTGAAATGGTACAACGACTCCTCCAACCAGTAAATCTGCACATGCCAGAGACACTAGGAAACTGTTTGTGTAATTGCGTCGTAGTTTTTTGTCTCTGTTGAAGGCAATTATTACGAGGATATTTCCAGAGATTGTCACAAGAGCGAGCAATGATGCACACACTGATGCGGCAACCATCGAGGCTGCCGGCGGCTGACCATCACTCTCTTCCAACGAATCGTTGCTGGTGTCTGGCATCATTTTGAGTTTCAATTCCGTGTATAAACTTCGCCAGCCAAGATGTGGTAAAACTATCAGGCAAGTACAAACCACCGTAGATAGAGCTACAGGTATGTGTTTTCCTCTAGTTTCCGAGCGCCTCCACGAGCGCCTCGCAATCCTTTATTAGATGTTTTGGGTGAGTCGGTATAAATGATTTTTGTTTCCCTTTTGTCAACGGCTGTTTGCAGTGCAGTATAGTAAACTAATGAATGGTGTATATCCTGAATGGTATGTGCAAACAGTGTCGGACAGGTACAACGCAAATGTCATGTATTTTATCCATCCCCCCCCCCCTTCTCCATAAAAAATGTGGAAAACGGGAACATGAAAAATACTCGCAAGATTGCTGTATGTAGTGGAAATGGGGGAGGGGGGCACACACCTTGTCACAACAGTCAACATTTATGTAAATTTGACTGCGGACTCCTTCAACTCATAGATCTGCTCTCTGCTTTGCTTTATTGCAAGTGAGGATCAATATTATTATGACTAAAAATCAACACTAGCAAAACGTGACCACATTGACAAGTGTCTTAAAAAGTTCACTATTTGTGAAAAATTTGTTCATGTATATATGGAATTGAGGAGTGAGGTTTGCAATAGCACCTTGTAACAATCTCTTAGGACTGCAATAATTGTTGGTTCTGCTGAGAAGTGGTGGGATTACTCACAATTACAAACAATTTTTAAAATTGTTTTTTCAACACACTTCTATGCAGTGTCACATTTTCAAAAAATGCTTGTGTGTGAGGGTGTTTGTGTATTTTGTTTAAACAACATGGATAAGTTCTTGTAGGCCTATTTATTATAACTTATTATTACTTATATAAATTATAACAGATTATATATATATATAATCTGTTATATATATATATATATATATATATTTATATATATATATATATATATATATATATATATATATATATACAACTCAAAACAATTTAGGGAACACCAGTTTAATCTCAGTTAAAGCAAGATCATTTATTTCAGATAAACACAATGTTTCACAGAATTGATGAGAAACAACTGCACAATGAAACAGATGATAAAGGATGCATGTAGTGATTACACATTTCATGACATGACTACTGAAAGAGAGAGGGGGTTGCTAATCAAAATCCCGGTTCATGGAACATTTCAATCCTATTTGATGTTAAAAATCCGGTGTTCCCTAAATTGTTTTGAGTAGTATATATATATATATATATATTAAATCGGGAGGGTGGCCTTAGCTTTCGATCCAAACCGGACCTTCATCATAGGCTTTGACAAAGTACAACATAAAAACTCATCCATTTATAGGGAAAAGGGAAAGCAAAGGATCATGGGGCGGGATCCAAAAAAGGCGGGAAAATGCCCCATAGAGCAATAGATAATTGGCATAAGTGGACCGCCCACCAACATAGGGGCTGGTTAGCTCAGTAGAGTATATATATATCAGCTTAGAAGATAATGGCAAATATTTTTACAAGGAAAATATAGCGTCTGGTGGTAAGGGTCAAAAGGGGTGCACCACCCCCCCTCCCCCCCGGAATGGGCAAGCAACGCACATGGGCAAGCTAGTTATGTGCAAAATAAAATAACAATAAAATTACAATAAGTCCCACTGTCAATTATTTTATTGCTATTATTTTATTGCTACAGAATGAGAATAGAAATATACAAAGGCATTTTTTGATAAAATATCATATGGGGATTTTAAAATAAAAATTATTTATATTTTATAAATATTAAAAATTCAATAAATATTAAAGTTATACCAATTAAAAGAAATTTAAAATAAGATTATGTTTTTATAAAATCCTGATACATGAATTTTAAAATATGTAGAGTGGGATATGAAGACAGGCCTGGGGGATTTTCTTTGATATGGAATTGACCAATCCAGTCTATTGTCCTTAAGTCCTGCCCATCTAATAACTCAGTCACACCAGCTGAGTAAAAGCAAAGTGCTTGACCCACATAAGAACTATAGTCATGGAAAGGCTGAATCCTACTGGTTAAACCCTGCCAACTGATTGACATGTTGGATGGATCCATTGAGCCAATTTCACAATCCATAGTTTGTGGTGCTAAAATCTTATGTATTCTTTTCTATGTATCTTTATACTCAATGCTCTGACTGAATATCCATACTCGCTAAACAATAATAGAACCCATCTGTTCTTTCCTCATCTTCCATTGAGCATAAGTGTATTGCATCAACTGGTTGTACACCGATGACAGCATGAAAAAACTGTTCAAATGATGGACCTTGGCCTATGGGGGTGCTTCCATAGGCAGATGCTCTTGATCTATCCATCTTAAAGAGGGTCATGTGAGGGTTAAACGTGGCATGGTTACCCGCAAGATTGATCCCTGTATCTTGTAAGGCAGACTGGAGAGTCTGTGAGAGTCTCATGAGTTTGAGAGAGGAGACTCTATCTGGAGGTGAGTACAGGACACGATCATAGAACTGCCCCAGACCCTGAAGTCGCAGCATTGTGACAGGTGCCAACATGGCGGAGACCTCCTGCTGGAGTGACCGGAGCACGTCGACGGCTTTTGACATATGGTGTGGGCTGTCAAGACGCATGGTGCATAGGGTGATATGGAGGCGGGATGGGTCAATGCGTGCCTCTTCCAGGTGTGGATTGTCCTCGCACATGGCATCCTGAATTCGCATCACACACTTGTGGATGACAGGGTCTGTGATACGGATGGCAACAAAGTAGTTTGGTCTGTCTGACTGCGGTTGCTGCCTCTTATGTCTTGGTGCTTCAACATTTCCCATCTTCCATTGAGCATGAGTGTTTTGCATCAACCGGTTCTACACAGCTGAATCATTTCCCACATCTTGGTCCATCTCATTTTCAATATCATCACTAACTTCGTTCTTCTCTACGCTCTGATTTTCCTTTGAGAACATCTCCACAGTGCTCAAGATAGTTTTGCCGCCACCAGTTGACCCGAACACATCATCCAACCGTTTCTCCTTGTCCCAGACGATCTGATCCTTGTACTTGAAGTACTGGATACGATGTCTAGGTATTGCTAGGGTATTATAATCATCTACAGTAGAAATATCCACCCAGCTGAATGCTGTGAATGGTTTTTCGATGGTGCCCACGAAACGGTCCAGGTAGCCAACGATGAAATCCTCCTGCCGGAGCTGCCTGTCCCACTGGATGCGAGATATCACCTCGGAGGCCGTCTTCATCCGGGGCTTCTTCTCTGGTCCTAGCCCGTCATCGTCAGCCTGCTTCTTTTTCTTCTTCTTGTCCTTTCCTTTCATCCCTTTCTTGTGGTTATCTCCTTCCTCCTCGTCCGACAGCTGCTTGTCATCCTTACCAGGGGTCTTCAGTGATTTTGTGTCAGCATCATCTGGAAGTTAAGAAAGAAAGAAGCAAATTTTTTCATTGTAAAGAAGTTCATAAACAGTGTTGCCCCACAACACTCTGGAATTTCTTCTTCATAGCTTACACAGAGGGAATACAGCATGGGCTAGTCAGTGCCAAGACATACCTGCAACTGCATCCTCCTCCTCATCCTGCTCTCCATCTTCTCCTCCTATGGTCCGTCCTTCCAACCATTCCTTAGCCACATCAACCAGATTGTACAGCATGGGTTCTCCGATGGATTCCTTCGCCGATTGATACAGCATTTGCAGAAGCTCGGTCAGCAGTGGGTCATCACTGAGGGACTGCATCTTTCCCCCTCTGGGCAGAATCTCTAATTTCGGACTGGTTTGGGGATACGTCTCTTTTTAAGAAAGAAAAACTAGAAAATTATGTTTAGTGTTTAGTTTAAAGCCATTACAGTGGCACTCTACTTATACATGTATATAAACATTATGGGATTCACACAAAATGTTTAGTGGTAAGTTTTTATGGAAAATCATGGCTACAATTTTAATACATAAAATAGGAGCCAATGGTTGTGTTCAATATAATAAAATATTTGTTAGAATGGTGTTTGTTATTGCAGCATTGAAATGTAGGGAATCTATACTATTGGTAATCTGTAAAGTTTCACTTCAAATCATTGTCTGATGTGCTGTCATTCTGTGAGTTAAAACGAAACAGAACTCACCAGGAATGGAAAACTGCAATCCCACATCGAGACCCTCTGGCTTCAGTTGAACTACACAGCAATAGTCACCTCCAGGATCAGGCTCCTGCACAATGAATTCCCCCTCACCGACAAAAATGGAGCCAAGGGCTTGCAGCTCGCTGGGCAGGCCCTCCGAGACATGGGGTGTTGTTGTTGGAACTGAAGCTTCCGCCATGATCTGCGATTGATTTCAAACAAAATGTTACTTCACTGTAAACTTGTTCCTGAACTTAGTTCAGGAACATCTTAGTGACCGTTATGTGACTGTGTGTTGTCCATGTGATTATGTGTGCTGTCATTGACTCCTATGACGTCATTGTCACAGCGACAATGGCATTGACATATTGTAGAAACTGGAGTCAGAGGCTGTCGGACTGACTCACTCTCAAACTGATGCAAGTTTCATCAGTCCAAATTCATATTGATGGTCCCCAGACATCATGTGCATAAAATGATTACAATGACATCTGAGATTACGATGCCTTACTTGCTGGAGAAAGAGGGCGCCATACACCCAACACAAAATGAAAAGCAATCACAATTTCCTTTTTTGAAAATTCCATCTGTAAATTCAACAAATATGTTCTTTTTCTGGATTAAATAAAAATGTATTTTGTTTGATGGAGATCATGATCATGGTGAACGCTATGTTTTAGTGAGGAGACCTACACTTAACATGCTTAATAGTACTACATCATACATGTGTCATTAGTCTGAGATCAAGGAAAGAATGTAGAATACAACCACCACTTTTATATCCAATTAATTACAAATGTCGCAGATTTTCCTTTAAAAGATGACGGGGGATACACTTAAGGAGAGAAAAGTGTAGTCAGGTGAGGATTGGAAAAGATATTTTGGGAGATTTTGAGCAATGAATGTATGCACATCCAGTGAGATGTGAGATGCCATTTTTGTCGTCACATCCTTAGACATTGTGCACAAGTGGTGGTTGGCTTCGACATTCTTTCTGAGATCGACTTACATTTAAATGTGGTTTACACACTGCACAGTGATCAAATAGAGTACAACTACAAGCCGGTCCTTGCTCGACAATGGCACTAATCGTTGACTAGGTATTTTTATTTGTAGTACTAACAGCTACTACATACAATTACAAACAATACAAAACCTCCTCTGCCGGTCACCTCCTCGTGAAACCGCGAAACAGGTTTTGGAGTGCCCAGGTTTTTACTTGAGGTTGCAATAACTAGATATTTTTCTTAAATACACCCACGTTTATGTGTATCCTACCTGTATACTCTAGTGATTACACCACAAGCCAAATTTGTGAAGCAAGCTTTTAGTTTTACCGGGTGTCCTTGCACAATAAGTTGAAATGTAAACAATTGCACATGTCCGTGGGCGTCACTGATCTTTATTGAATAGAGATCAGCGGTGGGCATGCGGCCGCGCGGATGTAAACAATTGCACCCTCTTTCAAAAATATTCCAATTAAAATCACATACTAAAATTAAAACTCTAAAATAAAGGCATCTTTTTATATTATAAAATGTTCATAAACATATAAAAAAGATTGTGTTTTGTATCACACTATCAAAATAATAGTTTTATTTAGAAAATCGTTTTAAAAAGAAATATTGATATTCGAAAAGGGGTCGATATTTTAATCCAAGATGGCAGCGTCCATGAGCACGAGTGCTCTACCAATTGTCAAGTACAAACAGGACATCATTAAAGCTATCAAGAAGTCACAGTCGCTTGTAATAGTCGGTGAAACTGGAAGTGGAAAGTCAACTCAGCTTCCTAAATTCCTTTATGAAGCAGGTTTGATGTTTAAGTCATTATTATTAGAAATAAACATATTTTCATTTCGACTGCAGTTCCAGTTTCCGGACGCCTGTCCTCAGTCCTGTGCTTTGCCCCATAAATGTGGCACGGACACGCCCCCCCCCCCGCGGGGGGGGGCGTGTCCGTGCCACATTTATGGGGCTATCCTGTGCTGTGCTGTGGCCCACCATCATTGTGTGCACCTGTCCTCGTGACAAGTCGACCATTGTATACTACCTGTGAACAGCCTTACTTTTGGGACAAGTCGGTCCTTGTCCCCCAAGTAGCCTCTGAGTGTAGCCCCATTCTAGGGCCAATACACTGGACTCCCTCTGTATCCTGACCTTGGCCCTAGCACAACATGTACAAAAAAGGAGTGATTTTTCTTTATTTTCAGCTAATTGTTACAACCTAAAACTTAGTGATTAGGTAACCTTGCCCAAGCAGACACTTTTGGCATAAAATCTGTTATTCTGGGATATCTCATTTTCATGAAATTTTCGAAACATTTTGAAATTAAAAAGAAATAATAACATTAAAATTTCACCAAAATAACTGATCTCACAACAGCAAACTTTATGCCAAAAGTGTCTGCTTGGGCAAGCTTACCTAATCACAAAATTTTAGATTGTAACAATTAGCAGATCAAAAGTTGAAAAATCGCTCCTTTTTTGTACATGTGGCGCTAGGGCCAAGGATACGGAGGGAGTCCAGTGTACTATTGGCCCTAGAATGGGGCTACTGACAATGGTTACCCCTGAAAATGTCACCCCCTGTTGGTACAAAGTCTCCCCCTGTTGGTACAAAGTCTCTCCCTCGCAAAGTCACCTCCTGACAAAGTCAAATACTAATCATCATAATTTGTGTTTTTTATAGGGTATGGCAAAGACGGACTACTGGTGGGCGTCACCCAGCCACGCCGTGTTGCAGCCATCTCAGTGGCATCTAGGGTCGCGGAAGAAATGCAGTGCACTCTGGGACACCAAGTGGGCTATCGGGTGCGTTTTGACAATCGCACATCCAAAGGTGATAAGTTATACAGGCATTGTGACTGTTATTTTGTTTTCATAAACATTGCTGAAAAGGACATCCAACCTTTGGGTGTCTTTTGGACGTCCGATGTCGTATAAAATCGACACCCTTAAAAAGTTCAATACCGTGTTTTTCAAAGAATAACATATTATTGGTAATATAAATTATAAAAGGAGATGAAAAATCATTTTCACCAAAGAAGCAATTTTAATCATCTCACATTGTACCAATATCTGATTGGCAATGACAATTATTATGCTGTGTCATAAACATATTTATTCAATTAAATTGCTCTTAAAGGGACATTATCATCACGATCAGAGCAGGCTTTCAACAGGACATGGAATCGGTGTCCTAGTTTAAGATGAACACAGCGACTGGAAATTACTGACTCATTTATGTAACAGCAACAGAAATATGACCTTATCACATGGGATATTATTTTCAGTCACTGAGTTAACCCTCCTACTTTACTTGAACGTTAGTGGCAAGTAGCTATAGCGGTCAAAACCAGTCAACTGCCTGTTTTGACTGTTGACCCAAATGTGCACACGGGCATTTTTGACTGGTTTTTACTGTCGTTTTGACCACCCTCAACAAAACAATGCAATGCTTTTACCAGTCAAAAAATGGTTGACTCATTTTGACCTGTAAATGTACTTACTACACGTAAGGTTTGACAGTGTTTGACTTTTACGTGCACTAGATATACCTTGGGAAGTATATTAACATTTTTACTGATTTTGACCCTTGCAGTCATAGGAGGGTTAAAGGGAAAGTTCATTGGTGATTACCAGATTATCAAGTAAATGAAGTATTATCTAAAAACTAAATTAACCATCCTACTATTGATGCACTTTAATGGAAAGTTGCTGTAGAGGTCAAAATCAGTCAACTGCCCATTTTTGACTGTTGACACAAATGTGCACACGGGGGCATTTTTTACTGGTTTTTACTGTCAATTTGACCACCCTGAACAATAACAGACAGTGCTTTTTACCAGTCAAAAACAGTCGACTCATTTTGACCTGTAAATGTACTTACTGCACGTAAGGTTTGACAGTGTTTGACTTTTAAGTGCACTAGATATACCTTGGGAAGTATTTCAACATTTTGACAGATTTTGACCCTTGTAGTAGTAGGATGGTTAAAGTTGGTACGCGTATCAATCATCCTGAGAAATGATTCCATCTGAAGTGACTTCATCTTGGAGAAAAAAGGAATTGTTTTTTGTATTTACAAAAAGTTAATGTAAACACAAAAAACATGTAACGTCACATAAAAAACATGTAACATGTGCTGTTTTCTCAAATATATGATTACCTGTTGAGATGGAACTTTCACAGGTTAGTATTGTGATATGTTTCGAGAAAACTAGAGGGTTGAAATGAACGTATGTTTCCAAAAAACAATGTTGTACCTTTTCTCTGAAGGTCAATTCTAATGACAGCTTTCCCGCTGGCAGAATTGCATCACCGAATATTCTTCCGTTTTGATTGTAGACACTGCGATCAAGTACATGACAGACGGTTGTCTGCTGAGGGAGTTTCTCGAAGACAAGGAGTTAAGTCGATACAGCGTCATTGTGCTGGATGAAGCTCACGAGCGCAGCATGGATACGGTAAATTCACAGATTTTACAACTAATGCACCGATTAATTGCTGTTCCCACCGGTTCCCTTTCTGGCCAAAGTTTGTCAAAATAGTAGGGTCAGGATGGTCAAGAAGAAATTTTAAAAAAACAGAGTCCAGCTTAAATTTGTTTTATTTAACATTCAATAATGTAATAATGTAAGGCGAAGGAGGGAAATACAGCTATTTGTTTTCCATGATAATTGAGCTTTCGTCCATTCTCTTTAAAGGGACAATATCGTCACAATCAATAGGGCATGGAATCAGAGTGCTAGTTTAAATTATCTCAGTGAATGAAAATAATACCCCACATGTTAAGTCATATTACCATTGCTGCTGCATAAATGAGCCAGTAATTTTCAGTCGCTGTGTTCTTCTTAAACTAGGACGCCGATTCCATGCCCGGTTGAAAGTCTGCTCTGATCGTGATGATATTGTTCCTTTAATGCTCTCGCAGGACATCCTATTTGGTCTGGTCAAGCAGCTGTTTCTTAGTGCCCAGACATCGTCCTCCTCTCCCCCGAGGAGGAGAAACCCACTGAAGGTCATCGTCATGTCGGCGACCCTTGACCAGGGCAAGTTCTCCGACTTCATGGGCAGTTGTCCCGTGTTCGAGATCCCAGGCAGGTTGCATCCGGTCCAAAATATATACTGTGATCTGATAGAGGAGCAGGACGTCAAGAGAGACTTGACAGTCAATTACGTGGCAAAGGTATTTTTTTTTATTTTGCAGAAACTTGAAAAGCACTGAGCTATACAGAGTTACAGATGGCCGTTGGTGTTTGATTTCCAGTCAGTAAATATGCAACTCAGTACTTTACTGAGCAAGGTTTTGTACTCTTGTTTTTGTAAGCCATGGTGTTGGTGTAGTAAGCCATGGTCGAGCAGTTTGGTGCATCGGATTTGTGTTCTGATGTCTCAGTCATCAGAATGTGGGTTTGAATCCCAACCATGGTGCTTGTGTCCTTGAGCAAGACACTTTACCATAATTGCTTCTCTCCACCCAGGGGTAAATGGGTACCTGTGAGGGCAGAGTTGGTTATTGTGTTTGATTAGCCCTATATGCGCTGTAATGGCAGCAATTGAGCTGTATACTCCCCAGGGAGCTGAGATGGTTTCAGGAATGATTTACGCGCCTGATTAGCAGGGGTAATAATATAATGCGCCTTGAGCACCAGTTTGGTGGATACGTGCGCTATATAAGTCCACATTATTATTATTATTATTATTATTTTATTATTACTCTTATAGTGTTTAAAGTGCTGACTGTGACAATAAGTCCCTCATGTGTCTAGATAAGCATGAACTTGTTTTAATTAATTTTTTGTTGTTAAACAGCACACTCAATCGTCATTGCATGTAAAAAATAGACTTCCCACATTGTTTGAAGTGCTCGGAAGTATTCAAAAATCTGTATTTACATATTAGATATCATTTCATGGATCCTTCAACACGAAGATAAAGTGAAGGTAATGTTGGCAAAACTGCTTCTTAACCCTCCTACTACAAGGGTCAAAATCAGTCAAAATGTTGATATTTTTTGCCAAGGTATATCTAGTGCACGTAAAAGTCAAACGCTGTCAAACCTTACATGTAGTAAGTACATTTACAGGTCAGAATGAGTTGAATCAAGATGGACATTATAAAACAAACAACTTGTGAAAGTTTCAGCTTGTTGTCATTAACCCTAACCCCCTAGGTATTCTGGCTAGGAACCTTCCTGAACCCTAACCCCCTATAGGTATTCTAGCTATGAACCTTCCTGAACCCTAACCCCCTATAGGTATTCTAGCTATGAACCTTCCTGAACCCTAACCACCTAGGTATTCTGGCTAGGAACCTTCCTGAACCCTAACCCCCTATAGGTATTCTAGCTATGAACCTTCCTGAACCCTAACCACCTAGGTATTCTGGCTAGGAACCTTCCTGAATCCTCCAAAATCCATCAGTGCACTTTTGGAAACATGCCCTTATCTTCAAAATGTACCATGCATTTTCGTTGATCTTTCATATTCAGCACTTATGACCTTTACTTCTTGCCAGTTCGTAATTTTGTCCCATTTGAAGAGGTGAAAGTACCAGTTTCCAACAGTGCTGAATTTTCCCCAAAAAGTGCCCCTTGGAGGATTTTGCAGGACATGGGGTGGCTAGGGTTAATGAGTCGTTAATGAGAAAATAGTGAAAATGCATTTAGATTATTTGCATTCCTTCTAACGTGTAATTTCGATAAATACTTATTCCGATAAACTTGTGGGGTGCCATGGTCGAGTGGTTTAGTGCATCGGATTTGTGTTCTGATGGCTAAGTCGTCAGAGTGTGTGGGTTCGAAGCCTTGCCGTGACCATGGTGCTTGTGTCCTTGAGCAAGACACTTTACCATAATTTCTGCGAAGGCCGAATTGAACCCAGCCACTGGGGAATGTACAAGCCAGTGCATGCTTAGTGCTGGTCCCAAGCCCGGATAAATGGAAGGGTTGCGTCAGGAAGGGCATCTGGCATAAAACCTGTGCCAAATCAAATATGCGGATCATGATACGCTGTGGCGACCCCTAACGGGAGCAGCCGAAAGAGGACAACAACTTATTCCGATAAACTTATTGGTAATAATTTTAACTTTTCTTAAAAATGACAGCACCTCGGACAAAATTATTTCTAGGGAAGATGGATATCATCATCAGCTGTTTAAAAAAAAAAAAATTTTACATTAAAACTCGACCATAGTTATTGTTAAAAAACGAAAAAACAATTGTTTTTTTCATAGGTAGTGGACACAGTCATGGACATTCACCTCGAGCAGAAACAAGGCGATATCCTAGTCTTTCTGACCGGTCAAGCAGAAATAGAAAAAGCTTGCGACATGATCTTCAAGAAGTCGGAGAAGGTAGACTACAGACAAGACATCAGGGATTCCTCAGTTGAGGCGCTTATGGTACTCCCTGTCTATGGATCCATGGCAACAGGTAAGTAAACAAAACAAGGTTGTGCGGTCTGGTTGACCTGAAATTATGAATTGCATTCAGAAAAGTCTTTGAAAGTTATTTAACCATATCCTTCCCAAATCCTCCAATATCCTCTTTGCATAACTGAAGGATTTTGAAGGATTGAGGTTATGTGGAAATTGCAGTGGTGAAGGATTTAGAAGGATTGAGGGCAAATGTGATTATTTGCTTGGTGGATAATGGAGGATCAAGGTGATCAGGCTATATTTGACATGGAGGATTGAGGTTACACTGTACAATGTCGGTCTGTCCAAAAAATGATTCTGGAGGATTGAGTTTATTAGGCCTACTTGCCTTTTTAGTACATGCACATCCAGGTTTATTGCAGTGATTGCAAGGTCAGTGCTTGGGTCAGTTGACACTGTTTATTGCTCCATGCATGCAGGGAGGGTCCCTGGCCATGTACATGTATCACAGATTAGAAACACATGTGTGCATACATGTCATGTGCGCATACATGTCATGTGCGCATACATGTCATGTGCGCATACATGTCATGTGTTTCCTTTACTACTGAAGGATATTGGAGGATTCAGGTTGTTTGGGGGCAAGTGGGCTTAGGGTTAAAGGCCCCATACACAATTGGTATTCGCAAAAAACATGTGCGTACCCACTGATATTAAAATGGACACTCTTAAAGCTCCTATATCCATTATAAATGAAATTTATTAATTGGTGTAAAGTTCATGATGGTATCGAACAGGTGCTAACATTTCAGCACAGTTAATCAAATTTTTTTTGCAAATAAATTTCACGTTGAATAAAAACTGTTTTATTTTCCTTCCAGAGGCTCAGCGACGAATCTTTCACCCGGCAGAGCGTGGCGTCAGGAAGTGTGTGGTCGCCACCAACATTGCTGGCACATCGTTGACAATTGATGGCATAAAGTATGAAAGTTTATTGTCAAGACCCGCCCCAACCCCGCCCGTAACCCTTGAGCTTCACAAAGCCTTTATCTTCCCCATATATTTGTTTACCCATATATTTGTTACGATAAACAGGGCATGGAATCAGAGTGCTAATTTTAGATTAACTCAGTCACTGAAAATAATACCCCACATGATGAGGTCATATTACTGTAATACCCCACATGATAAGGATTACCATTGCTGCTGCATAAGTAAGCCAGTAATTTTCAGTCACTCTGAAAATTAAACAAGGACACCGATTCCAGGCCCTGTTGAAAGTCTGCTCGTGACGATACTCTCTCCTTAATGATCAAAGCAAAACTGACCTTACTTTCCCAGATACTGTCTATCATTGTGACAACCACTTGACAACCAATATTGTACCTTCCGAGTAAAAGTTGATGATCGTATCAAAGTTTCTAATGAATTTTCTTCATTTATTATTTTTTTTTAAAGATATGTTGTGGACAGTGGGTTTGTCAAACAGCTCTCATACAATCCCCGCACAGGCCTGGATGCACTGCAGATCGTTCCCATCTCAAGGTAGGCTGTAGGCAAATATCAGAAATCCTCTAGGGCAACCTACTGACTATTGTGCAATTTCCAATAGGCCAAAGAAATTTTGTGTAAACATTTTGTCATTTCTCATGTTTAAATTTGGATATTTTGTTGTGTGGCAAATTGTGGGCACGGATTTCTGTTTTCCAGTGCTTATTCGTTAAAAAGTAAATAATTTTATAAAAATTATGTGTAAATGTCAAATCTTGTTTGTGAAGGGGGTGAAAGTTATAAAATCACATTCTCAATCAAAATAATGTTTAGTACTGAAAAGTCCATCTATGACTGCAAGGGTCAAAATCAGTCAAAATGTTGATATGCATGCCAAGGTATATCTTAAATGTTGAACACTGTCAAACCTTACGTGTAGTAAATACATTTACAGGTCAAAATGAGTCAACCGTTTTTGACTGGTAAAAGCATTGTCTGGTATTGTTCAGGGTGGTCATAATGACAGTAAAACCAGTCAAAAATGCCCCTGTGTGCACAGTTGGTTCAACAGTCAAAAACAGTCAGTTGACTGATTTTGACCACTATAGCTACTTGCCACAAAAGTTCAATTGTACATGTACTTGCCAAGGTATATCTAGTAGTACATTATGTCAAAATGAGTCGACCGTTCTTGACTGGTAGTGGAAAAGGCATTATCTTGTATTGTTGACGGTGGTCAAAATGACAGTCAAAACCAGTCAACAATGCCCCTGTGTGCACAGCCAACAGTCAAAAACAGTCAGTTGACTGATTTTGACCACTATAGCTACTTGCCACAAAAGTTCAGCTGGAAGGGTTAATTCAGGAAACGCTGTTGTTAATGTGCTTGTTCATCTTACACGGTACATGAATCTACATCCGAGTGAGGGCCCGGAAATCGCTATGATATGACTCCATTGCACTCATGTGAGGAATTACACAGCAAAAAATTACATTATTGTGTATGTGTTTTTTCCCACTAGATCAGAAGCCATCCAACGAGCGGGCAGGGCAGGCAGAACGGCACCAGGAAAGTGCTACAGAATATACTCCAAGTAAAACCTCTTTTTTTTTTATCAACTACGATCTGATTACCTTCCAATCTTGTCACATACAATATAAACTTACATATGAAAAGACTGTTTGAGGTGACACCATGTAAAAATTCTCTTTTGAGTAGTAAGTGGTTCTGAAAAAGAACCGGTTGGTTACTTTTTTTTCCCCTCGCTTTTATTATTCCCTTGAGATATGTGCTTGTTTACAAGGGTGCTTTTTTGAGCAGGTTCATAACAAACAAACAAAAATAAATTTCTGTAAGATGAAAATGATTATGTCAATGCGGAATTTCGAGTTGAGCAGCACCATGAAATTTGGTCCATGTAGGAGGTCGGCTGTGGTTCAAAAGGAATTCAAAGACCTGGGTCCACAGAGGGCCTTTAATAATAGATTCTGAACGGTGGTCTGCAAATTCTGAACGGTGATCGGATACTGCCTTACGTAAAATTTCTCACAATATTGCTTTTTAATAATAAATATCTTTAATTCGCTTTTCATATTTTTTTTTTCAGGGGCGTATATGAGAATACCATGTCTGAGGACATGATTCCAGAGATTCAGCGGACGAGTCTGACTAGTGTGGTACTCAACCTCAAATGCATGGGAATTCACAATATACTAGAGTAAGCTAATTCTCTTGTATGTGGTCAAACAGGCTGTGGTTTCAAGAATCAACTTTAAAGACCGGGAGCCAATTTCATCTAGCTGTTAAGCAGAGAATTTTGCTAAGCAAATATTTTTGCTATTAGCGGTATAAAACAGACTACCAGCCAAAAAGCATACATTTTGTATATAATTTTGGCTGGTCACCAAAGAAATACGCTAAGCAAAACTTTCTGGGAAGCAATTTTTTTCTGTTAAGCAGCTCTGTGAAATTGGTCCCAGTCCCCGAAGGACTAAGCAGTTATGGTTAAGTGTCTTGCTCAAGGACACAAGCGCCGCGACCCGCCAGGCCGGGATTCGAACCCACATTCTGACGCCACCAGAACTTCAGTTGGATGCATTAGACCACTCGGTCATGACACTCCACAACATTCCACTAGTCAGCAACTGATTAATACCCCCCCCCCCCCTGATTCAGTTTTATCTTTCATTCCACCAGTTTCCCTTATGTCGATCCACCAGAGGAGAGAATGCTACTTGAAGCTCTCAGACAACTCTACTATTTTGATGCAATAGACAAGTGAGTTTTCTGAAATTTTTCTTTTAACTCTAACCACCCCAAATCCTGCAAAATCCTCCAAGGGAAAAATTCAGCACTGTTGGAAACTGGTACTTTCACCTCTTCAAATGGGGCAAAATTACTACCTGACAAGAAGTACAGGCCATAAGTGCTGAATAATGAAAGATCAACGAAAATGCATGGTGCATTTTAAGGGCATGTTTCCAAAAGTGCACTGATGGATTTTGGAGGATTCAGGAAGGTTCCTAGCCAGAATACCTTCAGGGGTTAGGGTTAAAGTAATGGTTCTTTCAATAGTTCCCCCCCCCCCTCCCCACCCCACTTCCAGCACATCCAACCTGGGGATTGTCACAAATCCCCATTTACCAAATCCCCATATATGGGCCACTCAGAATGTTACAAACCTAGTGGTGTGAAAAAACAGATTTTTAGGCAAAAATGAAATAGTGAAAATGCGTTCAGGTTGTTCGTTTTGATTCCAACATGGAATTTAATCCTCATTAAGTCGCACATTCACTTGGGATATAATTTTACTAATCTGACTAAAATAGCAGCAACATAGATAGAAATATTTGAAGGGATGTTCGTTAACATTATCAACTTTACACTCAGTAAGTTTTATGTAAAACTGTAATCATTTAGGATTTTTGACAATATCAATGACTTTAAAGGTTGTTATTCATGTTTGAGAAAATGAACAATTAAATTAATAAATTGTTGCAATTTTTCACATAATTTAAAATAAACAGATATGAACTAGTCAATCTGTTATTTATACATATTATTGTTAATAGTTTGTGTTATAATTTGATTGATTGATTTTTTATGGCAGAGATGGTCGTGTCACTCATTTGGGACGGCTAATGGTCGAGTACCCACTCCCACCTGGCTTAGCCAGGGCTGTCATCTACTCTGGCGCCCTCGACTGTCGGGAGTTTCTCCTGCCAATCGCAGCCATGCTGTCCGTTGAAAATGTGTTCATTAGGCCAGGTATGAAGACAAACTTAGCCTTACTCTTGTCTTATAAGGAAAAAAAATAGGGTGTCCAAATGTTTAACTTACACTGCTCTCGCATGTGTGTTACAAACTGGGGCCAATTTCCTAGATCTGCTTTGCAGATAAAATTGCTTACCATAGCAATTTGCTTAGCGGATTTCTTTGGTTACCAGCCAAACTCTCATACAAAATGCATGCATTTTGGCTGGTCGTCTGTTTGATATTGCTTAGCAAAAATATTTGCTTAGCAATATTCTCTTCTTAGCAGCTCTGTGAAATTTGGCCCAGAAAGTGAACATACCGTCCCACGCACCGGGGGCCAATTTCACAGAGCTGCTAAGCAGAGAATTTTGCTTAGAAAATATTTTCACTAAGCATTATGAAACGGACTACTAGCCAAAGCACATTCATTTTATGTGCAAGTTTTGGCTGGTAACAAAGAAAATCTGCTTTAAAAAAAATCTGAAAAAAAATTGCTTACCGGAAAAAAATTGCTTAGGAAATTTCTTTGGTTACCAGCCAAACGTTCATACAAAATGTATGCATTTTGGCTGGTAGTCTGTTTTATATTCGCTTAGCAAAATTCTGCGCTTAGCAGCTCTATGAAATTGACCCCTCCCTGTATTGCCTTTAAAACATCAAATAAGCCACAAGGAGGAAACTGATGAACAAACAAAGAAACATTTACTGCAAAAATAAATTCAACTAATTTTTTTTTATTTTTTTTTTTCACCTTTCGTTTTTGGGGAGATAGGAGACCCAGGGAAACAGAAGGAAGCATCTAAGGCTCACACAACACTGGCCAAGATAGCAGGAGGTATCAATGACTTTGCTACACTCCTAGCCATATACAGGAACTATGCTGACAGGTGGGTAGTGCTTACTGAGGCCACTATAGGGTGTGTTTGTGTAGCTTCCCTGAGCTTACCTGAGTAAGTCACACAGGTGAGCTTCGAGCATGAGGTCATCGAATGAGTTATCGCCCTCTTGTGGTCATTAAGCGATGTGAGAAATGTCAAAGGTCGCACATTCATGACGTTAACTTTCAAGACTTTGTAAACAAAATTATCGTACAACACTAGCGAAAAATAATTATTTCCAAAGTAAATAATTGACTTAATGATTGTATTACTTCTCAGGTTGGTACGAACCAACACTTCTTCCAGTATAAGAAAAGTCTCTACTCACAAATTCACTGGTTAAGGGGTGAAAACTTTACAAAATTGTTCCACTGAAAACAAAAAAAATTTAAGTTTTTTAAGTGACGTCACGGCACATCACTTACCTGGGGCAGCCTCAAGTGACCTACTTTACAAGCAGTTACTCAAATGCAACTGAGTCCGACCTGGGTTGACCCGGAGAAGCTTCCTCAAATGCACCCACAGATTGACATCGCGCAATGCGATGAGGTTATTTCTCCATTAAATGAAAAGGACTGCTTTATGCCAGGATTTTGTAAGAAGCCTTTCCCAGCGGGAAGTCTGTGTTATCAGATTAAAGGGAAGGTACTAAACACTTAATTGGTGTAAAGTTGGTAGACATATTCATCATTCTGACAAATAATTTTCATCATAAGTGCTCTCATCTTAGAGAAAACAGGAATTGGTTTGTCAAATTTACGTTTCTGTACTTTTTTGATAAAAGATAAATAAATATTTGTAGAGTCCTACCTGTGAAAGCTTCAACTCTTTCAGTACACATCATTGTATTTGTACATGATCAGTGATTGTCACACCGACTGTGTCTCTCCTGCAGTGATTCGCCATCGTCATGGTGCAGAAAGAACTTTATCCATATGAGAGCAGTTAAGACTGCTGTCAGCATCCACAAACAACTAGAAGGCATCCTAAGCCGTCAAATGAAGGTCAGCATGGATGTAAATCCTCAGGGGAGAAGGTCAATATGGGTGTATTTCTTTGGGGAGAAGGTATATATGGGTGGCGGAGGAAGGTTAGGTGTAAATCTGTTGTGTGAGGTTGTCCATGGAAAAATAAGGTCAATATGGGAATATTTCTTTTGGGGAGAAGGTATATATAGGCGTAAACCTGTGGGGGAAGTTAGATGTAAATTTTGTGTGAGGTTGTCTATGGAGAGGTCAATATGGGCATATTTCTTTTGGGAGAAGGTATATATGGGCGTAAATCCGTGTGGGGGAAGGTTAGGTGTAAATCTTGTTGTGGGAAGTCCATGGGGAAAGAATGTCAATATGGGCGTATTTCTATGGGGAGAAGGTACATATGGGTGGGGGAAGGTTAGGTGTAAATCTGTTGTGGGGAAAGGTCAATATGGGCGTATTTCTATGGGGAGAAGGTACATATGGGTGGGGGAAGGTTAGGTGTAAATCTATTTTGGGGAAAGAAGGTCAATATGGGCGTATTTCTATGGGGAGAAGGTACATATGGGTGGGGGAAGGTTAGGTGTAAATCTGTTATGTGAGGTTGTCCATGGGGAGAAGGTCAGTATGGGAATATTTTTTTGGCGAGAAGGTATACATGTATATAATAATAATAATAATAATGTATAGATTTATATAGCGCACGTATCCACCAACTAAGTGGCGCTCAAGGCGCATTATATTATTATCCCTGCTCATAAGGCTCATAAGGCTCATAAATCATTCCTGAAACCATCTCAGCTCCCTGGGGAGTATACAGCTCAATTGCTGCCATTTCTAGCGCATATAGAGCAAACCATCTCTGCCTTCACAGGTACCCATTTAACCCCTGGGTGGAGAGAAGCAATTATGGTTAAGTGTCTTGCTCAAGGACACAGATGTCACGGCCGGGGCTCGAACCCACACTCTGCTGCTGGCAACACCAGAACTTGAGTTCAGTGCGCTAGACCGCACGACAATCCACTTTACGTGCATTATACAACACACGGGACCTACGGCTTTACGTCCCATCCGAAGGACGAAGCAATTATGGTTAAGTACCTTGCTCAAGGACACAAGTGTCACGACCGGGGCTCGAACCCACACCCTGCTGCTGGCAACACCAGAACTTGAGTTCGGTGCGCTAGACCGCTCGGCCACGACACTCCATATGGGCGTAAATCTGTGAGGGAAGATCAATATTGATGTAAATCATTGGGGAAAAAGTTCAGTATGCATATTAAGAATAAGTACTTCATTGATTTGTCTGTGATTTATTTAGTTTTGTCTCTTTCGTTTTGTCAATATCATCGTAGACGGCTCACTTCCCATCGGAGAAGGTATCGCCAAGCTCAACGCACAGTGATCTCTTGAGGCGGTCCCTGTGTGCAGGGTTCTTCTGTAATGTAGCCAGGAAGACGGTGTCGGGTCGAGGCTTCCGCACCATGGAGGGACACGGAACCACTGTTTTCATCCATCCATCATCAGCAGTAAGTCAGTCTTAAGATTCTTAAGGCCATATTTTTAATAACTTTTGTTATTAATTTTGTTAAGTTCTTTCGTGGACACCATGTAATTAATCTCTTCTTGGAAGAAGTGATGGCTCTGAGAAGAGCCGGTTGGTTTGTTCTCAACATTTCGACTAGTTTGCTCTAGCCGTCGTCAGGAGATTTGAAGAAAGTGTACAGTGCAGGAGCTTTTTTCTTGGAGGATCTTGCTGTAGGCGTGAGCTGCTGTGGTTGGTGCTCGGTGAAGTGTGTCGGCTGTTTGTGGATAATGTTCATTGGAGTGCGTCAGTTGCTGTGCTGTTCTTCATGGTGGCCGTTGTCGTGGTGTTCTCCAACACAAGATAAAAGCTCCTGCACCGTACATTTTCTTCAGTCTCCTGATGACGGCTAGAGCAGACTAGTCAAAATGTTGAGAACAAACCAACCGGCTCTTCTCAGAGCCATCACTTCTTCCAAGAAGAGCTTAATTACAAGGTGTACCCGAAAGAACTCAACAATATCTAACACCACCATGCAAAGCCTCAAATTCTACATACAATAACTTGGATTAACCAGTTAGTGTCGGAGGCCGTGTATACACGCATTTTTTTTTTAACCGCGGATCGGAGAGCGTCTAAACACGCATTCCGATTTTTGTGTGTGTTACCGGGAGACTTGTCAACACGCCACACGTGGCGTGCCGTCGTGGCGCCTGACTTGTATACACGCAATCGTTTCTCAGAGTCCATGGTGTCACGGTTTGGTGGCCCCAGACAAAAGGCACTGCAAACAATGAACGAGTTCACTCTTTTTGTTGATTTTTGCGTAATCCCTTTATCCAAGACCTGTTCCTTTGACATACCAGCCAAGAATTTGTAAAGACAGATTTATATCCATTGTTTACGAGGCCTTTCCTCTCTCTCCGGGTATGCCGTCTGTTCGACCGGGCGCTGGTCGCTAATAGGCCGTTGCATCGGAGCTTGCCAACGGTCTAATTGTGCTGAACAAACACAACCGTAATTAAAAAACTAGCCATTTAATTCTCGAAATGTCAATGAGTAAAGGTGTTTATTTGGGTGTCCAGACTTAGTTTCATTGACAAAAAAAATCATTAATGGCTAGAAATTTTTTCTGATTTTTCACTGAAAATAAACCCGCACGGGGGACCGGGAAAAAAAATATATTCCCGACGTGAACTGGTTAACACTGACCCGCTGCTGAAAAATATCAGATTTTGGAGAATTTTGTTTCAAAAATCTCAGTTCCTGAGCGTAAAAAAATAATATTTATATTTTGTGTTATAATATAGTTATTTGGCTGTAATGAAACATTGGACTGGGTGATATACCATGAGGTACTATGGACATCCAAGGTCTACATGAGAACAGTTTGCTCAGTAAGTTTATACCTTTTATTAACAGTGATGTAATTCTCCCTCCACTAATGTGGCTCAGTGCTAGATGCTGATGATTTCCAACCATACAAATATATTGTAAACTGTGTATTGGTTCTTGACTTCTTCCGCCCCGAATCACAGAGTATAGCAACAGTGTGTAAAGCGTGGGAAATTCAAATACAAATCTGCACTTACCACTGACTTGAGTCAGTGTACCGGACATTATTTCAATGAAACGTGCAAAATGCTTACTGATGATGCCTGCCATGTTTTTTTGTTTTTGTTTTTTTAAAGAGGCACTCTAAGGTCAAATTCAGTTTTGTGATGCACTCATTTTCCAATAGATAGAGTCCTTATTAAAGTGTGAACAAAATTACAAGTCTCTAACTTCACTTTAAAGTGGTGTAACATATCATTTTATTTGATACCCTTTCAGAGCGATATTTGAAACATGACGTCACTATTTTCTTACGGTAAATGAGTCTGTAACATTCCATACAGGAATTTTTTGTTTGTCAAAAAGTCAATTTCAACGCCGATTTGATCAAATATTGTGGAGATTCAGGAATGAACTGCAAATTCACCGTACAAAAATGTAGAGATCCATTTATTTGAAATGTGACGTCACTGTTGTCTTTGGATGTTAACAAATTTCACACAGGAAGGTTATCAAATAAAATGACATTTTACATCACTTTAACGTGAGGTTAGAGACTAATTTTTTATTTTTTTTTTCACACTTTAATAAGGACTCTAGTTATTGAAAAATCACAAAACTAAATTTGACCTTAGAGCCCCTCTTTAATCAGTGAACCAGTCAATAATACCACAAATTAAATCATTTCTCCAAAATCTGTAATGCAGGTCTGTGATTTCTCAGGATTCTTCCTGATTTCAGAATTTTTTTGCAAATCTCTCTTTGCCTCCAAGCAAAGAAAGAAGAAGCCTGTATTGTGTCCAAACCTCTAGTTTATTTTTTGTGGCGATTTAGGGAGTCTGTAAATCCTCCAAGATTAAACATCCAGGAGGTTCAGGGGACTTTGTCCTCTAGACCAAAGGGAGACCCAGGCCCGCTACTCATTTTTCAGGATTTTTTTACTTTTGTCAAATCACACTCCTGGTAATGTTTATCAAATTGTTTTTGTTTTATTTCAGGTGAAGTATGAATGGGTTGAAGAATTGTTACCAAAGTTACATGAGCTTGATGTGTACGGCTTGAGTGGATGTCTGGCACCTAAGATTTCAGAAACGTCAAGTGAAACCAACGACGACAGTACAAAGTGTACTGACGCCAGCAACAGCACAAAAGGTAATAATATCAAATCAGAAACCTCCACAGGCGACCGGGGTGGGAATCAAACCCACGTCGGTGTAGGGCAACACAACAAAAATCAAATAAATTGTTTATTCCCGCAATGCAAGAATGTCATAAATAAATGCAGAAATCTGTCACCTATATGAAGTATACTATTTGTGTAGTAACTCATTGCAATGTGTGGAGATTCATGGCCGAGCATTCTAGTGCATCGGATTCACATTCTGGTGTTGTCAGAATGTGGGTTCGAATCTCGGCCTGGCCGGTCGCGGAGATATGGTGTTCGGGAGAAGTGTACATCTAATAAGTGACTGTTCTGTAAATGCATCAGTATACCGTACATTTTATGTTTGACTCTGCTGTGTAACCAAGTCATGTGTGCCTTGTGCGTGCCTTTGGGTAAGGTATCTCCATCCTGTACCGTTTCCTGGCTGGAGAAATTCAGCGGAAATGCTTACACTTATACACAGTGCATAGGCGGGTGCGCTCTCCTTGGATAAGGTCCACATGTACACTGTATGCTGCGAGTGCAATAACTGTGTCGTAGGTAGGGTTGCGAGTTGCGACCCTGTACATATTCAAAGTCAAACAGCAGCCAGCGAATCTTCACCTATCACCAATGGATACCAAGTTCACAGTTTCTAGTACTTCTTTATTCCAGCTAAACCGTCAGGCTCTCAAGAGGAGACAAGAGTCCAACTCGGGAAGAGAAACGACAGTGACTCGGTAGCCGAGGCGAGACAACGTTACCTCGAGAGGAAGAAAGCCAAACTCAAATAGACCCTTCTCACTTTGCGGCCATCTTTGTCTGATACCCTGTATAATGGTAATAGCATTAATAGGCAACTACTATAAAGGGTGCCAGCCTATTTCCATTAGAGGGTATGCATTAGTTGGCTGATATCGGTTCTGGTAATCCTGTAACATTTTATCATTGGGACATGCAAACCGGATGTGTTAGATTTTTGCAAAATGTATTTTTTCATTTTCTTTCAAAAGGCCTGAGATTTAGGGCTCAATTTGGGTCGTCACCTTCCCCAATAATTTTTCAGAATCTTCATTTACATTTAGAGCTGGAGCTGGCAAATGAAGCCCCTAGGCATTGCATCCTGAAGTAAATTAACAACTTATTTGGTCACTCTGGATTTATAGACCAATCCAGTTATGGCAATATTTCCTGCCCACCTTTAGCAATGATGAAAACTCGGTCACGCCACCTACAGAAAAGCCAAGCACTTGACCAACATAGTAACACTCGCATTGGAAAGTTTTATTATTAAACCTGATTGGTTAATATGTGCCGTTTGATGGACGTGCAGCACCGGTCACATTATTGCCAGATTGTTAAATCCACCATGACTATTCACCAGGCCTGTGATTTCTCAGGATTTTTCCCTCATTTCAGGATTTTTTCACAAATCGCCCTTTACCTCACAATTTTCTTGAAAGCAGAGAAGTAGCCACCAAGGAAAGAAAGAAGTAGCCTGCATTGTGTCCAAACCTCTAGTTTCTTGTTTGTGGGGATGTGGAGAGTCTATAATTCATCCAAAATTAAACATTCAGGAGTTTCAGTGGCGTAACTATGCGCGGGGGCGGGGCGGAATGGCGGAACATGCCCCCAGCCAAGGTCTGTGCCCCCTCCCCCCATTCTAAATATTAAAAATATAGGTCCCCATTTGAGGCTGCAGGATACAAAGTATTGACATGCCCCCACTAGAAAAAGTGGTGTACCCCCTAGTGCCCCCCCTGAAAATTGGACCCTAGTTATGCCACTGGGTTCAGGGGGCTTTGTTCTCTAGACCAAAGGGAGACCAAGGCCCGCTACCCATTTGTCAGGATTTTTTTTTACTTTTGTCAAATCACACCCCTGATTCACCTTCACATGTAGGGTAAGCATGAATATGTTTCAGGTGTCACATTGGCCCGACACCTCTCCACTAATTGGCCCCGACACCCCTCCACTATTGGCCGCGACACCCCTCCACTATTGGCCCCGACAACCCTCCACTATTGGCCCCCATGTTGAAAGGGTGAGAGTTGGCATCTATGCATTGGGGCTATCCCACAACAAAGCTATTCTTTGTAATTTATACAGTGTATAGTATGAAACAAAAACAAAATTGAAAATTCATGTTTATTTTTCTTACATTTAAAACAAAAAATAAAATATGCAAATAACACCAATGTGTACAAAATGTAGGGATGAATTGGCCAGGTGGGTTGAGAGCGGGTCCTTATCCCCCCCCCCCCCCCCAGAAAATTGGTCTGCAGGAATCAATTAATAACAATTGTTCAACCCTTGTCAGTCATAAGAAATTTGTATACTAATTTCTACCTACAATGTTTTCAGAATATGAGTGGACATATAATGGTGGAAATGTTTTTGAAAATTGATCTTTATTATGATCATATACCATGCATTTCTTTTGGTCAGAAACTCAGATTTTTATATAAATCTCCCTTTGCCTCAAAATTTTATTGAAAGAAGAAAGGTAGCCACCAAGGAAAGAAAGAATAAGCCTGTATTGTGTCCAAATATCTAGTTTCTTGTTTGTGGGGATGTGGAGAGTCTTTAAATCCTGCAAAACATTGGGATGGTTCAGGGAGCTTTGTCCTCAAGTTCAAAAAGAGACCCAGGCCTGCTACCCATTTTTCAGAATTATTTACTTTTGTCAAAACAAACCCCTGCAAATATGTTTGGATCTGAAACGTCCAAAGTTGATTGCCATAAATATTTCTTATTATTGTGTATATCAATAACGGAGAAAGGACTTGTCTAGTTAAATGATGAAATAATAATGAACAATTTTTATATTGCGCATATCACCGTGAGCGCCTTGATTCTGTATTTTATCATATTGTATTTTGTAATAAAAGTAAGAAGTATTATTTATTGTTGAACTCGGTGTGAAGTGAGTGACGTTATTACATTTGTTCCATCACTGAACGAAACAAGATGTTTTTCTTTCTGTATTTGAAAACGCACTTTTCAATATTTAACCAGTATAACATTTTTGTTTTTGCTGCGTGGTTGGGCGACATAGAATTTTAAGAGGGCGCTGTTCTCAGACATCGTTACTGACTGATATGATGGGTTGTTAGGCGCGTCCAATAAAATATTGTTTTATCAAATCCAGAAGGGTGAACTGACCAAAACATCAATCCGTTTTTGGAGTGAGCAAACCAGAAATATTACAGAAACCGGAAACCTCCGGATTACCGTTTGGTGTTAATAACTTAGAATAAATATGTTGTGTTTAAAACAATATATTTTCAGGACAATGTAGGCTTACAGCGAATTTAACATCTCCATTTTTGTAGAGAGGTAAATTTAAAAAAATTAAAACAAAATAAATTAATTTAAAAATTAACAATTTATTAGATTTTGTTTTGACCTACACCGGCGTATGTATGAAGCACGATGGACTACAAAGGCGACTTGGGCGGGATTCGAACCCACCAGGATAACAGATTAATTTGATTTTGTTTTGCCCTACACCGAGATAACAAAAAGGAAATAACTAATTATATTGCATAATGTACATAATACAATTATGAATTAACTGATGGCTTCAAAATATGTCGATTTTAAGTGAAGATATGTACATAATTTATTGTTACACATCTATATATTATTATCCCCACATACCTCAAGCTCTGCCCAGTCCACTGGTCTGACCTGGGGATTTGTCAGTGGTCCCGTCGTTTATAAAAGGGACGACCAGAGCAAAATTTTAACAAGGCATGATATATCGATGTCCTCCTTCAATATGAACACAGTGACTTTTAAAAAAACCTTGCTCATTTATGCAGCAGCAACGGCAATGTAACCTTATCATGTGGGGTTATTTTCAGTCACAAAACTAGCACTCAGATTCCATGCCCTGTTGATCGTGACTTGTCCCTTCAAAAGCCATGGATGAGGGTTTTTGTCATGCATAGAAACTGTGTTTGGATTTTACAATCATCCTTAGTTAGGTGTAGGACGTCGTGAGGGGTGGCCTATAAGGATCATCCCATTCCATTTGGGCCCAGTAAAACAATATTTGAACAAACTCCTCGTTGGCACTTGACCAGTTCTCAAAAATGATCCCAAATTGGCAATAAATACGTCAAAAAACTCCCCAAAACTTAAAGTTTGTTTCTTATGTACAGTACATGTATTATTAAGAGACAAATTGAGTTACTTTTTTTTTCTTCACTTTCCGTGAGATTGTGACTTTTTGAGCAAGTGCACCTAAAGTTATCATTCATGCATCACAATCCCGAATACTTACTGTCAAATGGTGTTTAGAATTTAAAGACATTTCTAAACACTTAATTGTACCCACTTCTTTTTCCACGTTTAGCAAATATCGGCGATCCTCTGTACATTAGCTTTTTGACACCTGTTCATATGGTTTTTAGCATTCAAACACACATCACAGAAAAAGCACAATCTAAACATGTTTAGGCTAAACATGTGAAAAAAGTGGGTACAATTGTTTAGAAATGTCTTTAAATTCTAAACACCATTTTTACAGTGTACGGTTCATAATTATAACTTGTGTTCGATTGCCGTAATTATTTGAATGGATTAAAAATACTCCCATATACATTGCTCAATGGTTTGACAAACTATTTATTTTATTTATTTAAACAAATAACACGGATAACAGACATGCGTGTTTTATCTCTTTTTGGAAGATGTGGTGGCTCTGAGAAGAGCCTATTGGGTTGGAAGTACATCTTGAAGCATTCTATTTCTTGGTGGCCTTCTTTGACTTCGCATTCTTCTTCGGTGATTTGGCTTTCTTCGATGGCTTCTCCGATGGCTTCTCCTTCTGCACCGGCTTGGGCTTGGATGCTTTCTTCGGCGTCTTTACTTTCTTCGGCTTCTTGGCGGCGGCCGTGGGCTTCTTTGCTGCTGGCTTCTTTGCGGCCTTCTTCTTGGGTGACTTCTTTGTGGATTTCTTGGGCGTCTTCACCTTCTTCGTCGATTTCCTGGCTGCTTTCTTTGCCGCCACTTTCTCTTTCTTGGCTTTTCTTTTCTCCTGTTCCTTCTCCTTCTGTGCCTTGACCTTGGCGCGGTCCTTCACCTGCTTAGCCTTCACTGAAGCCGATGCCTTTGCCGCCTTGTTGTCCAGCTTGAACGAGCCGCTGGCACCGTGGCCTTTGGTCTGGACAAGTTTCCCAGACTTGACCAAACTCTTGATGCCCTTCTTGATGTGGATGTCGTAGGTTGCCGGGACAACATAGTTGGCGTGGATGTACTTTTTGATCGCCTGCAAGGATGAGCCGGAGCGCGGCTGTTCCTTCATGTTCGAGATGGCCGCCACGATCATGTCCTGAGCCGATGGGTGAGTTGGCTTCTTTTTGGGTGCCGCCTTCTTCTTTGCAGGCTTAGCAACCGAATCCGTTGTATTCGTTGTAGCCGTTGTAGCCATTGTAGCAATTATGAGAAGTTCAAGTATACGTAAAATAGTCCGATTCAAAACTGTGTTCATGGCCGTGCCAGGCGCACAGAGCTATTTATGCGCTCAATGCGGACGCGGTATAAATCACACAATTACAATGTTAGCGAAGTACTCGCCTCGCGTATTTCCAGCACAAAATGGCAACTGAAACGAGATTTGTGTTAGTCACCATTTTTCGACAGCATTTTTCTGACAAAAAACGATGCGCTTGTAAATATTTCCATTGCGGCTGGATAGACGATGAAATAAGCTTTATTTCTGTATGTAATTCGCAACAGAAACTCGTGTATAATTTGTAGAAAAACTGAGTCGTTATTTGAGTATAATTTTATTTATTTGCAATCATAAAATAACCCAAAATTTTAATTCGAATTGATGTTTTTCTTACAATGAAACTTGTCAGAAAGTAATACATTGTTCTTGAACTGCTAATATTCGGATTTTCTTCAAGAAAATGCCATATGGTAAAACTTGAACAAGTATTTCAAATTGGGGTCGAAAAACGAAAGGCGACGCCATGTTTTGTGGAATCAATTTTCAGCATCGAGTAGGGTGTTGTCGTCCATTGCATTTTGGTCTAAAACTACACTTTTACAACATTATAATACAAAATTAAGCATGAATATACATACAAAATGTCTTTCCAAGTGTAATGGCACGTTTATTAAGCAAATTGGCTGATTAATTTTGTAGTAATGTGTACTAATACGTTTTCAGCTTATTCCTATGAAATGAGACCAATCTGCTCTTGACGCAACCAAAAGTTGACGTCACTAAATCGGCCATCCCAGATGCCACTGAAACAAGTTCCAATTCTATGCTGAAAAACATCAAAATAAACACATATTTCGAATCAGGTTGACCCTTATAATCGTTTTGTACTAAACTTATCACATTTTCCTTTCCCTTTGTCAATTTGACGAGTTTGAGACCAATATTCTTGTTCATGTTACTCGCTATCTGGCCTCACGTTATGTTTCTTTTTAATTCTTCAGCAAGATTTCTATTTATAACTCGCCGTGGATACAATTTAATACGGGGATTTTACGTGATTAAATATTGCTTCATTTTATATTTAAAGACCAGATAAGTCATCCAATACCTATAACTTACACTTCAAAGGTTGCATTATATATATTTATTAAGAAAATATACTATTTAATGTCTTGCGTACACATACAACTCACTACACGCCAGAAGTTTAGCCACCATGAATTCGCTTGCAACAGCCACAGTACTATAACAATACACGGCAATTACACATCACAAAATTCACTCATCTTTCGACGGAAAGTTGTTATCTCTTTTTAATTTGACTTAATAAACATCAATTGTTTTTATGTAAATTTTGTTTTTTCAAATTCACATGCGTAAATAAATTTCAGAACTTCAGGTGATATTAAAGTTGGGGCCCAATAAATATTGGGGACAATGAACATCCAAGTTCTAACATATATCAGTCATGCAGCCAGACGCAACACTCAAAAGTTTATTACAGTAACAAGAACGTTCAAATTTTTGACAACTAATGAATGAATTTTCTGAAAGTATCAGGCTTTTTATATGACCTTCACATATGACCTTCACATATGACTTACACAGTGATAAGTTGACTTGTATTTTCTTTATGAAAACAAATGAAAATGCATAGGTTGTCATGTCACAAAGGCCTTTGTCATTTCATTGTAAATTGCACTAAAGAGCATATGCGCTGCCCGCCGCGTGAAGTTCGGTAGGATTCAATTTCAATTGAAAAATAGTGGGGGGTTTTTCTTCTGCTTTCATTATGATTAAACTTAACTTCAAATGAATTTTCTAACTGACCCATCAAGAATTTAAAGTAGGATCCTTTTCTTCAGATTTAAATGAATAGACATTCAAGAAGAAGAAGAAAAGGGCATGAAAAGGTCAGTTGTCAAACATTCGTTTAAGAAAATCATTTGGAAATTATTTATTAAAATCTATAAATAAATAAGCCATTATTAATTGTTCGTAATTGTGAGCACCTGACCTGATTATACACGTGTTGGGACGAAAATGGTGAGCAAAACTGTTGGCCCACCTTTGACACAGTAACAAATCTCATGGGGAAGTCTCATTAAGAAAGTCCCTTCTACCCTGTCCAATGTTGAGCGCTTTGAATTAGGCTGGGATATCATGCACTGCCAAATGTTTCCAAGGAAAATCTGGTTAGGCACAACCCCATTGTATAGGCACTGTATAATCATTATATACCATAAATAAGTCACTGCTATTTATGTATAGGGACTATATACTATTAATATGTACAAAAAGAGCGGCCCCTCAAAAATTTAATTAAAAAGGGCCATACGATTCTATTCATATCGGTGTAAAATTATATGCTTATTGTGCTGTGCACAGGTTTCTGGGAGAAATAGTTGTTTTACTATTTTTTTTACTTAACGCAATAGACATGGCTGTTTCCCATCACATGCAAGCAGATTTGTTATTAAAAATTCATTTGGATTTTCATTTACGTCTGTGAAATCAGAGTACCTCAGGCAGAATAATTTCACAGGATATAAAAGTTTGCTTTTAGGTAAAACTACATGAGAATGATTGTTATATACAATCAAAGTTATATACATATGTATGTTTATGTACAATATGTGATTGCTCTAGTCATCTGCATGTAGAGAAGCCAGTATGGTGTAACTGTACTGTAAATAGTATATTTTTATATATAAATAAATACATATATATATATACACACATATATATATATATATATATACATCTACTTATTGTGTGGCTCAATAATCCCCCCCCCCCTTTGTTCACTTCTAATACTCCTATTGGCTTTTTCTAGACTGATGCTTATCTTTAATTGGTCACTATTTTCCCGCCTTTTTGGGATCCCGCCCCATGATCCTTTGCTTTCCCTTTTCCCTATAAATGGATGAGTTTTTATGTTGTACTTTGTCAAAGCCTCTGATGAAGGTCCGGATTGGATTGAAAGCTAAGGCCACTCTCCCGATTTAATTTATATATATATATATATATATATATATATATATACTTGTAGTAAAACTAGTGGAACGCTGGTAGTTGTAACTCCGAGTTTCACGCGTTATGCAATCATCAGACAACTGATAGTCACCAAGTGATTACTCCTATATATATATATATATATATATATATATATATATATATATATATATATATATATATATATATATATATATATATATATATATATATTATTTTGAATTCGACATCGGGCGACCATCGGTCGGTGCCATACAGTTGTGCACAAATGTCCCTTCTTTTTTCCCTGTTCTGTTTTATCCTTCAATACCAAAATCAGGAAACTTGCTTAAATTAGACCAAGGAAGAGATCTGGGCTTTAAAATCAGTAATTTTTTCTAAAATAAAGCTGTGGCGATAAGGCAACCGGCCCCGGTCGCCCGATTTTTAAAATTTAACGCTATAGGTCGACCACCGGTCGCCTATGTCCTAATTCAGAAAGATAGATATATATATATATATATATATATATATATATATATATATATATATATATATATATATATATATATATATATATAAACAGGTTTATATATGAAAGGACCACTATGCATGCAAAATGCTATACTTTTGCTTATAACACAGTTAAAACATTGCAAGATCAACCATGATTTTTTTTCTGTGATTAATCTTCCAGAGATGCCAACATTCCAAATTGAAAAAGAGTAATTCGCCACGGTTGAATCCGCCTCGGACACGAAAATACACAAATTACCCCCTTTTCAAACCTCACACTCGAGGCTTTACATTTTTATAAATCGTAAAAATTGATACAATGATCGTACAATCGTAATTGGACTCAATAAATCGTAAAAATTACGCCCAAATCGTAAATTTTGGCATCTCTGATCTTCTGTGAAATTGCATCGGATTTGGTTCACTGGGGGAAACATTGTGATTAAATTCATAGAGTTTTAAGGGAAATACAGCATTTGATGAGTGTTCTTTTTCTCCAATGGCTTCCATTATTATTATTTTGATAAAGAGATTTCAGCATTTGTCCAGCGTGTTCCTGAGTTGACATATTGTTTGGAAGCTTGTCTGGAGCTGTGCCAATGACGTTGAAATTGCCATCAATGTGTCATCCTGTGAGAGAAAAATAAATAGAAACAGACTTGTAGTACAGTACTTTTTCATGAGTATGAGTACGAGTATAAGGATGGGTACTCCAACTTCTATTAGTTGTAATCGAGTACTTTTTCATGAGTTTGAGTACAGAAAAATGTACTCGAGTGCAAGTACTCCAACTCTATATTTGTAATCGAGTACTTTTTCATGAGTTTGAGAAACACAAGTACTACAGCTCTATAGTTCTCGTAATTTTGTTAACTTTGTTAAGTTAATAAATGCAGAATGAAAATGCACTCCCATGAGTTGAACAGGAGGAATATTGTTTAGTTTCATTTTGTTTAGGTTCATTTTCAAAAGCATGTATATGTACACATGGGTGTGAGGTTCGATTATCGATTATTCCCCAGAATGGGAAAGTCACCTCTGTCACTGCACACTGTTCATTATTTGAACAAGACATTAGCCAGTATCATTAACTCACCATCCTCCCATCCTTCATATTAAAGTTGCTCGCCCATTGGATGGTCTCAAGGTTGCTGCTAAGTTCTGCTAGACACACGGCGGCCAATGGGAAGAGCTCTTTCACATGTCTGTGGTAGGTAGCCTCAATCTTGAGGAAGTCTCCCACGAAGGGTTGTTGTAGACGGTTAATGAGGTGGTCTTTGCTCTGTACAACAGCTTGAAGGTGTTCAGTGAGTGTGTCCAGCTGTGAAATCTTGGATTCTGCATGGGCAAGAAATGTAGGTTTCCTGAATACAAACTCCCAACATTATTGTTTATATAGTGTTAAATTTACAGTGTTATCTTTACAGTGTTGGTAAGCTTGTCAGTACTGAAAATCAAAACATATTACTCCTTCAAATTGGATATTTCAGGTGTATGGATCATAAAAGTGGAGCTGGTTACAACCGAAAAAACTCAAAATAATGCACCCTTTTGATATGAAGTCATTGGCAGAACGATCAGAGAAGAGGGTAAACTCACATATATGCTGACACACATATTACCATATATATATACGGTATTTCTTAGTTTTGATGCGGCTGCATGACATGGGGGGAAAAACGTTTCCAGGGGGGTGAAAAATAGCTCAAAATGAAAATAAATTTTGGGGAATCAATACACAAATGAGGTTGTTTCAATCTACCACAGAAAGATTTCTATTTCAGCGAACATTTGATTTTGTGATACAGCTCTCTGATTTATCAATTTGAGAGAAATTGTAAAACAATTTTATGAAAATTTGTGAACAAGTACTGAACTGAAACTATTACTTGTTGGTTTAACACAATGATCTTTTAAAGTGTCAATGTATACACATATGAAGCACTTTGATTATGGAATTTGCCCAAGTTGGCCGAAACCCTTACATATGATTGTTCTCTTTCTTTCATTATTCATCCCACTGTGTTAAATATTAACCCTCCTAATACTACAAGGGTCAAAATCAGTCATAATGTTGATATACTTGCCAAGGTATATCTAGTGTACTTAAAAATCAAACACTGTCAAACCTTACATGTAGTAAGTATATTTACAGGTTAAAATGAATCAACTGGTTTTTGACTGGTAAAAGCATTGTCTGGTATTGTTCAGGGTGGTCAAAATAACAGTAAAAAACAGTCAAAAATGCCCCTGTGTGCACATTTGGGTCAACAGTCAAAACAGGCAGTTGACTGATTTTGACCTTTATAGCAACTTCCCACTAAAGTGCAGCTAGAGTAGGAGGGTTAATAAGACCTCCTTACCAATGACACCAAGATGTGTAATATCTCTAGTCTCCTTGTCCAGCAGCCGACACTGAATTTCACTATTTGTCTGTAAAATGAAAAATTATTATATAACATTAAAGGGATAATATCATCACAACAGGGCATGGATCGAAGTGCTAGTTTTAGGTGACTGAAAATAATACTACGCATGATAAGGTCATTTGCTGCTGCATATAAAGTGAACCAGTAATTTTCAGTCACTGTGTTCATCTTAAACTAGGACACCTATTCCATGCCCTGTTGAAAGTCTTCTCTGATCATGACGATATTGTTGTCCATTTAAATGTACTATACGCATGAACTAAGGTTGAGATGACTGAATGGCTGATCAAGGGAAAGACGAAGGGAGTGTGTCCCATATTTGGAAGGACACTCATTTACAACAAAACATTACAACGCCGCTTTAAAAACACCACCATAACAAACATTTGGCTTTTACTGACTCTTGGTTCCCAGTTTTAGTATTATAGCATTGCTGTAATAATGTGATGTTCAATACATTGTCATCATAGTATTATAGAAATTGAAAAAAATTGTTTGCCAATATTGGGCAAATTGTGCCTCCCACCTACCCCTCCCCCTTTTCTGGTCATCTCCGCCCCTCCAATGTTTGACCCTGACCTCACCTTGTCCAACTGTCGACCTTTCTCTGTCATTTCTTTGAGCTGCTTAATGAGATGAAGTGATGGTGTATTGCTTTGTAAGGAGTGGACCATCTCGCCTATTTCTTCATCACGTCTCTATTGGTGGATGAACAAATTATTCAACATTTTTTAACCCTTGACCCTTTGACCATTGACCTGAATGTGCACACAGGGGCATTTTTGACTGGTTTTGACTGTCATTTTGACCACCCTCAACAATACCAGACAATGCTTTTTTTACCAGTCAAAAACAGTCGACTCATTTTAACCTGTAAATGTACTTACTACACGTAAGGTTTGACAGTGTTCGACTTTTAAGTGCACTAGATATATCTTGGCATGTATATCAACATTTTGACTGATTTTGACTCTTGCAGTCACAGAAGGGTTAGTACGATTTGAGGCTTTGAAATTGAATGGTGGAAAAACTTAAAGAAGGTTTGCAACACTGCAACACTGCACTGGTTAAGCATCACATCCCCGAGAACTCAAGTGCCGGAACGAGTTTCCTTCATGTTTGCACAAAAACAAAATTGAAGATTCGCTCATAAATATCACGAAACGGAGCCACAGTACAATAACACTATTAACAGAATAATGTTGAACGTTTTTGATTGAGTGAGTGAATACTGCATATTAATATTAGGGTTTGAAGTTTGAATTTCGAAAAAAAAAGGGATGTGTCCAGTTAACCATGACATCATCATTGTGGATGGTTTTAATGTGTCAACGTGCAGTTTTGATCGTCATCACGTACAAGCCTAGTTGTCGATGTAAGATTTGAATATGCATGCCACAGCGCGCAGTGATTATCAACTGCACGTCAACATGTTAAAGACGTCCACAGCGATGCCTTCATGGTTTACTGCCATGGTGACCCTGTTTGAACTCCAGAAAAATGATGCAGAATTTTGGCTAACGTTAGGGCCGGCATCCTATTTTAAATAAATTCTTTCTAACGTTATCTGTCAAGTTTTTCTTTCATTATAATTTGCTACATCGGTTTGATAATTTTACAGAAATAGGTACAATGGTCTTCAAATGACTGAATTTAATTGCACTTAGAAATTATAGGAAAGAATGTCGTATCCGACCGCCACTTTTTAAGGTTTTTTTTGGAATTTTTTTTACAACCACTAACCAGTTAAAAAATGATTCCATCGATTTTTTGGGGTACAGAAAGCGAAAACTATCTTTAAAATCCATTTTTATGATGGTTATCGGACTTGATTTCCCTTCTAAAAAATCCTCCCCTTCAGAAAATAGAAGGATCCTATTATTATTATAGTTGCCACTGTGCATGTCAATGACCGTGTTGGTCACTTATGGGGAAGTTGACAAGATCAGACTGACATGACTGAGGAAATCATCATATAGGCCTACCAAAAATGCCTGATTTTTCATGAAATAAATATCCTGGAATAATTTGAAGTATATGTCCATCATCATCCATATGTTCACCACCTAATTGGTTGGTAAGATTACATTATTCATTTTATTGGTTGTATTTAATGAAAAAAAGTGGCGGTCGGATACGACATTCTACCCAAATTATAGGACCAAAAAGATGTTGCCGCCGTGCACACAGTGGATTGGCACACAGTTAATGTCATATAATATGCAGCGTTGTCATGGTTGTTGTGCATAGTTAGTACTACTAGTAGATCTGTTGTTGTGGACATGGTGGAGGCCGAGGAGATACGAGATTAACGTCAACGGTCAAGTAGTGTGTGACTGTACCGTTTTCAAGTGACCACTTCTCTCCGCAAGACGAATTGCACTACAAACAGCTGAAGTCGTCCGCTCTTCTGACACCCAAGGGTTCGACACATGAAAAGAACTTCGTTCATTTTGGTCCATGATTTGTACAAATTCTGTCTGTAAAATCGGTTTTCAATTCTACCGCTGCACTTCGCAATTGATTCTTCCAATTAGACTGGCTCCTGGTCCAGCATATCATCATATTACATGCGAATTTGTCATGGTATCGCCTGGAATCCATACTGAACGGGGTTGTTCTCAGGGATATATTTTGTGATTAGTGAAAAAGAAATCAAAATATACGAGGTTGTACACTTGATCTTTCTCTTGTTGACTTGCAGTTCGTTTTTGGTAAGCTTATTTCAGGTTGTGAAAACATGGGTTTAAACAATTCAAATTAAGTAGATATCGGTGTAATTTGTAATGTAATGCTCATGGCCTACGTGTGATTGGTTCGTGATAATAACATGAATATCAAGAAAACGGAACAGTTTGAATTATTTTTACCACAATGCATAATATGTCATGAGATGACACTGCATGAACATCCAACCAATTCATAATTGACAAAGTAGTCTCATCATCATCAGTCATGGAGCGGAGGAAGGAAGAGCTAAAAAGAATGTAGAATACGTTTTCTATCCAAATATGACAAATATCACAGATTTTCCTTTAAAAGATGATACAGGACACACTAACATGACTAAACCCTACGTACAATGTAGCCCCGTTATTTCTAACGTTAGGGCCAATACACTGGACTCCCTTCGTAGTAACACCACATGTACAAAAAAAGGAGCGATTTTTCTTTATTTTCATCTTTTGATCTGCTAACTTTTGGCATAAAATCCGTTATTCTGGGATAGCTCACTTTCATGAAGTTTTCGAAACATTTTTTAAATTAAAAAAAATAATAACATTAAAATTTCACAAAAATAACTGATCTCACTGTAGCAAACTTCATGCCAAATGTGTCTGCTTGGGCAAGCTTACCTAATCACAAAATTTTAGATTGTAATAATTAGCAGATCAAAAGTTGAAAAATCGCTCCTTTTGTGTACATGTGGGGCTAGGGCCAAGGATACGAAGGGAGTCCAGTGTATTGGCCCTAGAATGGGGCTAAACCCTACGGTCCACGCTGAACACGACAAAATACAACAAATGAACAATTCTGTTGGATCTTGTTGCAGATCAGAGAGAAAAAGATCTTTTGTTGCACTCACGACCAGCAGGTTTCACATTTGACACTTTTTCATGCCTGATGGCAGGCCTCTTCCGTACACTAGGAGACTGTGAACGGAAGAGGCATTTGGACTAGTCTCAGTCTTAACCGCAGCCATTGCCATGGTGCTCATCCGAGTTGGCCGTAATGCCCCTTTGGTTGGCCATGAAATTTTGATGCAGCCAAGGCCAAAGTGGCAGTGCCCTCTCAATCCTTAAGGTCAAGGCCTGTGATGGCTGTTGATGCATTGTGCAGGATGTCTAGCCAGTTATTGAAAGTGGTTTAATTACCCGACCGAAAATGTCATTACCCGGTTCCATTTTCGGTTCCAATTACCCATTAACGACTTTTTAAAATTCCAACTGAACGTTTTAAGCCACACAAAATAATGAAAGTCTCTGACTTTTTTTGCTAACAAAGTGAAGAAAACTTGGATGAAGGCTTTAGAGCTTAGAAGTAACATTTGCCTACAGCCTTTCACATACTTGCCGGCTTTTGTTTGAAAATTGTGTTCATATTGGTTATTTATACATGTGTTTTTACAAATTGCTTACGGGTACCTGGGTATTCGTAGATTTCAAATTTCGGGTATCTGGTGCCCAAAATAACCGAAAACGCATGCCTTAATGGGAGGGAAAACAAATAAAAATTAAAATCTTCTGCCCAACATTTTTTTTTCAGGTAGAACTTGTAGCTTTGCATGGTGAGGAGGATAAGTAAGAGTAATTGCGGTGACACCATGTGAAATTCTCAATTGAGTAGTAATTAGTTCTGAAAAGAACTGGAGGTACAACTCGATGTTTCGATCAGTATGTTCCTGAGGACGATCAGAGCATACTGATCGAAACGTCGAGTTGTACCTCCAGTTCTTTTCAAAACTAATTACTACTCAATTGAGCATTTCACATGGTGTCACCGCAATTACTCTTACTTATTTTTATTTTTCATTTTGTGAAGGATAATCACCATTTTATTTGCTCTACATGGCCTTTTTATCGTCTTGTATGATGAATTCCTTCTTCTTTTTTTTTTAGAAATTCATCTTAAAAATGGCAGATGCTGTAAATGTAAGTGACGGTGTAACCAAGATAATATTCCGTAATGGAGGACCTCACAAAGTACAAAGAGGCGAAAGTATTACCGTTAACTGTGTTGGATCACTCGCCGGTAATCCACCTAAGAAATTCTGGAGGTACCATTTATGTTTAAGTAGTATTTGTCAGGAGTTGAAATTAACACTAGTCCACTAGTCTGAGGCAAGTGGTTTTAGCAGTGGGACTACTAGCTGCTGGGGTTGGGTAGTCCACTAGTCCGAGGCAAGTGGTTTTAGCAGTGGGACAACTAGCTGCTGGGGTTGGGTAGTCCACTAGTCCGAGGCAAGTGGTTTTAGCAGTGGGACAACTAGCTGCTGGGGTTGGGTAGTCCACTAGTCCGAGGCAAGTGGTTTTAGCAGTGGGACTACTAGCTGCTGGTGTTGGGTAGTCCACTAGTCCGAGGCAAGTGGTTTTAGCAGTGGGACTACTAGCTTCTGGGGTTGGGTAGTCCGCTAGGCAAGTGGTTTTAGCATTCATAGCCAAAAAAAACGAAAATTAAAAATGCTTACGTCCGGCTCTGAGGCAATGCCTGAGGAGGCAATGCCGAGCGGTCTAGCTTACCGGACTCAAGTTCTGGTGTTAGCAGCAGAATGTGGGTTCGAATCCCGGCCGTGACACTTGTGTCCTTGAGCAAGACACTTAACCATAATTGCTTCTCTCCACCCAGGGGTTAAATGGGTACCTGTGAGGGCAGAGTTGGTTGATTAGCCCTATATGCGCTGTAATGGCAGCAATTGAGCTGTATACTCCCCAGGGAGCTGAGATGGTTTCAGGAATGATTTATGAGCCTTATGAGCAGGGGTAATAATATGCGCCTTGAGCACCACTCAGTTGGTGGATACGTGCGCTATATAAGTCCACACATTATTATTATTATTATAATACATAAAAGTGTACATGGCCATGGTCGAGCGGTTTAGTGCATCGGATTTGTGCTCTGATGGCTCAGTCGTCAGAATGTGGGTTCGAATCCCAACCGCGACCGGGGTACTTGTGTCATTGAGCAAGACACTTTACCATAATTGCTTCTCTCCACCCAGGAGTAAATGGGTACCTGTGAGGGCAGAGTTGGTTGTTGTGTTTGATTAGCCCTATATGCGCTGTTATGGCAGCAATTGAGCTGTATACTCCCCAGGGAGCTGAGATGGTTTCAGGAATGATTTATGAGCCTGATGAGCAGGAGTAATAATCTAATGCACCTTGAGCACCAGTTTGGTGGATACATGCGCTATATAAGTCCACATTATTATTATTATCTATCTCCATCTCTGTGCAATAAGTAATTATTATAATTTTTGTGTTATACATGGATGTAGTAAGTTTAGTGAACAATCAACATACTGACACGTTTAACTAATATTGCATTCCCCGTCATGGCCATTTTATCCCAAATCAATTTAGTGCCCAATAGGGCCTAATGTTGCACAATGTCTGTTTGGATTGAAGAAAATTATGACCTACTGCCCTAATTTAAATTGTCACCTGCTAGTTTGATGCTAGTAATTATAGCTCTGGGCCATTCAAATACATACTTCATCCAAATATAGATTTTAAGAATATCAAAGAGCATAACCAATTTGCTTTGGGTTTTTTTTCCAATTTTTATTTTTTTTAATTGGGAGGATGGAAAAAAAATTCTCCAGTTTCTGGTCTCTGCATCAGCATTTTTTTAATTTTATTTTTTTGCTATGAAATGATGTCCAATTTCAACACCAATTTTTAAGCTGACCTATGAACAGAAATCGGAAACTTTTTTTTTTGCCTAAAGCAAATTTGTGAATTTTGTGTAGCATTATGTTACACAAGCGAAATCATGTAGTAACCGAACACTGAATTCTTATAATTAACCCTCCTATAGGTTTAACATTCAAAGACACTCAAAATTTGTATGTCTCTCTTAACCCATTGACTTTGTGCAGTGCACTCAAATACATGCAAGCACATGTGGCTGTGTGATAGGAGGTCAAACCCAAAGACACTCAAAATTTGTATGTCTCTCTTAACCCATTGACTTTGTGCAGTGCACTCAAGGAGGTCAAACCAAAACCAAGTACATACACAGCTCTGTGTGACTCTGTGGTTTGACCTATTGGCAATGTAACCAAAAATACTCAAGTGAGTGTCTGTGGGTGCTGTGCTGACTGGGCCAAATTTCAGCCTGGGCATAGGAGGGTTAATGGTCTATAACTCTAAATGTACAATATATATGTGTACATATACAATGGGTACATTACTGAAGGATAGCTCACTTTGGTGAGAAGATTGCAAAACAAATTATTGAAATTTTCTGACTTGTATGTATATGGAAATCCATAATGTTCTTTTTTTTTTCTTTTTCTTTCTTTTAAATTCTGTTCATTGCTTTTTAACCCTTCTGTTGATTGATAATTCAATATCATTCAAATGGTTTTGAATGATAATTCAAATGGTTTTGAATGATAAAGGTACTATGCCAGCATGTTTAACACTTGAAAAATGGTACTGTGTGGTGAATGCATCAAAACTGTGAATGTATCTAAACTGTACATAGTACACAGCTTATCTACCATTCATAAACAGACAGTTGCTTAGTTTTTAATGAGTCAATTCGCTGGAAAATTGTACTGAGAATAACAGAGTTAAATCTTGTAAAGAACAAATTCACTAAAGAATCGACATACTTCGGACAGTCAGTGATCTTTATCAAATGTATTCCCGTTTATGCTTAAATTTAAATGGCAAAGATCATTGTCTGTCAGAAGGAAAGAATTTAAAAGAATACAACAAAAAAATCAACTTTGGGTAAATTTTCCCAATTTTAAATTGATTTGTTTTTCTTTCTTGTAAATCCAGCACAAAGGATCCAGGACAAAAGCCATTTACCTTCCAAGCTGGAGTTGGTCAGGTGATCGCAGGTAATAATAACACCAGGAGCCAATTTCATAACAGTTGCTAAGCAGAGAATTTCGCTAAGCAAATATTTTTGCTGAGCCCAAAAAATGTTAACAAAAAATCTGAAACTTCTGAAATGTTCAGTCGAAATTTTAAAAAGTCGTTTACGGGTAATGAGAACCGAAAAATGGAACCGGGTAATGACAGTTTCGGTCGGGTATTTGGATACCTGGCACAACCTTACTAAATTGTAAGCCTATAACACTGTATAAGGTGTTAACAATGGGAGTGTATTTGAGAGTTCTAGGGCGATTTCAGTAACCATCTCTACCCTCACAGGTACCCATATATACTGGTTGATGAGAAGCAGTTGGGTCATTCTACCAGGTTGGGGCAAGCTTTGTGACATGGTGTCCTTGTTACGTAGGCAGATGTACCATTCATTATCCTTATTATGAGTGCACATTCATGGGTCATTCCACCAGGTTGGGGCAAGCTTTGTGACATGGTGTCCTTGTTACGTAAGCAGATGTACCATTCATTATCCTTATTATGAGTGCACATTCATGGGTCATTCCACCAGGTTGGGGCAAGCTTTGTGACATGGTGTCCTTGTTACGTAGGTAGATGTACCATTCATTATCCTTATTATGAGTGCACATTCTTGGGTCATTCCACCAGGTTGGGGCAAGCTTTGTGACATGGTGTCCTTGTTACGTAGGTAGATGTACCATTCATTATCCTTATTATGAGTGCACATTCTTGGGTCATTCCACCAGGTTGGGGCAAGCTTTGTGACATGGTGTCCTTGTTACGTAAGCAGATGTACCATTCATTATCCTTATTATGAGTGCACATTCATGGGTCATTCCACCAGGTTGGGGCAAGCTTTGTGACATGGTGTCCTTGTTACGTAGGTAGATGTACCATTCATTATCCTTATTATGAGTGCACATTCATGGGTCATTCCACCAGGTTGGGGCAAGCTTTGTGACATGGTGTCCTTGTTACGTAGGCAGATGTACCATTCATTATCCTTATTATGAGTGCACATTCATGGGTCATTCCACCAGGTTGGGGCAAGCTTTGTGACATGGTGTCCTTGTTACGTAGGTAGATGTACCATTCATTATCCTTATTATGAGTGCACATTCTTGGGTCATTCCACCAGGTTGGGGCAATCTTTGTGACATGGTGTCCTTGTTACGTAGGCAGATGTACCATTCATTATCCTTATTATGAGTGCACATTCATGGGTCATTCCACCAGGTTGGGGCAAGCTTTGTGACATGGTATCCTTGTTACGTAGGCAGATGTACCATTCATTATCCTTATTATGAGTGCACATTCATGGGTCATTCCACCAGGTTGGGGCAAACTTTGTGACATGGGTGTCCTTGTTACGTAGGTAGATGTACTATTCATTATCCTTATTATGAGTGCACATTCTTGGGTCATTCCACCAGGTTGGGCAAGCTTTGTGACATGGTGTTACAATAATGTTAATGTTAATTATAATAAATGATAATTAACCCTAACCTTCCCAAATCCTCCAAAATCCTCTTTGCTAAAGGGAAGGATTTTGAAGGATTGGGGTTACATGCTCTTTGCTAAAATGAAGGATTTTGGAGGATTAAGGTTATAAGGCATACTTGCCTTTCCATGGTACATGTACATCCATGTTTGTTGTAGTGATTGCAAGGTCAGTGCTTGGGTCAGTGGACACTGTTTATTGCTCCATGCATGCAGGGAGGGTCCCTGGCCATGTACATGTATCACAGATTAGAAACACATGTGTGCATACATGTCATGTGCATACATGTCATGTGCTTGCTTTACTACTGAAGGATTTTGGAGGATTCAGGTTATGTGTAAGCAAATGGGCCTAGGGAGTTAGGAAGGATTCAGGTTATGTGTAAGCAAATGGGCCTAGGGAGTTAGGAAGGATTCAGGTTATGTGTAAGCAAATGGGCCTAGGGAGTTAGGAGGGATTCAGGTTATGTGTAAGCAAATGGGCCTAGGGAGTTAGGAAGGATTCAAGTTATGTGTAAGCAAATGGGCCTAGGGAGTTAGGAAGGATTCAGGTTATGTGTAAGCAAATGGGCCTAGGGAGTTAGGAAGGATTCAGGTTATGTGTAAGCAAATGGGCCTAGGGAGTTAGGAGGGATTCAGGTTATGTGTAAGCAAATGGGCCTAGGGAGTTAGGAAGGATTCAAGTTATGTGTAAGCAAATGGGCCTAGGGAGTTAGGAAGGATTCAGGTTATGTGTAAGCAAATGGGCCTAGGGAGTTAGGAAGGATTCAGGTTATGTGTAAGCAAATGGGCCTAGGGAGTTAGGAGGATTCAGGTTATGTGTAAGCAAATGGGCCTAGGGAGTTAGGAAGGATTCAGGTTATGTGTAAGCAAATGGGCCTAGGGAGTTAGGAAGGATTCAGGTTATGTGTAAGCAAATGGGCCTAGGGAGTTAGGAAGGATTCAGGTTATGTGTAAGCAAATGGGCCTAGGGAGTTAGGAAGGATTCAGGTTATGTGTAAGCAAATGGGCCTAGGGAGTTAGGGTTAATGGTACATTTACCTACATAACAAGGGACACCAACAACAAAGCTTGCCCCAACCTGGTGGACTGACCCAATTACGGTTAAGTATCTTGCTCAGGGACACAAAATACCATGTTCATGACCAGGATTCGAACCCACATTCTGACGGCTCGGCCAGAAGAACACAAGTCCAATGCACTAAACCACTCGGCCATTGCCATAACCAGGCTGTACATGTATTTACACTTGTCAAACTTGATCTCTGACAGAGATTTGTTTTATGTTGACAGGATGGGATGAGGGCTGCATGACAATGGCTAAGGGAGAACTCGCAGTGCTGATCATACGATCTGACAAGGGCTATGGTACACGTGGATTTCCAGCATGGGGATATCCTTTTGAAAGTGCTCCTAATCAATAATAATAATATATACTTATACAGTGCACGTATCCACCAAATTGGAGCTCACAGCGGCTTTATTACCCCCTACTCATCAGGCTCATAAATCATTCCTAAAACCATCTCAGCTCCCTGGGGAGTATACAGCTCAATTGCTGCCATTTCGGTGCATGTAGGGCTAATCAAACACAACAACCAACTCTGCCCTCACAGGTACCCATTTACTCCTGGGTGGAGAGAAGCAATTATGGTAAAGTGTCTTGTTTAAGGATACAAGCACCACAGTCGGGGTCAGGGATTCGAACCCACATTCGGCCAGAGGGTAATTCTCATTCTCTGTTTAATGAGATGCTGGTATCACCAAATTAGGCTTACTCAATTAGGCAATTTTTTTATATAACTTGGAATATGGACCCCGCCGCCCAAAAATCTCAGATTATTTGAGAAAAAAATTAATAACCAAAAATATCTGGTTGCCATTCAGTAAGCCAGGAATTATCAGTGCTGTGAGTCTGTGTACAGACTATGAAAAAAATAAACGATTGAGGGCTCTCTTCGATGATGTTTTTTGGGGTTTTTTTTGTTTGTTTGGTTTTTATTTTGGTTGTCTTTTTTTTCTGTTACCCGTCCAACTAAGGGGGAAAAAAAATCCATAATCCAAGTAATTAAAACCAAAATAGCCTTAGGCTTATTTCAAGATGGAATTTGTTGGGCACCAAAGGTTTTCAAGAACAAAAATTAAATTTACTCTTGCATGCTGGAAAAAAATAAATAGGTGTTTTGTGTATAAACACTATTGAGGGACTCATCCAGGTTATAATGCTCTCATCATAAGATCTCATAGCTGCGCCCCTCATCTGATTTTCAATCCATTATACAAACCAATCAGCCAAACATTCATCGCTAAATTTCAATATTGAAAACATAGTCTGTATCGTACTGTCATGTTTGTCCTTAACAGTTCCCCTCCACGATCCCACCCAATGCAGATCTACAATTTGAAATTGAGATCTTGTGAGAATATTGGAAGTGTTTGCCTCAGATCATGTAGTAGAGGTACGCTGTTGCAGTGTTGGTAATTGTGCTCTGCAGGTATAATATAAGGTAATCATGTAAGCTGTAGCATTGCATGGAAGGTGTTAAGGCCAACAAATAAAGTCTCTGGTTTCTGGTCATAGGTCAGCCTCAAAATCGGTGCAGTGATTTTTTTTTTTTTTTATTGATTTTTTTTTTTTTGCCAGCCAGTGAAATAAATGTATGCGTGGTTTTATTGGAACCAGACCAAATTTCCCATACATAAAGTTCGGTGGCTAAGACAGCCCGCACACATTGGGCAAACGTTCATACCACTATGTTTAAAACACGGTGGGGCAGAATTCCAATCAATCCAGCTATTTTGGCTGCAATTGGACATCGTTTCATAACCTCAAAAAAAGAAAATTAAAAATGCTGACGCACGGGTCGGCGGCGACATGTGCGGAGACCAGAAACCAGTAACTAATATCTCCATTTCTTTTTCCTTCCAAAAATATCATTTTTGATAAACAGACATTCTATATTATGTATTATTGTTTTGTTTCCTTATGGAGGATGCACATGTGATTTTCTTCTGTTACTATAAGTAATTGCATTTACACCTTATACCATGCATTCGCCTTGTTCTTTTCGAGAGCTTATAATGTATAGAGTTTATTTTCACTGATATTTGACCCTGATGTGAAAACATCCTGACACGTGTACATGCAATCATCACTTGTGCACCCGACCTCAAGCAATCGTCTCTAACCATCAGAGAATCTTGCAGTCAGGTCGGATGACCATTTGAAAAGTGCATGTGTGTGGGTCACAGGTTGTTATTATTATTATTATCAGAAGTCTGTTACGGAAAATTTGTAGCTTTGCATGGTGAAGAGGATAAGTAAGACTAATTGCGGTGACACCATGTGAAATTCTCTGTTGAGTACTAATTAGTTGTGAAAAGAACTGCAGGTTACAACTCGATGTTTCGATCAGTAGTCTTCAGGAGAAAGGGGTTGTAATCTTCAGTTCTTTCCAGAACTAATTACTACTCAATAGAGAATTTCACAAGGTGTCTTACTTAGAAGTCTATTACCTACATGAAGTGTGCCAGCCTGCTGTAATCCATACCACGGCATTGTACTCAAAATTAGCGCACACACAACCAGCTTGGTCACAGGTTTTGCTCCCCCTGCCTGGCCTGCCATGGAGCATCATGGGACAGGCACTTCCACGCAAAGCTAGTTCCTAGAGAACTAGACGCAGGCATGCCATCAGCTGTGGGGAGAATGCGCGAAACGCTAAGGTGCCCGTGCAAGATACAGTTCTCTCACACGGCGGTTAAGTCTCCCAGACTGCACTGCTTCTTATTGAGACCTTGCACGTCAGTCTGTGGAATAATATGTCATGACTGGCTCAAATCCCATTGTTCTTAGAGTACTATGCCGTAGTCTAGGTTAATACATGAGTGGCACACTTCATGTAGATATAATAAAACAAATGCCTCCAAATGAGACACTGATGGAACACAATCATAACATCAGTGGGGATAAATTTGTTGTCAAAGGTCAGGGATGACTCAAATTATTAATTCCAGTGACCACCCTTAAAAGTCAACCCCTACCGCCAAGCAAAAACAAGGATATTTTCTTTTATTATTATTATATAAATTGTTGGAAAGCTTTAGAGAACAATTGAACAACGTTTTAGGGAAATTTTGTGTAACTTGGAAAATTTAGGAAAACATTGGGAAACATTGTAAAACAATGAAAGCCCTTATTCATTTTTCAATCTTGATATAAAGTACTTGACTTTAGGACTATGTTTTTGTACTAGACCTAAGAAGTGGGCTGGGCAGATAGAGGGAGCTAAGAAGTAATAATACTAAAAGTGCTAAAAACATGCCCATATGCATGTTGAATTTACCCTACTCTTACATGTTGAACCTGTGACCCCCTACCTTTGATGCATTGTGCCCCTTTTTTACACTTTGACACCCCCTGGCACCCTGGATCTGCCCACGTTTATTTCCCCTGCAATGGAGAGTTGGAGTGAAGTGACAGTGGTTTATTGGGGGAGGGGGGTGAACAATTCTTACTTGACTGTTTCAAGTACTCATATTTTTGCAAACATTAGTGTTTCAAATTTGTTATTTTTTTTTAAAGAGGGAATTGGTTTGAAGTCGTTGAAAATGCTATTGTTAAAAACTATTGCATCATACTTCACATATATGCACGTACATGTACCTATCAAGTTTTGCATGTACCTATCAGTCTCCAGGCCCCGCCCCCTTCCTTGTGCCACCCGAGGTCCAACCTGTCAAGATCCAATTTCATAGACGTGCTAAGCAAAGAATTCTGCTAAGGAAATCATATTGCTAAGTATTTTTTAAAGCAGACCACTGGCCAAATAAAGCACATCTTGTGTGAAGGTTTTGCTGGGATCCATCAGAACCTGCTTAGCAAAGAGTACTGGTCAGCACGTTTTTCTGCTAAGCAGCTGGTAATGGGGATTGCCACACTCTAAAGTGCCTCAATTCATGGGTGACAATCCCTAGGGTATATCAAGGACGTTGTGAGAGGAGTGGGAAACGTATTCATATGTGCATTATATTGGGACATTAACCCTTTGCACTTTAATGGCAAGTACTTGAATGGCAAGTAGCTATAGAGGTCAAAATCAGTCAACTGCCTGTTTTGACCATTGACCTGAATGTGCACACAGGGGCATTTTTGACTGGTTTTTACTGTCATTTTGACCACCCTGAACAATACAAGACAATGCTTTTACCAGTCAAAAACAGTGGACTCATTTTAACCTGTAAATGTACTTACTACACATAAGGTTTGACAGTGTTCGAGTTTTAAGTGCACTAGATATACCTTGACAAGTATATCAACATTTTGACTGATTTTGACCGTTGCAGTCATAGAAGGGTTAATATGCATACAGCAGGTGTGACAAATTCTAATGAGAATGTAATGCAGAAATGCATATGTGCTTAGTCATTATGGGTTTCATCTGAAAAATAATACAATACCACAATTAAAGATTGGCAGTTATTTTACTCTGTGCATTGTGAGGGGGTGGGGTAGAAGTGTGTGATAACTTATTTTTAATCACTTGATTTTCATTTATAATATGCTATTTGGGTTTTTGTATTGATGTACTTTGAAGTACAGCCCCCCAGAACTCAAAGGAAAAATAAAATGCTCCTCACAAAACCATACAAATATTTTGCAGAATCGCTGTTAATACTTAATGATAATATTATAATTTCATCACAATTTGTAGTGTGTACTAACATGGCATCGTGGTCTACTCAATGATAATTTTCCTCTCATTTTAAAGGGACAGTTTCGTCACGACCAGAGCAGACTTTCAACAGGGCATGGAATCGGTGTCCTAGTTTAAGATTTACAGTGATTGAAAATAGCTCATTTATGCAGCAGCAACGGTAATTATGATCTTATCATGTAGGGTATTATTTTCAGTCACTGAGTTCTAAAACTAGCATTCTGATTCCATGCCCTGTTGATCATTCACATTTGTTCAATCACATTTTTCATTTCATTAGTTTCTATTCTCAAAACACAAATTGTTTTATAATGTACGTGCACATCATGGATTTAGATAAGGGTTATCGTTCAAAATGGTTGGACTCTCTTACTCCTCGCCTTAACAGCCACTAAATGTACATTTCATAGATAATCTATAAAAAAAAAGATAATTGTTCACAGTTTTGATTTAAATTTTTGATTTTGTTTTCATTGGAACATTGATAATATTCTATTGAAAAGGAATACAAATACTTAGATATTAGATATTAAGCTTGGGGTGATATCGATTTTTTTCATCCACGATATATCGGCAAACATATCGCGATTTTCGATAGTATCGCGATTATTTTTTCATTCATGCATGATTGCTTTAGAGCTGATAACCAAAGGTATGTACCCCACATCACAAAAAATCGCAAATTTGTTTCCAAAGCGTGTATGTACTTCTGAAGTAGTTCACTTTTGTTTCTCACTTCCAAAAGCTGAAAAGACTGTCATAATTTTGTTTCAATGGAATTTCTGACTTGACTCACAATGGCGATTTTTTTTTAATCGCGGTATTTTTTTTAATCGCGATTTGCTGATATCTCGATAACTTAAGAAGCTTCTCGATATCGTAATCGAATAAAAAAGGTATCGCGATATTCGATATTATCGTGTTATCACCCAAGCTTATTAGATATTTCACAAAATACTTGTCAGAAGCTTAAGTTTAATAGTAAACCGAAAGTGCCAAAAATGAATTTATGACGGGACCCGCCATAAATTAAATTCTGTTAAATTTACTGTAAAACCATGTTTCTCACGACTATTTTGAGAAATGTGTCAAATTTACAGCATTTGTATTAACATCCCTTTTTAAAAATGAATCAATTTAAGAATTTCTTCTTAAAATATCCCATTTTTATGGTTTCAGTGTACATTTTGTGCAAGGCAAAGTTTGACGTTTGCGGATCTTTTGTAAACATGTGATGTCATGTCATATCGTCTGTAGAAGCAGTTTTGTCAACTTTACCATTGTTGTACCTTCACTTTAAATTAATTTTCAAAGATACGTGAACATCCATTGAGCTCAAACTTTTCTCAGGTGGGTTTCTATAAATATTGGATATTTTTTCCTTCGGTACGATAATTTTACTATGTAATCTGCATGCCCTTGAATTTCAAGATTGAAAACCGAACTGATGTTGTATCGTGAGATGCCTATCACAGTCATTCAAAAGAATTAGTTGCACCGAAGAAATGTTATTGTCTGCTAAGAGCTTGATTCATCCAAGAAGATTTTTTTGTCAGTATCACTTATAATCGAATTTATATCCGGTCCTTTGTTGAAGTCGTCGCTAAGTGCTTGTGATACTCCGTAGATTTATCAGTTGGCACTTCTGTAATATGCGGCGTTTTCCTGTCACTTTTGCAGGAATAAAAGAAATCCAGTCTCTGGCTATGTCATTGTGAATGGGTCTGCCAGCCATAAGCATGTTTTGTCCAACTCAGAATTGATCGCGCTTCTGATAAACCTGTGCAAAGAAATCCACGATTTCTGAGGCCCTAACACAGCATTGCTTATTTTGAAGAAGAAAAAGCTGTTGTCAGTTTTACTCTTGAAGATTTCTTGGTGTGTTTAAAGCCTCCACGGCATTGGTAATCTTTAAAAACAAACGATCACAGTTTGACATGAAACTTACTTGGTGTAAAGTTGATGATGGTATCAAACAACCATTTCAATATTTCTGTATCGTTTTAGTTAAATAATAATAATAATGTGTGGACTTATATAGCGCACGTATCCACCAACTGAGTAGTGCTCAAGGCGCATTATATTATTACCCCTGCTCATAAGGCTCATAAATCATTCCTGAAACCATCTCAGCTCCCTGGGGAGTATACAGCTCAATTGCTGCCATTACAGCGCATATAGGGCTAATCAACCAACTCTGCCCTCACAGGTACCCATTTAATCCCTGGGTGGAGAGAAGCAATTATGGTCAAGTGTCTTGCTCAAGGACACAAGTGTCACGGCCGGGATTCGAACCCACATTCTGCTGCTAACACCAGAACTTGAGTCCGGTACGCTAGACCGCTCGGCCACGAAATAATATACATAATATTCATGGCCGCTCGGCCATGAAATAATATACAGAATTAATTTCTGTCATCCAAATACAAAAAAAGTCCACGTCGGAATGAATGCCAGTAATCTGAATGCACTTTCACTATTTTAATGAAATTAACTGAAGGTTGGTTTTTATACATACATCTTGATTCTTATAGGCCTAAAGTATGGATGCATTTACAGACATTTCACCAAAAGTGTACTGGCTAAATATAAGGTATACTCAGAGAATTGGTAGTTCAAAATTAATTACCTTGTCTAATTTTAAAGTGAAACTTGGTGATTAATCAATCTTTCCTCTATTATAAATAATTAACTTTCAGGTGCTGTCATTTTTAAGAACACTGAAAATATTGCCAATATATTTACTGCAAAGAGTTCTCTTTTCTATATTACACCTTAAAGATATATCGACCGTGTTTGAGAGACTCAACAAATATAATTTTAAAAGCGAATGAAATTTTAAAGATAATATCGTTATTAAACGAACATAACATTTTTATGAAATTCGGATGTCGGAAACTGTATAAAAGCGATATTTAAAACGCGCTTGATTTTGATTGACAGCCACACTGGCCAATCGGAAGACAGCACACGCCATCGTGGAAGCTGAGGATTGAAACAGTGGGCAAGCATTTTATTAATTTGAGTTTTTTTATTTTACCGGTACTAATCCTTGACGGATTTTTTTTCGTTCAATGTCTCAAATGAACCCCAGAAAAATAGCAATTCAACATTTAAATAAACGCGGGCAATAATATCTTTATTAGATCAAAACAAATAAAATCTGAGTGCATGTTTCATTATTAACGACATACCCTTAAAAAACTGGGACTTGTACAGTTTGGTTGTTCAATATGTCAGTGTTGTATAAACTCACTTAATAGCTACCATATATTACCAGAAATTACGAACTGCAATTATTGTGTCTACAGAAAAAAACAATACTATTTGCGTGAAATTATCTGTAGTGTTGCAGAAGTAATTGTTTTAGTTAATGTGTTTCAGAACAAAAGAGGGAATTAAATTTAACCTTTAACCAACATTTCCACAACTGAAAAATGGATAACAGTTCGGCATGAACGAAGATTATAGTTTCCAGCCGCTTCTGCCAAATTTTAACACTATGGGACAAACCTCTTCTATACATAAATATGCATATTCCGTTTAAACCCTAATTTTACAGAAATTTTTATTACATTGAATCCTAGTTAGAAAGGAAGTAATTTCCTATCAAAAAAAGAAATTGAATGTAGGACCTAATAATAATACAGGTGCATGGTTAAAGAATGTTCATTAAACAAACGTTTGTAGTTAAATAATGCTTCAGTCAGATATTTTTGAAATATCTATTTTGAACGTATAAAAAAGGATTTGCTTTCTGGTCTGAGCGCGCGTCACCTCAGACCCGTGTGTGATCGCGTCAGCAATTATCAAAAGTTTCTCTTCCATTTATTACAATTGGTGACTCGCAGATAACCCCCTCATCACAAGCACGTAATTTGGGTGTTATATTTGACGCGACAATGACTTTAAAATCTCCTATCTCCAACATTGTTCGCATATCATCATTTCATATCAGAAATATTGGCCGAATAAGGAAATACTTGAATCAAATTGCTGCTGACCAAATTACACATGCGTTTGTCACATCACGGCTCGATAACGGGAATGCTCTCCTCTACGGTCTCAAATATCTCGTCTGATCTTCAGCACATACAAAACACAGCAGCTCGTGTTGTAACTTTGACCAGAAAGTCATGCCATATCACGCCAATCTTGAAAGAACTGCACCGGCTTCCTGTTTCACAGAGAATTGTTTTTAAACTTATGCTAATTGTTCACAAATCTTTTAATAACATTGCTCCAATTTATATTTCTGAACTGCTTAAAGTCTACACTCCATCACGCAATTTGCGCTCCAACTTCAAAACGGAACTGCGGTGATAGGTCTTTTCTGTCGCGGCTCCGATACTCTGGAATCATCTTCCAACTAAACTCAAATCTTGTCACAGTATAACTATATTTAAGTCGGTGCTTAAAACTCATCTTACGTCACAATTCTTCAAAGATGATGTATATTTGTAATTGCATTGTAGGTACATGTATCTCGGTACATAATTTTTTTGTCTATGCTATCATTGTATATTATTTGTATTCATGTTTTTTCTTTGTTTCCGCGCCTTGAGCGCCCAGCAGGGTGGATATGTGCGCGCTACAAATCTTTATTATTATTATTATTATTTTTGTTGTTGTTGTTGTTGTTGTTGTTGTTGTTGCTATGAAGCGATGTCCAATTGCAGCCAAAATTTCTGGATCGATTGGAATTCTACCGTGCTGTGTTTTAAACGACTTTTTTCACATAGGGTATGAACGTTTGCCAGATTTGTGAGGCCTCTCTTAGCCACCATACTTTGTATAGGGGCCTATAGGTCTGGTTCCAATAACCGCGTATACATGTACCAACAAAAAAATAAGGGGAAACAATTTGAAGCTGACCTATGACCAGAAACTGGAGACTTGTTTGGCATAATGTACCGATGCTACTGATTAGAAATGAGCTTGCGAGTGAGAATTGGTCAGGCCTGTGTGGTTTCAGTCAGAATTGTTCCTGATTTCAGGATTTTTTTTACAAATATCCCTTTGCCTTAAACGTTTCAAGGAAAGAAAGAAGTAGCCTGTATTGTGTCCAAACCTCTAGTTTCTTGTTTGTGGGGATGTGGAGAGTCTGTAAATCCTCCAAAATTAAACATCCAGGAGGTTCAGGGGGGCTTTGTCCTCTAGACCAAAGGGAGACCCAGGCCTGCTACCCACTTTTCAAGATTTGTTTATTTTTGTCAAATCACACCCCTGACATGTACATAATAAGCTCAAGAAAAAAAAAAGTGCATCTTTACGGAATAATCAGTGGATATTTATAAAATAATTGCTTTCTGTTCATATGGCCACCTCCTGAATATCTGGATCTTCGTCCAATTGCAGATGGTTGCTCAAGTTCATCATACTGTCATTGTCATCGTTGTTTACATTACTGTTAATGTTAACGGTGTTCATTTCTCTTGGTACATCATCCACCGCTGCCGTTACGTCAATGACAGCGACGGTCTCGGCGTGAAATGGCTGCACCCCGCCGCCTGCGACGCACCGGCAGCGTACGGCATCCCTCACCACGCCTCGCCACTGATCCATCGAGAGGTTGTACAGAAAGAGGTTGGCACTGGCTACGATGTAAATGGCAGCGGAGGCCGCAATGGAGAGCGGGTCCCGAAGACCGGATGGAATGTGGGGCACCTCGGTTTGATCCTCACCTAGGGTGATCATGGTGTACACATGCTGAGCCCAGTATACGGAGAATCCAATGAAGTTGAGGGCAATGACACTCAGGACGGCGCGGCATCGTTGCACGGTGTCATGACGGGAAAGGAACTCATCCTTACTCCGCTTGACTTGACCCCATGCCATGTAGAAAAATGAGGTATATAGTATGTAATGCCCGATATACAAGAGGAAGAACAGGCTACCGAAGTACATGGAGTGATAACTCTCACCAGACGGCCAGTTGTAGCCGCAGGTACGCCGGCCGAGCGCCGGATCGTTCGTCGGCCAAACGACTGTCCAGCCCGATGTAATCGTAGGGATAACAAGTATGAATCCGTACATCCAGGACACCAAGACGTGATTGCGTGCTTTGGTGACAGTACGCTCTAAGCCGTTTCCTGGGTTTGCGACGGCCACGTACCTATCGTACGCCATAGCGAAGGTGATATTGGCGCTGGCGACCATGCACAATGTCTCGAGAAACGCAACAAACTTACAGACCCAGTCCCCGAAGCTCCAGCCGACATTAGGGCTCAGCATCTCCACCAGATGTAGTGGAAAGAGCAGCAACGAGATGAGGTCCGAAACAGCCTTGTGTACCAGGTAGACGTTGGTGGACGTACGCATTATCGGACGACGAACGTAGTAGACAATTGCAATGATGTTAGTCACAATACCAATGAGGCATAACACGCTCATGAAAGTGGCAATGATTATCTCGGTTAATTGAGAAGATTCCATGACTTGTTCAAAATGTATAACACGAGAATTTTAACACATAATAATATGTTTCATAGGCCTATGTTGGTAAATGCAATGGGCAAATTGGTATCCAGGTAACCTGTCCATAAATTCTTCGCACCCGGTGTGACATTCACTTGTCACCAAGTGGTTCGAATTGTGTCGAGTTGTAATTGTAGCTAACCAAGAATTACTTTCTCCGTCTTGTCCATGAATTTCCTTAACTTAATGTGCTCAGCTCACTGCGCACCCCTATACATACACTTGCATCATCAAAATCACTCACTTTCAGTTTTACCAATGCATGCAGTTACATAAACGTATTGGCAGAACGAAGATATCTGACTTTATCTGAATATTCATCATAGGAAGGGTCAACCAGCCAATTAAATTACCTCCTCTATGCAGGTGACCTAGATGTGCACCTCGTGATCGAAGCACCGTGTGTAATTAATTTCAGGCCTCGTAGGCAATTATCTCCACCAATGTAAAGCATTAATTTACGCGCCATCCATTCGTCTGCTTTTCCTTCGAGCTTCCCACCGTATTCAAACTATTCATGTGATTTACCATGCTCAAGGCTAAAAACCGCATAAGGAGAAAAGCTCGAAACGTGAAGGCTTACTAAAAGAATTTATGCACGTTTAGTAATTACTCGATTTCAAAATCACTGAATAACTAGGCCTATAGTAATCTAAAATATTACTTGATGTGAAGTTAGTGGTAGCAAACGTGAAATGTATAAATGTATTGTATACACATTGACCACATTGATCACATCAGTTATCCATAAGAATATATACATATAAAATCTGAATGCCTCTTCACTATTTTCTCGTTTATAACACAACAAATTATAAGTATAAATGCATTTACAGACATTTTACCAATGCTGTACAATGGGATTGTTGTCCCTAGAAAGCCTATAACGCTAATTTAGAGTTAGACTGGAGATGGTACAAATGCGTTTTTTACGGTAATATTACATTTTGTTGATGGTTGACGCACATTTTTTTGAAGGGAGGGGACTCGAAAAGGGGTACAATTTTGTACGGTTTCCACAAAAAAGCTCCTATATTTTATTATATTTTGTGTATATGTTTGTAACATACTTTAAAAACCACAAGGTTATTCACGATTTTGCAAGAAATAGGCACGATACTCAATACTATTTCTGTATGTATCTTTTGTGGAATTTTCGTCAGATTTTGTTCTTAAATTTTGGCAACAAAGGCAGTTGTGTAACTCTAAACAAAATCACATTAAAAAAATCATGTCATACTAAAAAGTCACGGTAATAACCTTAAAGGGGCATTATCGTCACGATCAACAGGGCATGGAATCGGAGTGCTTGTTTTCAAGGGCGCAACCACGTGTTGAAAGTTGGGGGGGTCCCAAGTGACTGAAAATAATACCCCACATGATAAGGTCATATTACCGTTGCTGCTGCATAAATGAGCAGTACATGTACTTTGCAGTCACTGTGTTCATCTTAACTTGGACATCGATTCAATGTCCTGCTGAAAGTCTGCTCTAATCGTGATGATACTGCCCCTTTAACTGTTCGAATACAATTCCATGAACATAATTAAAAAAACCTCAGACGAAATAAATTCTTATGAGGATTGATACCTGTACTAACATTACACCAAGGTGACATTGACCTTGATGTCAAAAAGTTCATTAAATTTAATGAAAATTCTGACCAGCTTACAAGGTCAATTGAAGACGATCTGATTATTGACAAGTGCAACACAGAGTCTCACAAACTATTCTACTTTCAACGTATTGTGCCCATGTGGAATTCTTTGCCTCAAAGCATTAGAAATACTTCTACCTTTTACACCTTCAAGCAAGGTATCAATGCATTTTATACAAAGCTACTTTTATACTAAGTTTGTACCTGGGTTTCATGTTGCCGCTGTGCGAAATTTTCGCCCAATTTAATTGTTTCCACTATACAATGTAATTCTTATAAAGTTATGTTATTCTTGTAAATACACATTTTATATGTACGGCTAGTTTCCAGTGCAATATGGGATTGGCTGTTATGAGAGATGCTTGTACACCTATTGGTCTCCTCCCGTCACTGGCTTCTATGCACAGTTATATATATATTCTTTTGTTTTGTAATTTTATGCCAGTGTAAAGTCGAATAAATAAATTAATTAATTAATTAATTAATTAATTAATTAATTAATTAATTAATTAATTAATTAATTAATTAATTGATTTGAAGAAAAGAAATCTGGTAATAACCAAACATCCCTTAAATGTTTGCTTGGTTTCTAGGATTGTTATTATTCTTGGGTTGTGTCTTGCTGTCTGCTGTATTTGCCATCGCTCACATGATGCGAATACTGAATATATCTCGCATGGTTAAGCATTACATAATATGCAATACATACGGTACACCTTTTGCACATTCTAAATTAGTTCTATATTGAGGACATTTTGACGACTGCGATCTATTCTCCTCGATTTCCAGTTTGTAATTCGTTTCTTTCAGATGAATAATTTAATATACAGTCAAGGTCCTTATTTCTAGACGTGTCAAGTGACATTCAAACAGGGTTGTAAGACAATGCGATCTTTCAAGGCGATGCTATTCAGAACAAAAAGGCGGAAGAATTTGATTTTGTATGAACTTGGGTATCCGGTATAACAGAATTATCTACAAATAACTGCATTCTGTAGTTTTATTTTTATATTTTGTATTCCCACTGTTGATAAAAACGAATGAATTAGTAATTGGAACAATTGAAATCATATAGATATTACCCAGAAGAAAACTAACTGTACAGATGGCTGTGTATGTGTAAGACATTATTGTGACCATGTTGTTATCATCCATACGAATCCACGAAACCAAACCGAGACTGAAAGGGAAATCAGCACTGTGCAATCTGTCAGAGCCAGACAACGATTTGTAGAATTTTCAATATTTGTTTTCTTTCTTTCGGTTATTTACGTTCATCTTGATGGGAAAAGGAAGAACGACCACGGGGTGAAGGGGGTCCCTGATTTTGTTTTTGCTCACGGTTTTGTTCTCATTAAAGTTTGATTGTTGGGGTTGGTGGGGATATTGGGGTGTTTGTTTGTTTGTTTGTTTGTTTGTTTGTTGGGGTGTTTGTTTGTTTGTTTGTTTGTTTGTTTGTTTGTTTGTTTGTCATTTGGTACGTGTGTTTGTTTGAAACGTTTGTTGGATGGTTTGTACTTTTTACACTTGGCAAGGATTTTTACTTTCTTAAGTTGGACTTTTCAGCTTTAACCTTTTCTAACAGAATAATTCATAATCGATGCTTCGTGCGTTCTCTTTACACTTTTACTCTATATGCTGAATCATTCATATTCCTAATTTTCTGCACAATAATTTCCCCCAATCTACTCAAGCAGCAGTGATTTTTACTTCTAGTATCCAAGTCCCATTTGCGATTTACAACTTGCTTTCATCCGTGCAAATACGAAGGGTGATGTAAATGGATTAAGTGCTCATACATCCATAACAAATTCAGGATATTGGCACCGGTGACATAGCGAAGGCATTATCTTGGGGGGGGGGGGGAGTGGAAGCTGATTTTGCCAATTGATTTCATTGGCGGATATAGAACTGAAATTGGAGGGGGCTGAAAATTTTTAAATCGCTGGTGGTTAGGCGTGAAAAATTTTGAGGAATGGAACAAGCGTAAACAACTTTTCCCCTCGAAAATCGCCAAATGCGGGGGGGGGGGCGGTGGAGGAAGGCTCTAAATGCTGACTGAGAAGGCCCCCCCCCCCCCTCACATTTTGGCTACTGGCACATAAGAGCGAGTGGTGTTGTGAAAGAATTCTTCGCGATGTGATATATATACAACGCGCCTCGGTGGAGAATGCAGAATTATATAAATAGATGAGCTGCAAGATAGGCACAGTGATCCCCCCCCCCCCCCAGTGCATCGTCGTATGACGTCAGTAAGCCAGTGACGTGAACCACACACAAAGAAAGCATAGGGGGCTCTTTTGTCGTTTTGATTTCATTTGTGACTGCCTTATGCGGGGATTGAGATGGAGAAATCATGATTAAGCCTGCATGTGATTTTTTAGTGGCGGACAGACGACATGCACCCATCTGCCGCGCGCGACATCATAAGCTCCACTATAGACTTGTAAATGAAACATGACCAATGAGTGTGTGGTCAACCGTGAGACATATTGAAAATAATCATGGATAAATTGTGGGAAAAGCAATGCGATTAAGGCCCCAAAGTTTAAAAAAAAAAAATGGGGGGAGGGGTGTTGCCTTTTGGAGTGAATTGAAACTCAGATTCGGTAAGAAGTAGAATAAACGCAGGAGAATAAGTATAATCAAATTAGTTCCTCCTGAACCCGGGGGCGGTTTGGATCAAAATTATGTTTTTGTTTTGTTTTTTGTACAACTATGATCCAATATTGTAGTGTAGTCACAGCATCCCTCTAGCAGTGATATATTAGTGACATCAAATCATTGCTTGTAAAGTATCACACAACATCCTGCCAACGGATGAAAAGAAATGAATATAATATATGGGGAAATCTTTAAAATAAATTGTCATAAACCGTACATGGTTTCTGCCCTAAAATATCAAAATATTATTTGTAAAGCCTCTTTGCAAATATTAATTGTAAAGCCAAATCAAAACCATAAAAATGTCTTACAGTATAAAAAATCTTTTAACAAAAAATCTGTGGAAATTTAATTGGACCTGTTCAAAATAAACATTTGCCATGGCAACCCATATGAACACCCATTGTGGTTACTTTCGGTATGAGGGGATCCCAGCGGAATAGTTAGGAAAAGTCAGAAAATTTTAGCGTGATTGGTCAAAGCGTTCTGGATATAATAATAATTATTATTAAAAATAATTGTATCATATATAGCTGGGAACATTGTTAGCTAGCAGAGACCGCATATTCTGCATAGCGCCACCAATTGACAAATAAAGTTATGAAATTTCCCATGATGCAATATAAATCCATAGCAACTGCATAGCTACTCATTATACGTACGTATGGGTCTACTCGTACATGTCGCGTGTGGGATTACTGCAGTACTTGTGTGAATTGACACAATTCATCAATTGTTTTTGCTGAAATTTACTAGATTTTGGAATAAGTTAAAATTGTAATTTGAGCCGACGTTACCCTAAATATCAGAAGTTTTAAGGGAAGACAAAACCATGACGCAAACACAAAACGGCGACGATGCAGTTCTACACAAACTTGACCTGATTTCAATGACAGGATTCAATGGTAAGTATCACGCTAGACCAGTCACTGGGACTGGGAGTAATGTTTACGAGTGGGTCCTACTAAAAACCAACAACTGACGACAACTGACGACAACGCGTTCTAAATGCACTGAAAACTCAAAAATAAAGTTATAAATATGTTTATATTTATAATAATATAAGTATAAGTAGGGTTTTCAGTTTGTACATGCTTGACCGAAGCCTGCCACACGTACAGCGCATCGCCCGCAACAAAAAACATCAACATTTTAAATCCAAAAATTTACTAGGCTACTTTTACCTGTCAAAATCTTACTTGTAATAGCTCATTGGAAAGCTTATAGTTTCAGCTATCCAACAATGTACATAAATAGGCAGATTCATGAAAATTTCAAGTTGTTTTGATCACACTGATGTTATTTTTATCTGAAAGTACTTTCAATATGCTTTAAAATGAGGGGTCAACCACTTCTATAGGGTGAGCCTAAGTGAGGTTACACGACTTTTAGTGTTCGGAAAATCTGTGCCATTTCATATGCAAAATGGGCAATACAAAGTTGTGACCAGATGAGCTATATATAGTTACTGTACATAGGAATATACTAACATTCAAATAGGCCTACTATATCAAAATAATCAACAATGACTTATTTAAAAAAAAATATCCAATTGGAAGATCGGTTTTTATTTTAATTTCATCCTAAATTGTACAAATTACATTTATAAATTGCACAAATCTGCTAACATTTGCATAATTTAGGTGAACCCCCTATTTTGGAAAATGGAATGACCCACTTCATGACATCTTTCGGCATGTGTGGGGCAGAGTCCATTTTTCATATGGGTTATACCATTTCAATACCTAAAAACGATGTGGCATAATATTTATCCAAATTACAACATTTTTTTATAAATTTCACGATAAAAATTCACAAAATGACCCATTAGACATCATTTATGTGGTATTTTCCCCCTTAACAATCACGCAGCATGATAAAATATGCAGCAAAATTATACAATTTTTTTCCCCTGGGATCTTCAATTCGCACATCGCATAAAACTTTTCCGCATCGCATTAAAACTTTTTCGCAAAGACTTTCATGAAAAGTATTGCTGATTAAATAACGTAGATTAACATTTCTTCATTTCTAAATTTCTACGGGGTACCCCTATTATGCCTAAGTATGATCGAAGTTGGAGGGGGGAAAATAACGTTCAAATTACCTCGAAAACGGCGATCTATTTGGACGACGGCAAAAACTTTTGTCAAGATTTTCGCGGTATGCGATGCATGACTTTGCATGAAAACAAAATGGCTTCCCTATAGATCAGGCCCCCATCACATCAACACTAAAAACGATCAATCCGCCGAGGAGGGTGTAATGCGGTTCGCGCCGGTTTGCCGCGAGCAGCGTTAGCACGGTCGACAGGTTGTGACCCTAAAGAAATGTAAGATGAAGTGCGCCGCCAACGTTGGCTTCCGTGAATCTGCCTAACATAAAATAGCAATCGGAAGTACGTGCGAAAGCCTAGGTTTTTATGAATGAACCACTCTCGTCCCGCCCAGCCTTTCGCGAAGTGTTCCGAGATCGGGCGCATTCGGTGCTCTGCTGAGGGCATCCACTTCGGAGCTGTCTCCATGCCCGAGTACATTGTGATTGACATGAAAACGGTTTCCCTATTGAGTCAAAGGGCTCCTTTACAATTACATGCCCATGCTTGCTCGATCTCCATAACTACTCTACAACCGAAGTTACGAAGAGATAAAAAGTAAACACCGTTTTTTCGAGGTGAAATCTTCAAGTTGAAAGGTACATGTAGGAGCAGTGTCTGAATGAATTTTACACCTCTTTTCTATCATATGTGAAAGTTTTGAGCCGTAATTTTGTTTAGTTTTGAGCGGAGAGTGTATTTTTTACACCCTTTCAAAAGCTCTTATGAGGGAAACGAGCACGAACGCTGTGCGTGTGTATCACGGTGTGTGTAGGCTGATTCAACGGTTTTGGTGTCATTAGGGATGTACACAGTGTAAGGACAGTCGCGCTTCGTCGAATGCTGTATATTTGATTAAATAAAACAGGATTCCTCAAAAACTACTCGTCCGATTTTCTTGATTTAAAAACCGTTGTATTTCTTTCATCAAGACCTTTAATTTGATATAAATATTGAGCATATTGGTTTAGGAATAATTTTTCACCTGAAAACCCTAATATAAGGGACAGTGGCATAGGCCTACATACAGGGTTTCAATAGCAATAAAAAATGATTTTCTTGTTGTAGGCCTACATCACATGAAAATAAATTTCGTGCTTGGAACTTCTAAGAAAGGAATGACCATTTTGAGGATACACAGCAAAGCTCTTGCAAAAATCAATGCAAATGCAAAGCATTTAAATACTGGGAAAAACGAGCAGACAGCATAACATTAGAACATTAACAGGAAAGAATGTCGTTTCCAACCACCACTTTTTAAGGTTTTTAAAAAAATAAATTTGCAACCACTAACCAGTTAAAAAATGATTCTGTCGATTTTTGGGGGTACAAAAAGCGAAAACTATCTTTGAAATCTACTTTTATGATGGTTTTCGGACTTTATTTCTGCATGTACAATGACCGTGTTGGTCACTAATGGGAGAGTTGACAAGATCAGACTGACATGACTGAGGAAGTCATCGTATACCAAAAATGCCTGATTTTTCATAAATATCCTGGATTATGTCCACCCGACGCAAGAATTTCATCAACCTATAAATATCGCGGAACCCGCTGCTGTATAGGATTCTAGCTGGCCAATCGTTATCAGGCAAGCTCGGTAGTCGAGAGGTTAAGACATCTGCACTAGTAAGCAGGAGGTCATGCGTTCGAATCCCGCCTGTGAAGTGTTTTCCACAGACGCTCGGAAAGCACTGAGTTATACAGTGCTATACACACGTCAGTGTAAGGGCAAAATTAAATCAATTGTTTATCACCCAAGGCAAAAATATATAAGTAGGTAAGATTACATTATTGGTTATATTGAATGAGAAAAAGTGGTGGTCGAATTCGACATTCTACCCCATTAAAATCACAGTGGTTCATGAAAACAAAATGAGCTCATGTTCATCCCTGAATATTTTTATCTAGTAAAATTAGTGGTTTAACAACTTTTTCCACATTCACAAGTACCAGTAAATCATACAGGTTCCCTATGATTTCTCTTTTTGTAACAAACATGACACAGACTACCTCCATTCTAGGGCCCAATACACTGGACTCCCTCCATATTCCTGCCCCTAACCTCACATTTACAAAAAAGGGATGATTTTTCAACTTTTGATCTATTACAATCTAAAATTTTGTGATTAACATTAGGTAAGCTTGCTCAAGCAGACAATTTTGGCATTAAGTTCGCTATTGTGAGATCAGTAATTTTGGTGAATTTTATTATTTCAAAAATGTTTCGAAATATTTCATGAACGTGAGCTATCCCAGAATAACGGATTTTATCCCAAAATGTCTGCTCGGACAAGGTTAACTAATCATTAAGTTTTAGATTGTAATAAATAGCAGATCAAAAGTTGACAACAACAAAAATTTTCCCATTTTTGGATGTGTGGGGTTAGGGCCAAGGATACGGAGGGAGTCCAGTGTATTGGCCCAGACAAGGTACTACTAGAAATGCAACACAGTTTTGTAAGTTTTCTGAGAGATGTTAGGCAAAAGGCAAATGTGTCATTTCATGCGTGCTAGAAATTATGTACACTGACGATAACCTAACCAGTAAGGGTAATTTGTGCAATAACACTAATTCAAGATCCTCCAATCTGTACTTTAACCCTAACCTTCCCAAATCCTCCAAAATCCTCTTTGCTAAAGTGAAGCATTTTGAAGGATTGAGGTTACATGCTACATGCTTTTTGCTAAAGTGAAGGATTTTGGAGGATTGAGGTTACATGCTACATGCTCTTTGCTAAAGTGAAGGATTTTGGAGGATTGAGGTTATTAGGCATACTTGCCTTTACATGGTACATGTACATCCATGTTTGTTGTAGTGATTGCAAAGTCATTGCTTGGGTCAGTGGACACTGTTTATTGCTCCGTGCATGCAGGGAGGGTCCTTGGCCATGTACATGTACATGTATCACAGATTAGAAACACATGTGTGCATACATGTCATGTGCTTGCTTTACTACTGAAGGAATTTGGAGGATTCGGGTTATGTGTAAGCAAATGGGCCTAGGGAGTTAGGGTTAATTCAACGTTCTTCCCCTTCCCCTCATCCACACACAGGCAAGGTTTTTGCCGGCTTCAAGGTACACCCAGACAAGGAACACATCATCTACCCAGTGGGTAACACTGTCATCGTGGAGCACATCACTAAGAACACACAGACCTGGCTCTCTGGCCATACTAATGATGTTTCCTGCATCGCTGTCTCCAAAGACGGCAAGTACATCGCCTCAGGGCAGGTCACTTACATGGGATTTAAGGTGAGGGTTTAAAGACTAGAATATAATTGGTCATTGAAAATAACCTCATGGTTTAAAAGAATGTATGCTTCCAAAAACCAATGTTGTACCTTCCCTTAAAAACAAAATTGAAAAAAATTAATACGAATGCAAAAAAAAAAGTTTGTGACCAGCAAGCCGCTACCTACTCGGTTAAATAAGACCTGTCTCAACAAATAATTTACTTTAAAAAATATTATAATACAAGAAAGTTATCACTGCAGAAAAACATTTCTTACAAGAAATATTTGCTTAGCAAGATTTGTTGGTTACCATCCACAGTTCCATACAAAATGTGCTTGATTTGGCTGGTAGTCTGTTTTATAATGCTACAATCCCGGCCAAAATAGTTGGGACGCATGACGATAAACATACTCTCCGCTGTCTCACCACCCCCTGCTTCAATGTATTGTCCCTGAGACAAAGACAACGACTGCGGTTTGTCCGCGTCTGGTCGCGGCTTCATAGATAAACTAAGAGACAATTCAGACAATCCCGGCCAAAATAGTTGGGACACATGGCAATAAACATACTCTCCCCTGTCCCCCGCTCCCCTGCTCCCCCGCTCCCCCCACCAATGTTGTTATCTCCAGCCAGAGCACAGACCGTGCAATGAGAGCCAACATTGGAAGGGGGCCGGGGGGGGGGGGGGGCCCCGCGAGATTTGGCCGGGATTGTAGGTGAAAACATTTGCGAAGTAAAATTTTCTGCTTAGCAGAACTATGAAGTAGGATCGAAGCCGACAGTGATGGGGATGACTGTGTTCAATGTTTCAGGCTGATGTCATCATCTGGGACTTCAAAGAGAAGGAGTTACACTGCCGCTTGGATCTCCACAAGGTCAAAGTTCAATCGCTGGCCTTCTCGCCCAGCTCCCGGTACTTGGTGTCCCTCGGCGGCCAGGACGACGGCAGCGTCGTCGTGTGGGACGTCGCTAAGAAGCAGTCTGTGTGCGGGGCACCAGCCGCAGTCATGAGTGCTGGGATGACATCCTGCATTGCCTACTGCAATAACGATGAGCACCGGTTTGTCACAGGCGGAGAGTAAGTTAAATTTTTGCTTATATAATTTGATTTTAAAGCAATACTACTAGAGAATGCAGGGCGCTTTAGTTGCTGTGCCAGTACAATTCGTGCAATGGGCAATACGTGTGTATGGCAAAACAAGTGGCGCTATAAAGGATTTTCTGCATTAACCCTCCTAGTATAGCTGCACTTTAGTGGCAAGTAGCTATAGTGGTCAAAATCAGTCAACTGACTGTTTGACTGTTGACCCAAATGTGCACACAGGGGCATTTTTGACTGGTTTTGACTGTCATTTTTGACTGGTTTTGACTGTCATTTTTGACTGGTTTTGACTCATTTTTGACCACCCTCAACAATACTAGACAATGCTTTTTACCAGTCAAAAACGGTCGACTCATTTTGACCTATAAATGTACTTACTACACGTAAGGTTTGACAGTGTTTGACTTTTTAAGTGCACTAGATATACCTTGGCAAGTATATAAATATTTTGACTGATTTTGACCCTTGTAGTAGTAGGAGTGTTAAACATTAAAGTTTTGAGGCTTTGCATGGTTGGAGTATTGTTGTCGGTTCGATTTACAATAACACCATGTGGTTTGAATCTCAACTATCATGAAGTGAGATTGTGTTTCTGATAAGAACCGTATAGGGCTTCTCTTCGTTTTGACTAGCGTGCTCTAGTCATCGTCTAGAGCACTCTACATTAACCCTAACCGCCTAGGTTTTCTGGCTAGGAACATTCCTGAATCCTCCAAAATCCATCACTGCACTTTTTGAAACATGCCCTTATTTTCAGAATGCACCATGCATTTTCGTTGATCTTTCATATTCAGCACTTATGGCCTGTACTTCTTGCCAGGTAGTAATTTTGCCCCATTTGAAGAGGTGAAAGTACCAGTTTCCAACAGTGCTGAATTTTTCCCAAAAAAGTGCTCCTTGGAGGATTTTGCAGGATTTGGAGTGGAGTGGAATGAAATAATTTCCCAAATTCAACATTGGAATAAATACGAACGATCTGAATGTGCACATATATGGATGTGTTTTCTCTGAAATCAGAGCCTTTTAGACAATAAACAGTTGTTCAGGATAATTTTTAACCTTTACCAACTTTAGCAACGGATATTTCATTTCATTTCTGTAACATTTATTTCAATGCTGTCATTCATTATAATATGCACAATCATGTAGAAAATTACATAAGTAATACATTAATAAATTAATTGATATATATTATGTACACAGTGATTTAATAGTAAGCAACAAATTAATGACAACACTTAGGAATAAGGTTAAGCGAAACGCTTTTGTGCCCTAACCTATGGACAGACAAACAACAACCAAGGTACCATAACATGGACAGAGGACAAATAAATCAGACTAGACAAGACAAGTGTGAGACAAGGCCAGATAAATAGTTTACAAATTACACCTTAATTTATGAATACGAGTCTAGGAACTGAGCTCTTAAGTGTTTCACAAAGACAGATAGAGAGGGTAATGATTTAAGAGAATCATCTAAACTATTCCAGTATGAAATGCCTCGATGAACAACACTATTTTTAGACATTGACGTTCTGTTGAATTGGACGAAAAAATTTCCTAGTGCTACTTCGAGTATTATATGCATGAATGTTCGATGTTAAAGTAAAACAGGAATTCAAACAAGGAGGGAGTAAGTTATGGATACATTTATACATGAATTTTCCCAGATTAAGGTGGTACAAGTCACTACATTATAATAGATTTAAATTAGCAAATAACGGAGCAGAATTATCACGGTAACCGGCATTCGAAATTACATGAATTGCTCGTTTTTGTAAAATAAGTAATTTGTTACATTTAGATGTAAAACTGCCCCAAATCAAGATTGAGTAATTTAAATATGGTAAAACGAGTGAATTATACAATGTTAATAAAATCCTATTTGGGAGGTAATATTTTAAACGATTAATTATGCCAATATTCTTTGATATTTTTGTTGCTAATTCATCAATATGATTTTTCCAAGTAAGGTTTTCATCAATGGTTACACCCAGGAATTTAGTTATTTTAACCTGACTTAGCCTTTTATTATTCAAAATCAAAGGAACAGATTGTGTGTACTTGAATTGGTTGGCACAAAAAATCATATAGTTTGATTTGAGGACATTAATACATAATTTGTTTGCTAAAAGCCATGTACTGAGCTTTCTTAATTCCATATTGAGGTTATGAATAGCTTCATCCATATTATTGTGAGTATACAATAAACTTGTATCATCAGCAAATAAACAAAATGTTATGGTGTCTGAGGTATTACATATATCATTAATATAAAGAATGAATAGTAGAGGTCCCAGCAGTGAACCCTGGGGTACCTCACAAGTAATGACATGTCTGGTAGAATTTACAGAGTGAAATGATACATACTGCTTTCTGTTACACAGATAACTTTTCAGTAGGTCCAGGGCTGTTCCTCGCACACCGTAATGTTCTAATTTACTGATTAGAATGTCATGATTTACAGTATCAAAAGGATAAGAATTCTGTTATACTTTTCTTTAACATTTTTCAGTTTCCAGGCCAACTTTTTAATATGAAAACTGCTTTTGTTTATTTCTTAGACGTACCGTCCGTGTGTGGACCCTCGATGTGGCAAATCGCAAAATCCGTCCGGTCGACTGCAATATGGGCCAGTTAAAGCGCTACATCAAGTGCATAGAGGTATGTCATTGTCAGCGATCACGTTTTAAAGCAGTGATGCTTAAACAAGACTTTTATGATGCTAAATGGCCGCAGACATCACACATACCTGACTTTGTCACGTGATAAAGTCGTATGACTTTGTAAGATTGTATTTAAGCCAAAGAGAACATTCACACAGATGTGACCCGCTTCATCGAAATGAGGAATGTCCCCCAAATTTCACATTTTGAGATATGGATATCAACTTAAAGAGAAGCACTTCAGAATCTCGAAACCAAGTTGCACATGCCTTTACTGTGGGGGCACATGCCTTGGACATGCCCTGCCTCCCTGTCTCCCCACATGGTCATGGTTACAGCTGGTTGTACATGTAGCCAGTTGTTTGAACATATTAGTATGGCCTGCAATGTATCAATGGGAGACCACTGTACCCTGCAATCTCAGTGGTGTGACAGTGCACAGAAGGGTAACCGTATGAGGCCACTGGCAACAACTGCAACAGCTTGGAGTGGCCTGAATGGGTTGTTTCCAAAATTGCACTGATTGTAGGAGGGCTAACACTATGAACAACTTCACCTTGAAAATACCCTGAAAATCCGTTTTGCCTTGAAATAACAGTTCACCGTAATTTCACTGCAATTTCACAGTGTCTCTTCCTCTCGGATATTGGCAATAATGTCCACGGTGATTTCACGGCAAATTCTTGGTGCTCTCGAGAATTAATGAGCTGCCCCACAAACTGCCACGAGAAGTTCATGGCATTTTCACAGCATTTTCACGGCGAAGGAATTCCAAGAGTATTTCATGGCAATTTCACGGTGTTGTGTCATCATGAAATTGTCGTGAACTATTTATTTCACGGTAAAACAGATTTTCAGGGTAAAGTTATTCATAGTGTAAATGACATTCTCCAGTGCCCCCTCCCTCTCCCCTAGGTATCTGGGGATGATAAGTTCTTCTACTGTGGCACCACCAGTGGTGATGTGCTACAGATCAACGTGGACAGCAAACTGCTACGCATGTATGGACCTGAAAAGGATAAGTACAGCCAGGGAGTGACCTCTTTAGCGCTGTTGTGGACCGGCGAGATCCTGATAGGAGCCGGGGATGGCACCGTGGCACTCATCAAAGGAGACAAATTCAAGAAGACCAAGTAGGTGCTCAGTCAAAATTAGCCCCTTTAAAATAAATTCAAATTGGTGATCATCCTTTTCAAAACAGAAATCCAATCAAGAGGGAAGGTTTTCATTTGTGTCCTTATTGCTATTTTAAATTAACAATGTTCCCAACAACGTTTCAGGATTTTTCTTTTTTCCATCAAAATCTAGAGAAAATGCTCTATAATGGTGACATGAAAATCTCAAACTGGTCCCTGGGGTCAGTTTTTGACCTTTTCATGGCCGTTACGCATTATGGTAAATGCCGAGAAGTTTCAGGTTTTGCCAGAGCGGGTCACAAATATTTAATTCCCATTCATAAATACGCATATCAATTTCGCTTTCAAAATTTTGTAATTTTTGTTGAATAAAGCCTAATAGAAATTGTACATTTTTGGGGACACACAAAACACATTCAAAGTACATGAGGCTGACGTGATCGTATCATCGGTAGGCTCAGGAGTACTTTTTATGATGCTATCTTATAAAATCATCTTATTGTTAATTTCTTCAGGCATCGTAAGTTGACAGGATCTGGTGCCATCACTTCTGTGGCCTTAAGAGGAGCTGGACACCAGGTGAGTGTGGACCAGGGAGGGATACGCACAATATATGTTGCACAAAGGACACATTGATTTAATTTTGCCTTACACCGACGTATGTATAGCACTGTATACTCGGTGCTTTCCAAGTGTCTGTGGTAAAAACTTCACAGGCGACTCGGGCGGGATTCAAACCCACGACCTCCTGCTTACTAGTGCAGACGTCTTAACCTCTGGACCACCGAGCTTGCCTGATGACGATTGGCTGGCTAGAATCCTATATAGCAGCAGTTTCCGCGATATTTATAGGTTGATGAAATCTTGCGTTGGGTGATAAAAAGTACACATTGCTTTTATTTAAGAACAAAATGCTTTGCTTTGAAATGATTTTCATAGTTGCAGACATAATCTTATTTCAGCAATTCTGTGTCATTCTTGTTTGAAGATGTTTCAAACTTTGGAAAAACACTGGACTTGTTCTCCATATAATGCCATAGATTGTTGTATTCGACTTTCAGTTCCTGGTCGGCACAGAGAAGTCCAAGATAACTCGCTTCAACTTGGCCGACTTTGAAAGTGAGGTTATGAGAGATTGCCATTATAGTAGCGTGGAAGATATCGCCTTCCCATAGTAAGTTTATTCTCATCAAAATTTTCCCACGGATATCCACATTATAAAAACCAATTAGGCTGCCCCCCCCCCCAACAAAAAATCTGTGATGATACCAGCATCTGGCTCATTACATTACACTGCCGATACTGATATGGACAGTGAGTGGTTCCTGCAGAATCTGGCACGGATACATTAAAGAGACAATATCGTCACGGTCAACAGGGCATGGAATCAGAGTGCTAGTTTTAAGATTTAACTCAGTGACTGAAAATAATACCCCACATGATACGGTCATATTACCGTTGCTGCTGCATAAATGAGTAATTTCCAGTCACTGTCTTCATCTAAAACTAGGACACCGATTCCATGCCCTGTTGACAGTCTGCTCTGATCGTGATGAGATTGCCCCTTTAAAGGAAGTCTGGCTCGGCATTTGTTATACATATATATAAAGCATATAAACATGCATTTGTTATACATATATATAAAGCATATAAACATGCATTTGTTATACATATACTACTCAAAACAATTTAGGGAATACCGGATTTTTAACATCAAATAGGTTTGAAATGTTCCATGAACCGGGGATTTTCATTTGCAACCCCCTCTCTCTTTCAGTAGTCATGTCATGAAATGTGTAATCACTACATGCATCCTTTATCATCTGTTTCATTGTGCAGTTGTTTCTCATCAATTCTGTGAAACATTGTGTTTATCTGAAATAAATGATCATGCTTTAACTGAGATTACTCCGGTGTTCCCTAAATTGTTTTGAGTAGTATATATATAAAGCATATAAACATGCAGGACATAGACGCCATGTGCGCTTTACAGCATACAGTCTGACTGTCTGTGTGTTGACATCGTTCACTACATAAGCCATATTGGCTTCCTGCTCGCAGTGTGAGTTTGAACATTTTCCTTTTTTTTTTATTGATGAGTTGTATGCCTGTGGAATAAATACTTTTAAAAGTGTGAACCCAGGGGCGTAGCGAAGGCATTATCTTTAGGGGGTGTGGAAGCCTGGGGGGGGGGGGGGGGGGTACTGCCACCTGAAACCGCAGCTCTAAAAAACAACTGACTCTGCAAATCTTCAGTGCTTAGAAACACGATGTATTTGCAGTCGGCAAACCCATAGCTATAGGTTTGCCGACTGCAAATTTATTTTGGGCAAACCCTTGTGGTAGTACCTTTGATGCTTCATTTGCTGACTGAGGCGCTCAATACTCACTACGGCCCTGTGTGAACCCTTCTCGATTCTTATTTGCTTGGGGTATGGTCTAATGAAAAACATTTACAAAATTTAATATATTTATGTCTTTAAATCAAAAATTGTTTTCATTAACCCTAACTCCTTAGGCCAATTTGCATACACGTAACCTGAATCCTTCCTAACTCCCTAGGCCCATTTGCATACACGTAACCTGAATCCTTCCTAACTCCCTAGGCCCATTTGCTTACACATAACCTGAATCCTTCCTAACTCCCTAGGCACATTTGCTTACACATAACCTGAATCCTTCCTAACTCCCTAGGCCCATTTGCTTACACATAACCTGAATCCTTCCTAACTCCCTAGGCCCATTTGCTTACACATAACCTGAATCCTTCCTAACTCCCTAGGCCCATTTGCTTACACATAACCTGAATCCTTCCTAACTCCCTAGGCCCATTTGCTTACATAACCTGAATCCTTCCTAACTCCCTAGGCCCATTTGCTTACACATAACCTGAATCCTTCCTAACTCCCTAGGCCCATTTGCTTACACATAACCTGAATCCTTCCTAACTCCCTAGGCCCATTTGCTTACACATAACCTGAATCCTTCCTAACTCCCTAGGCCCATTTGCTTACACATAACCTGAATCCTTCCTAACTCCTAGGCCCATTTGCTTACACATAACCTGAATCCTTCCTAACTCCCTAGGCCCATTTGCTTACACATAACCTGAATCCTTCCTAACTCCCTAGGCCCATTTGCTTACACATAACCTGAATCCTTCCTAACTCCCTAGGCCCATTTGCTTACACATAACCTGAATCCTTCCTAACTCCCTAGGCCCATTTGCTTACACGTAACCTGAATCCTTCCTAACTCCCTAGGCCCATTTGCTTACACATAACCTGAATCCTTCCTAACTCCCTAGGCCCATTTGCTTACACATAACCTGAATCCTTCCTAACTCCCTAGGCCCATTTGCTTACACATAACCTGAATCCTTCCTACATGTAACTCCCTAGGCCCATTTGCTTACACATAACCTGAATCCTTCCTAACTCCCTAGGCCCATTTGCTTACACATAACCTGAATCCTTCCTAACTCCCTAGGCCCATTTGCTTACACATAACCTGAATCCTTCCTAACTCCTAACGGCCAATTGCTACACATAACCTGAATCCTTCCTAACTCCCTAGGCCCATTTGCTTACACATAACCTGAATCCTTCCTAACTCCCTAGGCCCATTTGCTTACACATAACCTGAATCCTTCCTAACTCCCTAGGCCCATTTGCTTACACATAACCTGAATCCTTCCTAACTCCCTAGGCCCATTTGCTTACACATAACCTGAATCCTTCCTAACTCCCTAGGCCCATTTGCTTACACATAACCTGAATCCTTCCTAACTCCCTAGGCCCATTTGCTTACACATAACCTGAATCCTTCCTAACTCCCTAGGCCATTTGCTTACACATAACCTGAATCCTTCCTAACTCCCTAGGCCCATTTGCTTACACATAACCTGAATCCTTCCTAACTCCCTAGGCCAATTTGCATACACGTAACCTGAATCCTTCCTAACTCCCTAGGCCCATTTGCTTACACGTAACCTGAATCCTTCCTAACTCCCTAGGCCCATTTGCTTACACGTAACCTGAATCCTTCCTACATGTAACTCCCTAGGCCCATTTGCTTACACATAACCTGAATCCTTCCTAACTCCCTAGGCCCATTTGCTTACACGTAACCTGAATCCTTCCTAACTCCCTAGGCCCATTTGCTTACACATAACCTGAATCCTTCCTAACTCCTTAGGCCAATTTGCATACACGTAACCTGAATCCTTCCTAACTCCCTAGGCCCATTTGCTTACACATAACCTGAATCCTTCCTAACTCCCTAGGCCCATTTGCTTACACATAACCTGAATCCTTCCTAACTCCCTAGGCCCATTTGCTTACACATAACCTGAATCCTTCCTAACTCCCTAGGCCCATTTGCTTACACATAACCTGAATCCTTCCTAACTCCCTAGGCCCATTTGCTTACACATAACCTGAATCCTTCCTAACTCCCTAGGCCCATTTGCTTACACATAACCTGAATCCTTCCTAACTCCCTAGGCCCATTTGCTTACACATAACCTGAATCCTTCCTAACTCCCTAGGCCCATTTGCTTACATAACCTGAATCCTTCCTAACTCCCTAGGCCCATTTGCTTACACATAACCTGAATCCTTCCTAACTCCCTAGGCCCATTTGCTTACACATAACCTGAATCCTTCCTAACTCCCTAGGCCCATTTGCTTACACATAACCTGAATCCTTCCTAACTCCCTAGGCCCATTTGCTTACACATAACCTGAATCCTTCCTAACTCCCTAGGCCCATTTGCTTACACATAACCTGAATCCTTCCTAACTCCTTAGGCCAATTTGCATACACGTAACCTGAATCCTTCCTAACTCCCTAGGCCCATTTGCTTACACATAACCTGAATCCTTCCTAACTCCCTAGGCCCATTTGCTTACACATAACCTAAATCCTTCCTAACTCCCTAGGCCCATTTGCTTACACGTAACCTGAATCCTTCCTAACTCCCTAGGCCCATTTGCTTACACATAACCTGAATCCTTCCTAACTCCCTAGGCCCATTTGCTTACACATAACCTAAATCCTTCCTAACTCCCTAGGCCAATTTGCTTACACATAACCTGAATCCTTCCTAACTCCCTAGGCCCATTTGCTTACACATAACCTGAATCCTTCCTAACTCCTTAGGCCAATTTGCTTACATATAGCCTGAATCCTCCAAAATCCTTCAGTAGTAAAGCAAGCACATGACATGCATGCACACATGTGTTTTTAATCTGTGATACATGTACATGGCCGGGGACCCTCCCTGCATGCATGGAGCAATAAACAGTGTCCACTGACCCAAGCACTGACCTTGCAATCACTACAACAATCATGGATGTACATGTACCATGGAAAGGCAAGTATGCCTAATAACCTCAATCCTCCAAAATCCTTCACTTTAGCAAAGAGCATGTAGCATGTAACCTCAATCCTTCAAAATCCTTCACTTTAGAAAGAGGATTTTGGAGGATTTGGGAAGGTTAGGGTTAAAACAAAATTATTGGCACTCCTTGTCTACAGTGGCTGCTCAGACCTATTTGCAACATGCTCCCAGAATGACATCCGCGTGTGGAACGCCAAGACCTGCAAGGATCTGCTGTCGATCACGGTTCCCAATATGACCTGTCATGCCATTGAGTTTATGAGGGACGGCAAAAGCATCGTCAGCGGTAAGCCCAATCAGTGTGCTGTAGAAGACCTTCGTTTAACAGAATGCCATGGGGATCAAATTGAGGCTCGTGCCCCCCCCCCAAAAAAAAATATATAAATAAATAAAAATAAAGTCTGGTGCCTTTCAAAGTGTGATTATTATGTTGAAATATATATAATTTGTAGTCAGGAATCCAGATAAAGCAGTGGGATTGCCATCTTGGGTTGTTTTACAGGGTTATCCGCTCAGTGCACATCGTAGCCCTCTAGTGGTGAATCTGCACCCAGTGTAGCGTCGTGTGAGCGTTGTGCGTACACTTTGTAAGTGTATGTTATGGTGCTAAGAGCGTGTACTTCTGCCAGCCAATGATCGCTGGAGATATTCTGCGCGTACGCACATCAACTGCAAAATATGCCAAACACGATGCACTATCACTGTCCTTTCGCCCACAGTGGTCGAACAACATGTGCCCTGAACAGCTCATGCATGGTGCGAGTAATGGAGATCAAAAGGAAGCTTGAAGTAAAAAATTGCTTTGTGTTTACGTTCACATAATGTATGAACCATTCTTTTGACCATTGAGCTTACCCAATAACGATTGGCAGGGGAGTTCCATATGGCTCTACGACCTTCTTCCGGGCACACAAAGTACAACTTTTTGTCCGCCCAGCAGAAGATCGTAAGCAATAAAATGGCTCCTTTGAAAACAAGTAGGGCATAACTGTTATATATTTGTTGCTAGAATTACTCCCAAGACATGTTTTTCCATTCCCATGCAGAATTTAACTTTCCTACAATGACTTATAAATGGCAGAAAAACGACCAAACTTTCACACTCGGTTTTCTTGAAATACAATTTTGCACATTAATTGCTTACGACTTTTTGCCGGTCACACTTTTGTTACATCCTTTTTCCGGGCACACAACAATATTGCAGTGGATACGACCACTGATGGTTGTTCATGGTAATTTGATTTGTCTGGAAACCACGGGTCTATTATTCAGTGAATTTCTCTCCCTCTCAGCATGGGATGACAACAAGATCCGAGTGTTCCTACCGGAGTCTGGCAAACTCATGTTCCAGATCAACGACGCCCACAACAAGAAGGTCACTGCCATCGCCACCACCTCGGACTGTGGCCGCATCATCAGTGGAGGCGGGGAGGGGCAGGTGCGCGTCTGGAAGATCAAGAACAACAAGGGATCGCTAGAAGAAGCCATGAAGGAACACAAGGCCGCCGTCACCTGCATCGTGGTCAAGAAGAACGACAGCGAGTGCATCAGCGCTAGCGACGACGGCTCCTGCATCATTTGGGACCTTAAGTAAGTCTCAAAAAGGATCAGACATGAAACAGCAGTGACCCTGAGTGGTTGAAAAAAATCAAACATGAAACAGCGGTTACCCAGAGTAGTTTAAATCAGGGGTGTGATTTGTCCAGATTTGTCCGGATTTTCGGATTTTTACAAATCACAATGTTGTGATCCTTTGGATTTTAAAGATTTGAGCAATAAAGGAAAGCAAAGCAAGTGCCCAGAACTATAAATTTCACCCCAGCGCTGGATTTCCGTGGATTTCTCAAAACTGCCCAATCACACCCCTGTTAAATAGAGTCAAACAAGAAACCGCAGTGATGCATCTCAAAATATCAAACATGAAACAGCGTTACCCTGAGTAGTTTAAAAAGAGTCAAGCAAGAAACCGCAGTGATGCATCTCAAAATATCAAACATGAAACGGGTGATCTTGAGTGGTCTCAAAATATCAAACATGAAACAGGGATGGTTCTGTGTGGTCGCAAAATATCAAACAAGAAATAGGGGTGACTGATCATGTGTGGTTGCAAAAGAATCAAACATGAAACAGCAGTTACCCTGAGTAGTTTAAAAAGAGTCAAGCAAGAAACCACTGGTTCAGTCTCAAAATATCAAACATGAAACGGGTGATCTTGAGTGGTCGCAAAAGAATCAAACATGAAACAGCAGTTACCCTGAGTGGTCAATACAAAATAACATGAAACAGCAGTAACCCCTTGTGGTTGGAAAAAAGAAAAAAAATGGGTCACAAATTAATTTCGCCACTGTTATGTTGCTTTGTACGAAATCTCAAACCATGAAGTTGTTTCTCCTAATGCAGGCGTTTTACTCGAAGCATCGTCATCTTTGCCAGTACATTGTTCAAATGTGTCTGCTACAACTTGGATGAGTTTCAGGCCATCACGAGTGGAACAGACAGAAAGGTGAGATGTATGCTTTTGTTTTTAGCTGTTACATTTCAAATATATATATATTTTTTTAACACTTTTGTGTGGTTTTATGTATTATGTTTTCAATGGACTTTTGTTTACGTAGGTGTGGTTTTATAGACATTTATTACTCATTGGCTAATTGCTTTTTTAGGGTTTTGGCCTGGTAGCCGAAAGCCTATTGTTTTCGTTCAATTATTTTTCTTCTTGTACAGTTCATGCGTTTCAAGTTTATTTCAATATATCGTAAATACTAAACAAAGAACTCGGTGTCCCAATAATTAGCAATATACATGTAGCCGATACCCCTGTGTTCGTTTTCATCGAACACTTCGTTGCAATTTTGTACTATTGTAGTATAATATCTGTACAGATAATACTGCAAACAATAATGCCAATTTCGAACAATAACAAACACCTCATCAGTCTCCTGCCACCTACTGTCCCAAAAAACTCCCACTCACAGTCTCATCTACCCACCCGTCCTGTCGATCGGGTCTTGCCTAAAATGACGTTTGGACGAGTTAGTACGACTTGGACACCTAAGGAACACACAATGCAACTTTTGTATACAATGACTACAATTAATGCGCCTTTTCAGTTTATTTCAATATATCATAACTTTCTTAACACTAAACAAAGAACTTGGGACATCAGTGCCCAATATTATCAATACATCCGAAACCCATGTCAGCGTTTTCATCAAAAGCTTAACCTCTAGTTTTTAATTTGTAATTAATCCAACCCTATCTGGTTGCAAATAAAATGATTCTGTTCTATTCTATGCTTGTATAAATTTTCATTTCATGCATTTATACTACTCAAAACAATTTAGGGAACACCGGAATAATCTCAGTTAAAGCAAGATCATTTATTTCAGATAAACACAATGTTTCACAGAATTGATGAGAAACAACTGCACAATGAAACAGATGATAAAGGATGCATGTAGTGATTACATATTTCATGACATGACTACTGAAAGAGAGAGGGGGTTGCAAATGAAAATCCCGGTTCATGGAACATTTCAAACCTATTTGATGTTAAAAATCCGGTGTTCCCTAAATTGTTTTGAGTAGTATATTTTACAGCCCATTATTGCTTCTCTCCACCTAGCAATAGAAATGGGTACCAGTGAGGTTCCTGGGTTAATTGTGTTTGATTAGACAGACTCTGAGCATCAGGGCAGCTCCGAGAATTAACACAGTAATCCAGGCCTTGAATTACATCATTGTAGGGGCAAGGCCACTTGTCCCGAGTAAAAGGCTCTTCCATTCAGAATGTCTATGGGAACATTTTCAAGGGGCACCAAGGCCAAGACCAGGGCAACGGAAGCCATGGCCTCCGTGACATTCCAGCCCTGTGATCTAAAACTCTTCATCGTATTAAATCAAACTTTTGTGTTTTTGCAGATTGGGTACTGGTTGACATTCGATGCCAGCCAGATTCGTGAAGTGGACGGTTCCAAGACCGGAGCCGTTAACGGTATGATGGTCTCCCCAGATGGGCAACACTTTGTGACGTGTGGTGACGACAAACTCATCAAGGTAAGGGATAAAAGATAACTATGTGGTCTTCCATTTAATTCGTCAGCTGAGCTAAAAGATATCCAGGCCGGTTGATGCTTTAGGACATTTTTTTTTTTTAAGTTGGGCGGGTAACGGAAAAAGAAAAAACTACACGACTGACTGAGGTAGCCTGAATATCTGCCGTCACGCTTTGAGCTAGTGCAGCCGCCATATTTTCCCCGAAGTTAGACTTTGACCTTGGTTGGTAGCTAGCGTGCGAGCCTCGGAGTGTGACGTCAGATCTTCAGCACAACGTATCCAATGAAACACCTTGAATGGTACACCTGGAGCATGTCTATATCCTTGATATAGGATAAAGACAGGGGACCAGTCTACGACTGAGGATGCTCTCCTGTTAGAGCGCCCTCAATCGTTTATTTTTTTTTTCATAGTCTGTACACGGACTCACGGCACTGTTGGTTTGTGGCTGTTTGAGTGGCAACCAGACTTTTTTTTTATATTGTTTTCCCCACCACCTTCGTGAAATGCATAGAAATTTGCAAGTAAGGCGGGCCGGGGAAGTGAGTTCCGGCATGGTGAAGTAAATGTAGTACGTGTACACTAATATGCACTGCATGTACGGAAAGTCAAAATGTGACCCGCTCTGAGAAAAGGTGATATATGTCGCAAAAATTTAAAATTGAGTTTTATATATGGTTGGAAAGCACACAACATAAGCTTTCATTTGGTATATGGTAGAGCTCTGTAGCCCTTACCGTTATGGAGATAATTGTGTATTTGCATATTGATAGTTTCCATGATGACTGATTTACATAACAGAGAAAACGGCCTTTGAAATGTTTTGCGTCGTTGAAAAATGATGCTGAAAAGCTCACATTAATTCCACCTAGCAACGAACATGTTCCTGTAATGCCATCTGTTTGAAATTTTCGTGGGTGATTTGTAAATATTTTTCCATTGATGTTACATTTTTTTAAGATTTTACTCGTTCAGATCATTAGCTTTAATTAATTTGCATAATCATTAAAATATTTTTTGGTGTAAAATAAAGGAATAGAGAGTACAACTTAGTACATTACGTACATTTAAAAAAGGGTGAAATTAACATGGTGTAGGCTTATGATGGAACTTTGTTTGAATCTGGTACTCTATTAATATTTTATCTTATTGCATACATTAAAATTTAATTAAAAAATTAATTCATTAAAAAATTAATTTAAAAAAATTAATTAATTTTTATTTTTTCCCCCGATACCCAAAACTAAATTTTATGAGTTAAAAAGATTACTTGAGAAATTCTTACTAAACCCAAACTAAGTAACAAAGACTATTACTCAAAGAAAGAATATCAAGGAAACAAAAACGCTGGGAACATGGGCCGCCGCGGTAAAGCTGGCAACTGCAGTTGAAATCCCCGGCCTTTACGCGGTCGGCATCACACTCGAGGGCACCATTACTTTCTCTTTCATCCTCGAAGGGAACAATGTCCACAACTAACATTGGTTGGTCTGGGGTCAATTGGGTCATTTTCTTCGTCATTTTCACTAACACTAACAGTAACACTGTCAATGTCACTGCCGTCACTCGATTCAGAGGACTCGTCGTCATGCATCGACATCGTCGCCCATGAAATAATCATTCACAAATCCAACGATCTCATCTTCAATACCGTGAAGGTTGGCATCACGAATTTCGTTTAATGCATCGGCAAAACAACGATCCTTCTAACACATTATTACGAAGATATACTAAAGAAAATACAAAACTAAAATTGTGGAAAATACGATACTTTGAGAAAGATTGTAACGTTAGTTTCTAGATCGAACAGCCACGTAAACAACGAACAAGTGAAGCATGCGCTGCAAGCTAAATTGGCACTAGTGCGCATGCGCTGTAGCCAGTATGGGCCGTGTTGTACACACGTGTTACGAGATCGCGACACCCGTAGCAACAAGGGGTAGTTTGTTTATCAATTTCTTTTCTTCGTAGCTCATTTGCATCTGACCTATGGCCTAAAGCATAACCAAATTTGGAAATAGTGGATGTCAAGCTATCAGACGATACCAAACTTTACATGGTGGGTATAGAAGAATTTCGTAATCGAAGGGACAAATCATGGCCTTTTGTCCCGCGTAACGTACTCAGTATAAAACAAAACAAGACAACAATACACACAAAATGATGGATTTTGTTCACTTTATTCATGGAAATAAACATTTCTGTGAATGAAATCTGAAAAAATAGAAATCTAAGATGCAATACAAGACAACAACAAAAAAATCAAATCTGCAATAATTTTTCACCTTCTCAACATGGAATGGCCCATTGTGCATTAATGCATAGCGCGACTTATATCACCTTTTCTCAGAGCGGGTCACAAATAGAGCAGCTCCCCGGCAATTTCAATTTTTTTTTTTGGGCGGCGATTTTTAAAACTTTTTATAACAGGGGTGTGGTTTGTCCGGATTTTTCTGGATTATTGGACTTTTACAAATCGCAATGTTGTGATTCTCCAGATTTTAAAGATTTAAGCAATAAAGGTAAGCAAATGCTCAGAACTATAGATTTCACCCCAGCACTGTTCACATCAGCGGCCCAAATACCCCTAGCCAAATTTTACATGGATTTTTCAAAACTGCCCAATCACACCCCTGTTAAGTTTTGCAATTCCTTTTGCGTACTTTCTTGCAGGTGTGGAATTATGACCAAGGTAGTGTGACCCATGTGGGCATCGGGCATAGCGGGGAGGTCAACAAACTTCACATCTGCCCCAACCAAGAGACAATCGTCAGCGTCAGCAAAGACGGAGCCATCCTCTGCTGGAAATACCCCCACGGCCAAACCTGTGGTAATTCTTGAGGGAGGGGGGGCTCTGTAATGTCTAAACCGATGGAGACTCAGATCTCTTGACTTGGATCTTGTTGGGAGTGATGTTGTTGTCGCGTGGAAACTGGAAGGGGCATTTCTGTCAACAAATATTGGATGTTGGATAAAAGTGAACCAGGGTTTTTATTGTCCTATTTAAAAGGGAAGTTACAAAACTTTTTTCTACGGGTATGCTTACTCTCTTTGAATCAAGGTACACAGATATACCAAGGTACACAGATATACCAAGGTACACAGATATACCAAGGTACACAGATATACAACCAAACTGTGAAATCTCAATGTGGAATTTTGGAAAGAGCACTTTTTTTCGATGAACTTATTGGTAATAATTTCACTGGAAACCAAAATATTTCTGAGGGAGACAGGTACCATCATCAGCTATACACCAGGTCGGTTTCAAATTAGAATTCAACCATTTGGTTATAAATATTTGAATTACTAAATCTTTTAAAATTCATATTCAATTAATTGGGCTCAGGAACTGAAAGAAAACTGGTTATACTGGTTACTGTGTAAGCATGAAAACGCGAAACTAATTTTTTGACAGGAATGGCCCTTTTAAAATGGTTTTCGCTTTCAAAAAATGTGTTATAAATAAGAAAAGCCAATATGCTTCTAAGAAGTTGTCTGATAGTTGTTCTTGTGGGGAGGGAGGGGGCTGGTCTTAGTACGCTTAACTGAATGTGCACAATAGGTTTAATTGAATTTGCACTCTACAAAAGGACCTCCTTATTTTGGGGTTCTTTTTTACCCCTGTAGTGACCTCCTCTTTAGGGCATTAGGGTACCGATGGTGCCACAGAAAGGTAATAAAAAGCAATATCGTTGTGTGCCCGGAAGAAGGTCGTAAGCAATAAAATGGCTCCTTTGAAAACAAGTAGGGCATAACTGTTATATGTATGTTGCTAGAATTACTCCCAAGACATGTTTTTCCATTCCCATGCGGAATTTAACTTTCCTACAATTATGACTTATAAATGGCAGAAAAACAAGCAAAGCATTCACACTCAGTTTTCTTGAAACACAATTTTGCACATTATTTGCTTACGACCTTTTGCCGGTCACACTTTCGTTATGTCCTTCTGGGTGCAATGGTGCAATTGCACCATACTTTATAAGAAACAGGAGCTATTTTAAGTCGGCAACCAACCCATGAAAGTTTTTTTCGCAAAGTCTCCCATTGTAATATTTTTCAAGAATAAATTCTATGCACCGAGCCAAATGAAATTTATATGGAAAACTATTCCACAAATCCGTCCAAGATTTTGTCCAGTTGAAAACAGCAGGCAGGTCTACATATTATTGTTACATTAAAAGAACATTGTTAGTTGACTTCCATTGTATTAGACAGTGAATTTAAGTATTAAAATCATTATAGGTATGTAGTACACAAAACATTCATACCAGAAGTCTAGTACTTACACAAAGTGTGCCATTGTGTAATAACCTATTCCACCAAGAACAATGGATTTTGGCCATTCGTGATGTTGTATTCCACAAATTGATGTACAAGGTCTCAAAAGAAGCAGTGCCGGTGTGTGTGAGAACTGTACTTAACACACACGTAATTAATTTTTTACTGTGCTATAAACACGCCACATAAAGTGCTTGTTCAATTCGGTTGTAGCCCAGATGTATCTAGTTCGCATACAGTTTAAGAGACAATATCGTCACGATCAGAGCAGACTTTCAACAGGGCATGGAATCGGTTGTCCTATCAGTGAGTGCAATTATGATATGTATGCATCAGCCATGGTAATACGATCTTATCGCATCCTGTTATCTAGGCAAGCGCGCACTGGTGGGGTATTATTATTTTCAGTCACCGAGTTCAGCTAAAACCTAGACACCGATTCCATGCCCTTTCGAAAGTTTGCTCCGATTGGGATGGTCTTTTCCCCTTAAGTTCTGAGAGCTATCAAGAGGTGTCAATGGCTTCTCTCATGATGCTGTCAAGCAGGGTAGCTAAACTCAACACCATGCTCGTTGTGCATATAATACCATGAATGGGGTTATTGTAGGTTGGCACGCTTTGCGTAGGTAATACACTTTGCAAGTAGAAAATACATAATACTATTTTACCTATATTTATATGATTTGTTTTTTGTACATAATTGCGTTATTGCATGCTGCTTATGCGATGTTTGTAAATGCTTGCTCTGAATTTTGGTTCTAGTTTAAAAGATCCGTCCACTGAGCCCAATTTCTCCAACCGTCCAAAAAATTAATTACTAATAAATTTGACATGTTATTGTTTCCAATAATTTGCACTTTTGGGCATATTTTTGATAAAATTAATACAATAGATTCTTTTTTTTGTAACAAATCAATATGATTTCATTTTGTTATCGTTTGGAAGTGTATATTAATATAGGTTCCCTGATTTAATAAACATGTGAATTTGCCATTGTGCCTACATTAAAACGTATACTACATGGTTGTAATTTGTGGATTTAACATTCCACCGCAGTCACAAAACACAACACAGCACAGCACCAGTTACGGTGGAGCTTGGATGAAGCTGTGGCCATACCTGGTGCGTAAGCCAGGCTCTGGTAATGTGCATTTGCTCATTTTGGGTTTTGCTACATCGGTGAACAGTGCAGAGGTGGTCATTGTGTCAAGATGGGTTAACCCTAACCACCCCAAATCCTGCAAAATCCTCCAAGGGGCATTTTTACTACCTAGCAAGAGGTACAGGCCATAAGTGCTGAATATGAAAGATCAACGAAAGTGCATGTTTCCAAAAGTGCACGGATGGATTTAGAACGATTCAGGAATATTCCTAGTATCAACAAAACAAAATACAGATACACATGTAGTTCATTTTCTGTATGCATTTTTATTCAGTTATATTTACAGTGCAGCAGTGTCATAATATTTAAAGCACAGCTTTGATTTATAAATTAGAGAATTATACCTGCCAACATGGTGACTTAGTCTCAAGAGACGAGCTACTGCCACACCAATCACCCACCATCTAGAAGCAGTGCATCTTGGAGCATCTTGACTATAGACTATGGTTACTTGAAACACACACAGACACATTTGTGCCGAAGAAAGTTGGCAACTGTTTGAATCTATAAACACTATCTTGATACTATGCACCCATCTCACGTTGCTAGCAAAAAGGGGAACACAATTGGCCAGTTCAACATGCTGACAATAATATTTCTGCAGTTCTTCAAAAAAATGTACATACTATTAAACTGCTTTTTAAAGTTGTCCAGACATGCCTTTCAACAATGTCAACAAAAAAAACATAAAATTGGATTTAAAAAAAGTTTAATAATTTATGAAATCGTTTCACCATGACCAAATGTGGGTCATGACTGAGCAGTCTAGCATACCAAACTCGAGTTCCGGTGGCTAAAGTTGTCAGAATCTTAGCCAAGTAATATTTGTAGGTTTGCGGTGACACCATGTGAGATTCTCAAAAGAATGGGTGGTTACAACTCGACGTTTCAATCAGTGTGCTCTGATCGTCTTCAGGAGAAAGATACTGATTGAAACGTCAAGTTGTAACCACCAGTTCGGAACTAATTACTACTCAATTAAGAATGTCACATGGTGTCAATGCAAAGAATCCTACCCAGGACAATTGTGGTACTTTTGTCCATGAATTGCTTCTCTTCACCCAGGAGTATTTAAATGGCCATTTATCATAAAATTGCACTTTTTTGACTAAATCAAAAAAAAAGTGTCCAACATAAAATTTAAAAAACAGACAAGAACAGCTACTTGTGATGTCATCCCCATGCCTCGCTCTTACAATAATGTAGCACTAGTTTGCCGTCACTTCCATAGCACTGTGTTGGAAAGAAAAGAAAAAGTTGAAAAACAGGTGAAACATCTTTCAAAATAAAACTGCTTAATAAAAAATAAAAAAAAGTTGAAAAGACAACCAATGGGAGAGACTAAAGCCAAAAATCATTTTTCAAAGTGCTTCTGAGGAGCTTCTGAGAACGTGGGACCAAAAAGTGTGTTGGTGGGGGGGGGGGGGGGGAGAATTTCTCAGCAGAGACAGTTGCCTTGCAGGTTTGGATACCAACAATTTTTTAGTAACTTTTCTTTGACTTATTGCTTATTACAAAAGTTGTCTATTAATCAGTCTAGCCTTGCAGTTACATAACAGCAAACAATATGGAGTTTTACCTCAAAGAGATTTCCAATTTCTTGGTCCGGTGATGGTGCAAAAGCTTGGTTGACATAGAGAAACTATGAGAAGAAAATAATACATCATTGTAAAGATCAGTTGTGAATAGCATGTATATTTGTTGGGCAAGTATGTTAAAGAGAAGGTATAATACTCAGTGTGGATGGAGACTAAAGCTATATAAAGTTATACTTAACGGGACGATCAGAGCAGACTTTCAACAGGGCATGGAATCGGTGTCCTCATTTAAGATGAACACAGTGACTGAAAATTACTGGCTCATTAACCCTCCTACTACTACAAGGGTCAAAATCAGTCAAACTGTTCAAATACTTCCCAAGGTATATCTAGTGCACTTAAAAGTCAAACACTGTCAAACCTTACGTATAGTAAGTACATTTACAGGTCAAAATGAGTCGACTGTTTTTGACTGGTAAAAGCATTGTCTGGTATTGTTCAGGGTGGTTAAAATGACAGTCGAAAACCAGTCAAAACTACAGCAACTTTCCACTAAAGTGCATCAATAGTAGGAGGGTTAATGCAGCAGCAACGGTAATATGACCTTATCATGTAGCTATGTGACAAAAATTTTCAAAATCAATAGATTCCAATACAACTGGTATCATTGTCAAGGTCTTGAATAGACGATTACAATGATATAAGGATCATCTTCCTGTGACCAAAAATAAGGAAGTTATGACATGTTGAATCCGGCAATTTTAGGCCCGTAAATGGCAATTATTTTATAAGGAAAAACATAAGAAATGTACATTTGAGTTGTGACCCGTTTCCTAGATTTTCTCGGATTCCATATCATAACTTTCTTAATTCTTGTCCGATTTTCAAAAGGTTGGTATCACTGGAATGCTTGGGAAAAGAGGAAGAATAATAACCTATTTCCAGGCTAATTCAATGATTAGTTTGTTTTGTAGTGCTGATTTACAAATAAGAAATACAAAATAAATGTGTTAAAAAAATAATAATAATAAATTAAAAAAATTATGAAAAAAAAAAAAAAACTCAAATCAGAGGATTGTTTTCATATTTTTACACTAAAATCTTCGAAAGCCTCTCATCCCTGATTTAATGTAATATTAAAACAATTTATAAATTATATTGGACTGGAAATATAAAACAAAATAATGAAAATAGATTTTAAAAAATAGAGAAAAAAATCACTCAAATCTGAGAATTTTAATATTTATACTGAAATCCATGAGAAATTCTTATCCCTTATTTAATTAAACATTATATAAAACAATAATTGATATTGGACTGGAAATATGTAGAAAAAAAATGAAATAAGTTCATGAAAACTAATATTTAATATTGTGTTACTCCGATGTAGGTTTAAACGGACGATTTATCGGACTGAAAATTGGTAGGTCTATAGCGCTGAACGCGCGCAATACAATCTTTGGTTGACATCGATGTTTGGGGAGTCCAAAAAACATAACTGGGAGACGATCAATCGCCGTCAAAATTGGCCAAGAGGTAGAAAACAAGTATAGAAAAATGATTTTTGTGGTTTTATAAGTGATTTTACTAAACTTTTGGTAAATCGTCGATGGTTTTGATGAGCAAGAGCGAACCCAAATTTCGAGAATATTTTTTGGAAACTTCTAGATGCCGCATTCAGAAAATTTGAGAACGAGGTTGAAGTAGAATATTTGATCTACGTCTTCGAAATAAAATCTCCTGGTTACGTCAAAAAGAACGGCCTCAGCGAAACGTTACAAAGCGCTATCTCCACGGTGTCTTCGCCACGGCGATTCAACCCGAGATTGAGGCCGCGGCCGAACAGATTTGCGACAATGCGTGGGATACGCACATACCTATATCATGTGAGGTATTATTTTCAGTCACTGAGTTAATCTAAAACTATGTCCTGTTGATCGTGTCGATATTGTCCCTTTAACCTACCAACGATTCAGAGGGTTCACATTTGATGTACTTCCGGATGAAATCAATAACCCATGAGATTTTCTTAAAGCGGTCCACAGCCCATTTCTTCTTCTTCATGATCGGAGCATCTCCAGTTGCCCTTAGAAGTATGTCCACTGAATAAAAACATGTTTCATATTTCAAGCTTTACATATATTTAGGGAATCAGTGATAAAATGATAAATAATTACCACTTTTCCAGATCACATGAATATAAGGCGATTATAATAACTTGTTGCCATTTAAGGTTTATCACAAATAGCACTGAAGCAACTGCCGCAAAGCATACAGGGATACAATTTGGGGCATCTGTTTGGCGCAGCTTTTGTGACGTCAGTAATATTTTGTTTGTCCGTGTGGCACGCAGTGGCGCTGTTGCGCCCACAGACATCCCACGATTCCTTGCAGCTGCTATTTGCGATAAGCCTTATCATATTTGCCCCCAAAAACACAAGTAGGGCCCCTATAGGCCTACTCTTCAGGGAGTTGAGGTAGTTATTTAAATTGGCTTATACCATCACATACATGAATGTCTGCCCAACTGACTTAAGCAAAAGTTCTGGTCTGTAGGCCTACCAAAGTTTAACCCCCCCCCCCTTCTATGTCCGGAAACTAGGCTTGAATAAATAAAAAAATTCAAAACACCTGTTATATCATGTTTTATAGCTCAGATTACCCTTGTCAGATTTCTTTTTCACCGGACTTGTCACCGTATCTTCCGGTGTTGTTTTATCTTGCTTTATCTCTTCATTGTTTGGATCTTCTGACGTTTGATAATCTTTCGTTTCGTCAGTTGATGTTTCCGCCATATTGACTTGTGCAGAGAATTTACCTCTTTAGCATGCAGCGCCCTCGTACGACACATGGGTAAAAGTTTCTCCACTTAACTTACTTATGACCAGAGCCGTAGCGCCCCCTTGTGGTCAATATATACTATTACTAACTACATTGAATTATTTTATCAGCATAAATATCCCATAGAGACTAGACTCGACTAGACCTGGCATGCCTGGGTATATAGAGCGGACGGCAGGAGCCACTCTCTCACTTTGCTGTTCAGGAATGTAAACTTCATTGACAGCAAGTTAAAGAAAATCTTTCAGAATGTTGATTAAGGAGTACAGAATATGCATGCCACTTACTGTCGAAGAGGTAAGTATATTTTGGAGAAAGTTTTCACTTAATATTGTCAATAATATTAATAACATTTTGTTTTGCATAACGTTAAACTTCCATTTTTATTCCTCTAGGCTCTAGGCTCTATAGAGTCTAAAGTCTATTCTGTAGCTGGCCTAGGCCTACTATTACTATTACTAACTAGGGTTTTCAGGTGAAAAATTATTCCTAAACCAATATGCTCAATATTTATATCAAATTAAAGGTCTTGATGAAAGAAATACAATGGTTTTTAAATCAAGAAAATCGGACGAGTAGTTTTTGAGGAATCCTGTTTTATTTAATCAAATATACACTAAACAGCATTCGATCCGATGAAGCGCGACTGTCCATACACTGTGTACATCCCTAATGACACCAAAACCGTTGAATCAGCCTACACACACCGTGATACACACGCACAGCGTTCGTGCTCGTTTCCCTCATAAGAGCTTTTGAAAGGGTGTAAAAAATACACTTTCCGCTCAAAACTAAACAAAATTACGGCTCAAAACTTTCACATAATATATTGATAGAAAAGAGGTGTAAAATTCATTCAGACACTGCTCTTACCTTTCAACTTGAAGATTTCACCTCGAAAAAACGGTGTTTACTTTTTATCTCTTCGTAACTTCGGTGGAGATCGAGCAAGCATGGGTATGTAAAGGAGCCCTTTGACTCAATAGGGAAACCCGTTTTCATGTCAATCACAATGTACTCAGGCGCGGAGACAGCTCCGAAGTGGATGCCCTCAGCAGAGCGCGGCAAATTTTACGCGCTGAATGCGCCTGATCTCGGAACACTTCGCGAAAGGCTGGGCGGGACGAGAGTGGTTCATTCATAAAAACCTAGGCTTTCGCACGTACTTCCGATTGCTATTTTATGTACATTGTTGGATAGCTGAAACTATAGCTTTCCAATGAGCTATTACATGTAAGATTTTGACAGGTAAAAGTAGTAAAAAAATTTGATTTAAAATTTTGATGTTTTTTGTTGCGGGCGATGCGCTGTACGTGTGGCGGGCTTCGGTCAAACATGTACAAACTGAAAACCCTACCTATACTAGGCCGACTATAGTTATAATACTATCGGTCACTCGTTGGCCTGGGCCCATGCATGCAATGCTTTGGGATCCCGTACCGTGTACAATCCTACGGGACGGGAAAGAATTTAGAATACAACCGCCACTTTTCTAGAAAAGAATGTCAAATCCAACCGCCACTTGTGCATAAAGTGTATACATGTAGTTTACATGTAGTTCTAGCGGACGACAAAATGGCCAACATCTCAAAAGATGTGCACAAATTCATTTATCTCAAAATCTCCAACAATAATTGTTTCCAAACTTCAGTTGACTAACTGTTACATTTTCCCCTCCTTTAGTTTGTCCTCTCATGGAGGTACCGTCCTCTCATGGAGGTACCGCCATGGTCCTCTATCATATTTTGCAGGAAACATAGTTTTTTTCACAGTAGTTGCATTATAGTAGGCAGTTTCATGAAAATTTGAAGTTGCTTCAATTCTTTTAAATGTCATATCACTGGATACAGCAAAAAATTAGAAAGAAAATGAGTGGTCAATGGTCATGGAGGCCAGTTTCATTTGAACAGTTGTGACCATTGTAATTACAGGTTACAATTTCTTCCAGATGAGTTTGCTTTAACCTTCAAATGCATGCAATATTCCATAAACCAGCAAAATGTAAAATAAAAAAATTAGTTTATCCCCCTTTTATAAATAAAAAATCACATTGAATAAAAAATTCCACCCGTGCGTGATACCCCGATTCAGCGAGTCAAATCGCCGATAGCAGTGATTTTTTTATTTTTATTATTTGCCGTCGGGTCATTTTCCGCAAGTTGCACTGTTTTCCCGCAAACGTTACAGTTGGCATCGACTGACCAATTAAGATAACCACGGTGTGTAGTATCCTTTTATCGACACTAAAACATTGATAGACTACCTATTTTACCATGAAAGTTGGACAAAGAAATCGTCAAAACTTTCCGAAATTCAAGTGGCGGTATTTCCATAACGAAAGGTTTCCTGTCGCTGATTTTTTTTTTATCGACTGCACAATTTAATGCTCATAAAAATGGCGTCCAGGAAAACATTGAAGCCTCATCAGTGTAACCAGGCGCTAGCGATATTGCGCCTATGCATTTTCACGTGTACGGTCGGGCGCGTCAACGAACTTTCAGCGGGTCACAGCTTCGACAGAAAAAAGGGCATCAAAAATAGCGCCACCATCAGCGGCTTGCGTGAAACTGCCTAATTATAGCCAGACCTTACTCAGCACAAAATAATTTCAGAAATTTGTTATACATACATTATAATAGGCCAATATGATAAAAATAAACATGCTAGTTACTCACTTTACATTTTTTGAACATAATAATAATAATAATAATAATGTGTGGACTTATATAGCGCACGTATCCACCAACTGAGTGGTGCTCAAGGCGCATTATATTATTACCCCTGCTCATAAGGCTCATAAATCATTCCTGAAACCATCTCAGCTCCCTGGGGAGTATACAGTTCAATTGCTGCCATTACAGCGCATATAGTGCTAATCAACCAACTCTGCCCTCACAGGTACCCATTTTAACCCCTGGGTGGAGAGAAGCAATTATGGTTAAGTGACTTGCTCAAGGACACAAGTGTCACGGCCGGGTTTCGAACCCACATTCTGCTGCTAACACCAGAACTTGAGTCCGGTAAGCTAGACCACTCGGCCACGACACCCCATAAAATGGTGTTTTTTCTCTTATATAGCGTTCTTATAACAAATTTCTGAAATTATTATTTTGTGCTGAGTAACGTCTGGGTATAATGCAACTACTTTTTTTTTTCCAAATTAGGGACAATATCAGTGGGTAGTACGTGTGTGTATATAGATAGGCCGAGTACTCTACTAATGGATAACAGTTGGCCATGGTTGAATGCTTGCCCTATATATGTAGAATTCTGTCAGTCACTGTTGAGTAAACACTGTTGAGATATCAGACCGAAAAAGTCATTACCCAGTTCCATTTTTCAGTTCCAATTCCCCATACATGACTTTTTAAAATTCCGACTGAACATTCTGGCTTTTGTTTGAAACTTGTGTTTGTATTGGTTATGTGTGTTAAATATGTTTTTACAAAATTGCTTACGGGTTCCCGGGTATCTGACGATTTCCAATTTTGGGTATCCGTTTCCCGAAATAACCGAAAACGCACAGCCTTACTTTAAAGCTTGGCCTTGGGTACAATTCGTCCCCTTGGGTGTACAAAACTCGATAAATGCGCTACATGTACATCACTACGGACATCAGTGGTTTAGTAGTCCATTATACTAGTCAAAATAACTTAATTGAAAATCCATTTTGAAGATTTTAATCCATAATTTATAGTGGTCTCTGCGCTCCCAATGACCCAGTTTCCTAAGAAGCACTTAAGAAAAAAATTGTTCCCAGGCTTGTCTAATAGCCTTAATCCTTGTGTGTGTACATGTGTTGTACAATGTACGTGACACGCACGTTTGATGAAGAGGAATCGTGACTTACAAAAAAAAACGTTATAACGATTTCACTGTAACTAATAATATCAATTACTTACTGTACTTATTGTGGTTGGCTGTATATTCATGTGTAGGAGTTAAGATGCAATTTTATACTAGAGCAAGGGCAGAGGTGTATTGTACAAACATATCCGGCACTGTAGGCTTTGAAATTACTTGCCTTGGGGCAAATTTCCCAACAATATACATACAATAGAGCCAGCATACAATTGTGGGAAAAATAATACGTGTTGGTATCAATTTATGTTGTTCAAATAGTACAATGTACATGTACAGGAATGTTATTTTCTTGTCCTATTTTTTTCTCCGTTTTATTTCTCTGTGTCCTTCAAAAGTATTTAAGCCTTTGTCAGATTTGTGTAAAGACTGGTGACTCGATGGCCAAATCAAGGCCCGGTTTGGCATCAAATTTTGACATTTGGGCCTCCGATTTGGACCTTACTGTATGTGTACTACAATGTATGTACACGTACATGTACTATAGACGTACTTCATTGTACATAGTGCAGGTGTTGATGTGGGTGCACAGACTGTCTGTCAGACAGGCTGCCGAAATGTAAGCAATCGTCGTCGCAGAGCTGTCTGCTTCTACGTGATTTACTACGCAAATATGTAGTCAAAATTGATTTTAAAAAGCCCATTAAAAATACCCTAAATCATGATTTAATACCAATGGTGTACCATACACTCCTATTCTACAAGTATGTCAACCATGAAAATGTGACATTCACCAGATGTTGCAAATAGGTTTATTGTCATATACAGCAAATCAAGCCATGCATGAAGACTCCATACAGAAATGTAAGCAATCGTCGTCGCAGAGCTGTCTGCTTCTACGTGATTTACTACGCAAATATGTAGTCAAAATTGATTTTAAAAAGCCCATTAAAAATACCCTAAATCATGATTTAATACCAATGGTGTACCATACACTCCTATTCTACAAGTATGTCAACCATGAAAATGTGACATTCACCAGATGTTGCAAATAGGTTTATTGTCATATACAGCAAATCAAGCCATGCATGAAGACTCCATACAGAATATAAATGTTAGTTACCACATAGAGCGTAGCTCTATGGTTACCACAAAGGGCTAAGGCTTGTTATTTAATGCATGATTAATCCTTTGGGTGTGACATCTGTGAGAATGTGTTCCCCACGCATGATGACATGTATTTGAAGTGAATTTTTGCGGTGTGTTTCGTCTTTTGGGCTTTCATGTATGACAATGTATTTTTATTCCCCACCGGCGGCGCCGAAGGGAAATACTGTTTCTGCCTTGTTTCTATTTATTTTTGGCACTGGTCTTGTAAAAAGTATTTCTGCTCTAGGAAATTGATTGAGTTTGTAGCCCTGTTGTCTACCTAGTAAATTTGTTTCTGAAATTTGAGCCCTGTCACTTTTATTTTTTTGACAAGACAAATTGCCCACTCTGTGATACAGTGTTTTAAGTAGACAATAAGCAACCATAAAGCATATTTTCTGAATGAAATTTCCTGATAAATATTTCAGCTGGCTTGGCTGCGAGGCCAGTGCGATTTAATTTGAAATTGAATGACTTAATGCTCCGAGTTGGTGTCGTAGATGTGAGTGCCATTTATTTCCCCTTGGTAAAATTATGTGTGAGGTATTGGTAGAATAATATGAACCATAAAAACTGCAGTGTGATCCATCAGCACAATTGGGTCTGGGAATTGCAGACTAGAGTAATAGTAGTTCAACCACATGTAGGATACTATGCAAGGTTTAGACCAAAAAGTCTCTGGTTTCTGGTCTCCGTGCCTATCCGCCTCAGACCTGTACATCAGCATTTTTAATTTTTTTTTTTTTTTTTTGCTATGAAATGATGTCCAATTGGCTATGCAGCCAAAATTGCTGGATCGATTGGAATTCTGCCATGCTGTGTTTTAAACGATTTTTTTCACATAGGGGTATGAACGTTTGCTTGATTTGTGAGGCCTCTCTTAGCCGCCATAGTTTGTATGGGAAATTTGGTCGGGTTCCAATAACCACGTATTTCACTGGTTGGCAAAAAAACAAAGAATTAAAATAAAAAATAAATAAAAAAATTATTATTATTTTTTTTTTTTAAATGTCACCACACCGATTTTGAAGCCGACCTATGACCAGAAACCGGAGACTTTTTATTTTGGCTTTAAGAGCTTTTATTAGTGAACTACATTTGTTGCAATTTAAGTAAACTATGTACATCCTGAGGGAAACGCTGTATTAAAGATGTAATTGACCTAATTCTCAAAAGTCAAAACCCTTCGGCTGTCGTAGGGATTGAGGTTACATGCTACATGCTCTTTGCTAAAGTGAAGGATTTTGGAGGATTGAGGTTATTAGGCATACTTGCCTTTCTATGGTACATGTACATCCATGTTTGTTGTAGTGATTGCAAGGTCAGTGCTTGGGTCAGTGGACACTGTTTATTGCTCCATGCATGCAGAGTCCCTGGCCATGTACATGTATCACAGATTAGAAACACATGTGTGCATACATTGCACATGTACATATCACATGCTTGCTTTACTACTGAAGGATTTTGGAGGATTCAGGTTATGTGTTTACAAGCAAATGGGCCTCGAGGGAGTTAGGGTTTACCAAGTACTCGTGAGTAATTGCTGTGCGATTACTCGAGCAGTGAATTCCACTAATTGCCTAGCACTAATGACTAACCATGCAAGTTAAATGATGGTTCTCCATCATTATATCCAAAACAGCTTGACTAAACATCTTTCTGTTTAGTTAGTGGTTCATTAAACACAAGTGTGCATCGTATGTCATCATGTTATCACTTACCATGTATAAGTTTTGAGGCTTTGCATGGTGGAATATCGATATCGTTTCGGTTTGCGGTAACACCATGTGTTTATCTCAACTAACGTGAAGCTGAGATACAGGTTCTGAAAAGAACCGTATCGCTTAACGAAGGTTGAGATACGAGTTGTGCGATACGGTTCTTTTCAGAACCTGTATCTCAGCTTCACGTTAGTTGAGATAAACACATGGTGTTACCGCAAACCGAAACGATACTTACCATGTACTTATTAATTATATTTACAATGTAAACAAAGCTAGATGTAATAGGGAGAAAGGGAATTTTGTAAAATAAATGTGTCATTTGTAAATTGGGTGAATGCATTAACAATTTTGTAAATCGACAATCAAGAAATGGCATCTTGCCTCTCAACGCCCACACCCCCCCCCCCCCCCACCATTCGTAATGTCACCTTCCTTACATAATGACCCGGTGGGATTTGAACCAACCCTTCTACAGCAGCAGGTAGTGCGGAAATATATCCCACTGTCCAAACCTGGCTGGTCGACCAATTAATTGATCGAGGCAATTGTTTCGGTTTTTAACCATCCCATGAGCTCTCCCTAGCAAACAGTACCCTATCCTTTGCAAACACAGACCCATTATGGCTTATTAGTCCAATGGAACCGAAATCGTTGAACATTCAATTTACAGAAGAAACAACAGAAGACTTCAAACTGTGCCATGTGTGCATAAGATGTTATCCAAACACTGCACGCACTTCCTTAAGTCAGACAATCTTTTAAAGAAGTATGGAGTCATCATGACGAGTTTGTTTGCTTTTTTTTTTTTACAATTTGAGTCATGCAGAACCCTAGACAAATATCTCATTCCTTTGCAAGAGATATAGATGCTATGCTATACTGTATTTTACACACACTTTCCCCAAAAATTAACAAACCAGTTTTTGGAAATAAGGTTTTGGAAATAGATGTATAGATTAGTCATAGTATAAGACAGGATTTGGAAAATGGGCGTCTAAATTTGTAAATTTTTGCAAATCAGGATGTCCAAATTTTAATGTTCACTATATGCTACATGTATACTGTATTTTACACACACTTTAAAACCCTCCTATGACCGCAAGGGTCAAAATCAGTCAAAATGTTGATATACTTGCCAAGGTATTTCTAGTGCGCTTAAAGGTCAAACACTGTCAAACCTTATGTGTAGTAACATTTACAGGTCAAAATGCATTTTTGACTGGTAAAAGCACTATCTTGTCATGTTGACGGTGGTCAAAATGACAGTCAAAACCAGTCAAAAATGCCCCTATGTGCACAGTTGGTTCAACAGTCAAAAAACAGTCGGCTGACTGATTTTGACCACAACTGCAGCTACTTGCCACAACAGTTCAGCTACAGTAGGAGGGTTGGTATACACATATATTAACATGTGCATCATGTACATGTATGTATACGTATACAGTACATGTAATTCTTTCAAATATTGCACTTTTAGTTGACAACTTTGGACGTGTTTTACTGTTAAATTTGTAGATTTTAAAGGTTCAATGAAAGACAAAGTCTGTATATTTTATGAAAAACGCCAGGCTGCCAGGGAGACTTAAAAGCTTGTTTTATTGAAACTACATATGTACGTATAAAAATAGAACCATCATTCCATCAGGCACAGAGATTCTACTACATTGTATCAATGTGCGTCATCCTCTATTGTTCAACAAGATTGAAACAAGCACCGGTTGGAGGTTGTTTTTTTTTTGTTTTTTTTTTACATCAAAAGATGATTGTATTGGAGAATTTCCTGAAGGACTGTTTACTTTTCCGGGGAAGACAGGAATGGTTGGGAGATATGTTGTGAGAGCCATAATAATAGAGCAGACATGCGGGAGAGTTCTCACAATGAATGGCAAAGCAGACTGAAATAATGGCGTGGCTGGGGTACATATAACTAATCCCAAGCAGCTGTCATTGCAATCTATTCCCATAATTTAAAAGTTACAGTCTTGCGTCATTATTAAAAACTAAAAGGTACATGTACGTGTACACGATTTTTGGTTATTACCCAACTACGTTTTTCTTTAACCCTCCTACTACTACAATGGTCAAAATCAGTCAAAATGTTGATATATTTGCCAAGGTATATCTAGTGCACTTAAAAGTCAATCACTGTCAAACCTTACGTGTAGTAAGTATACATTTACAGGTTAAAATGAGTCGACTGTTTTTGACTGGTAAAAGCATTGTCTGGTATTTTTCAGGGTGGTCAAAATTAGGGCTGTGCGTTTTCGGATATTTTAGGAACCGGATACCCGAAATCAGGAAACTTCGGATACCCGGATACCCGTTTTCATTTTTGTTGAAAACATGCCTCCGGTGGTGTACATGTACATACATGTACTGTAATTGATAACAAAATTGACCTTTATAATACAGAGGTACCATACTTAAATCAATCTTGTCTTTACTGTGTTGTTTTTATTAAAACAATCAGGCAAACAATTAGCCAAACAGTCTCTCCAGTGCCGCTGGCTTGATAAGTTGTTTGAAGCAGCCGCTGCCAGGCCCTTTGCAGTCTTAACGATTCGATACAATTTATCACAAACAGTTGGAGAAAAGTGTATGGAAAATGTCCGTAAAATACTACAAAGGCTTTATTGGAGTGTAATCTCTTGAATTTAAAGATAATTGTCTGTAAAAGTGTAAACATTACATTGTTCAAGAATGACAGATTTCTGTTCACTCAGCTCAGATGTTAAGTCCGAATTTTAAAAAGTCGTTTATACGGGGAATTGGAACCGAAAAATGGAACCGGGTAATGACAGTTTCGGTCGGGTATCCGGATACCCGGATACCCAGATACCCAGCACTAGTCAAAATGACAGTAAAAACCAGTAAAAAATGCCTGTGTGTGCACATTTGGTCATCGGTCAAAACGGGCAGCTGACTGATTTTGACCTGTATACTGTAGCTACATGTACTTCCCACTAAAATGCAGCTATAGTAGGAGGGTTAAAGGGACAATATCATCACGACCAACATGGCATGGAATTGGAGTGCTAGTTTTAGATTAACTCAGTGACTGAAAATAATACCCCACACGATAATGTAAAATTACCGTTGCTGCTGCATAAATGAGCCAGTCATTTTCAGTCACTGTATTCATATTAAACTAGGGCACCGATTCCATGCCCTGTTGAATGTCTGCTCTGATCGTGACGATACTGCCCCTTTAAGATGAAAGAATTTCAGATGGCAGAATTTTTCAGAATGATTGATTCTTGCACAAATTTTACACCAGTCATGATTGATTCTTGCACAAATTTTACACCAGTCATGATTGATTCTTGCACAAATTTTACACCAGTCATGATTGATTCTTGCACAAATTTTACACCAGTCATGATTGATCCGTGCACAAATTTTACACCAGTCATGATTGATTCTTGCACAAATTTTACACCAGTCATGATTGATTCTTGCACAAATTTTACACCAGTCATGATTGATTCTTGCACAAATTTTAAACCTGTAAGCTTGTCAGATACTAATTACTTAATTTGACAATCGTTTTTTTTTAAACCAGTGTTGTAGCTTCCCTTTATTTATGAAGCAAATGATAGCATTGACAACCAACCAGATAATAATAATAATAATGTGGACTTATATAGCGCATGTATCCACCAAACTGGTGCTCAAGGCACATTACATTATTACCCCTGCTCGTCAGGCGCATAAATCATTCCTGAACCATCTCAGCTCCCTGGGGAGTATACAGCTCAATTGCTGCCATTTCGGCGCATATCGGGCTAATCAAACACAACAACCAACTCTGCCCTTACAGGTACCCATTTACTCCTGGGTGGAGAGAAGCAATTATGGTAAAGTGTCTTGCTGAAGGACACAATCACCACGGTCGAGGTTGGGATTCGAACCCACATTCTGACGACTCGGCCATCAGAACACAAATCCGATGCACTAAACCGCTCGGCCATGGCACTCCATAGATGCGGTAATTGCAAGACACATCACAAGAAGCTGGTGGGCCCTAGGACATCACGATCTGTTCAATGACATAAAATATATGTAAGATCATCAACATCATCACCAACTCATCTGTCTTGACACATGTACAGCTGAACAGGGAATCTGTGATAGAACCGAGGATGCCTCGGCATCCGTCCATCAGAGAGGAACAAAATTAAACTTTTTGCCCTGGGGGCCTTTGTTAACGGATGACTTCCATTATGAAAGGCCAACAAACACTCAGAGTGCATCAAGTAAGGTTTATTGCACTATCAATACGTACAACGTAAGCCATTCTATTAAATATGCACTCCCACTGTGCTTTTGAGCTATTTACCGTACCTGAAATATTTTGACAAGACCAAATGGTTTACCATCAGTGTTTTTGATACTGCCATATAGTTTTTAAAAAAATTCAGGGATTTTGGGCTTCAAAGCCCCATCAAGAAATCCAGTATGCTGCCATGGTCATCAGTTGAATTTTTTAACCCAATATTATTTGATCAGTAATTTTTTTTTTAATTACTAATTTAATAAAGTAATTTAAGTTACAGCATGCCAAACGACAAATCAGACTTCAGGGGTATAATTTGATGGTCATTAAACAAATATTTTCATTAGGAAAACCACTAGACTGCTGGACAAATTTTGTCTCTTAAGTGCACTTGACCAGCGCTTTAATCACTTGTTCAGTCCAGGGTCGAGTGGGAACTCTGTACAGGTTATATTTCGAGCCCTGGTCACATATAGCGTGTACATGCATCCTGATTTATAACACTGCTGGTGCACGTGCTGTCATCGTCGAGGCTCTCCTGAATACCCAAACTGATCACCGCAAAATTTTCTGATGGTCAGAAAATAGGGAAAATTTAATTTCAGATGAATTGTGTTCCAACAATTTATCATATGTGTGCCTGTACCTTCAAACTCTTCAAATGTCAATGGATGGACACAGGCATTGTCCGATGAAATTGAACTGTTAATGTGTGCAATGATAGTACCAGTAAATTTAATTTATTGGTTTCATGGCAATATTTGCTAAATATGTACGCTATGCATGCTTACTTCACATGAATCAATACTTTAAACAAGCAACGTGTGAAGGTTTCAACTTATTACATTGTGTCGTTAAGGAGAAAATTATGTGAAAATGCAATTTTTCAATATTCATTATATAAAAAATAGTGGACTTTAGGATTGTATCCAAGTATTCTTTCTGATAATCTTAAATTGGCAATAAATTCCCTTTTCCTAAAGATGGCAGCACCTCAGACAAAATTATTTATAAGGGAAGATTATTATCAGCATACACTGTGCATATACACTGTACTATATCAGCGTACAGTATGTACATTTCCCATGAGTTTTATACATGTATGCACGTACATGTACAGTTTTGTAGGACCTAAATATACCCTATACCCTCCACTCCCCCCCCCCCCCAATCAAGTCATTTCACTTTAAATTTAATTTTGTTTTTCCTCAAATTAGTTTTTATATCCTGGGGGTGCAAAAGCCTTAGGGGTTTGAGCATGAACTATTCACACTCATGAATGTATGTATGTACATCATCAATTTCCTCCATTTCAACAATGCTATTAAATCTTAAAAGCCTTTTTTTGTTAGGTTTTTAATGGAATGGTACAGGTTCTCTATTCTTTTGTCAGAAAGCAATCAAACTGCTCCGTGCTTGAATATTGTATGACAAAGACTGATGGTGAATGCAGTTAGCATAATTAAATATTGTCTCCCCCCCTTATAATAAACATTGCACTTAATGTATGTTCAATCTAAAATATTTTGTGTACGTATTTTTTGCTAGCGGTCAGAAATGCTGTCTGTGCTGTCATAGGTGTTTTGTATACATGTAGGTGTTTTCTGTGTCTTAGTAATAGTTGCGAGTCTATAATTTTTGTTGACTGTAGGAATGTTTGGGTTTAAAAAAAAAAAAATTATATCCAATTTGTAAACAATTTTCTGGATTTATTTTACAGAAATACATACATTGTATGTTCAAACATTAACCCTCCTACTATTGCAAGGGTCAAAATCGGTCCAAATTTTGATATACTTGCCTAGGGAGTTAGCGTTAAAATAATGTTCGTTTTGAGACGGACTATCCCAAACAATCGTGAAACTGCCCACATGTACATGTATGCCAATGGATAATTGCTGTCCTATTAGGATGGCTCATCCCTCAGTCAGAGTCTTGACACTAACAGAGCCAATAGTAGGAAAAGTACATACATGTATGATAAATTACAAAAATGTATGCGTGTATGTGTACATAAAATATAAATGTACTCTTGCTAATGTGTTTGCACAATCATTGATACTTCAGATATATAAGTACATTTGTTCAACCATAACATTATCAATGACTGTAAATTATTCCTTTCTAAAGCTGTCCCATGCATCGCGTACAGACTTCCCGCAGGCTCGGAAATTTGGTACAAGTTTGTATTTCTCCTACACTTGTACATTTAATACTGTGTATTTGATTACACAGTAGCAAAGATTTATAACAATTCCGTAGGCCAGTCCACAAATTTATGATCTTTCGTGCCAATATACCCGTGGCACACGTTGAACCTGATATTTGATTAAAGCTAATCTAATGAAAGACGGGAGGCTCATGACTTAAATGCTATTAATCTAATAGCTGAATCATGAGTGGAGACAAAATTAGGCAGACGAAAGGAATTAACTGAGAGAGAGCTTCCTGTTAAAGTTACTGTGTCGGCAAGATGGAGGAAGTGGTTTTTAATTTTGTTTTTCTACTAAGAACGTTTTACCAATAATAATTACACGTTTAAACTGCAGCCTTGAATTTGTCTGACTTTGTGATTGATAATTATGGGGGGTGGGGATGGGGTGGTAGGGTGGGCATGGGGTGTTATAGTTTGTACAATGTTGATTCATCAGCATTCCATTATCATGTACATGTATAACAACTTGCAGTTTGTGACTTTAGTACACACAGAACAAGTATACATTGTACACACAGTAGGCCTAAATAACTTATTTTTTTTCAATTTAGTACACTAATCTCTTCATACATGTGATGTATGATGCACATGTGCATGTACCAAGGTACCCCTTGTTTTTGAGACCTTCACGCACTACATCCTATCCTCTCAATGACAAAATATTCTCGGGCAAAATATTTTGTCTCTCCCCCCCCCCCCACATCCCCTGGCCCTACCCCATCATTGTAACACTGTACAATGAATTTGCTGTCTTAAAGGGGCAATATAGTCACGATCAACAGGGCATGGAATCGGAGCGGTAGTGACTGAAAATAATACCCATGTGATGAGGTCATATTACCGTTGCTGCTGCATAAATGAGCCAGTTACTTTCAGTCACTGTGTTCATCTTAAACTAGGACATTGATTCCATGCCCTGTTGAAAGTCTGCTCTGATCGTGACGATGCTGTCCCTTTAAGGCCAGTTCATATTTGACATAAAATTGTGACATTTATTCACCGTGAATAATTCAAGCAAGTTGAAATGTGTTTAACTTTTGCGAATCCTTAGCGGGGAAATCTAAGATTTGGAGATCATGTCACGTAAAGTATTAACCAGCCTTAAGTCATTTTGTATAAATCTGATAAACGACAAGTATCTGTTTACAGTTTATCTGCACCTGTATCTGAAATGTACAAATGTATGTAAACCTCATCCCACTAGAGTCGTGTATGTACTTAATGCCAGAGGAGCTTATTAAGGTACAGTGTACATGTACATGTAGTTAATGTGGCTGACAAGATCTGTGACTGCAGCCTTGAATTTTTCTGATTTTGTAATATTGATAATTGACAGGGATTGTGGGGAGGGGGGGGGGGGGACGGGGGTTGCTAGAAGTACAATGTTGATTCAGTATTATTATTTATAACAACTTACTGTCTGACTGTGAGTTTAATTAATTTGTTGTGTCAGAACAACAAGGTCGTGTAATATGATCTCCAACATTCTCGGTGATGCAGTACATACATATAACCAAACCTTTTTTTCTTGTGTTTCACAAATTGTTCACTTTTTATTATTAATTTTTTTACCGTGTGAATAATTCTGGGGGGATGATCCTGTGGACCACCCCCCCCCCCCAGGCCACAAAGTGAGATTCTCCACCCTCCCCCCCCTTTTTTTGTGTGCAAACAATGTCTATTTAGGGTACATACAGCACATAAGCCCGGATTTGAAAATAAGGTTTCCAAATTTTGTTATTTCTTTAAAAGCATGGTGTCTAAATACATGTATTCAACTTGAACATCATGTACTTTGCATGTGTGATAAATCAAACAGGGTGTCCATTTAGCCTCCACACACCCAAAGGTATTTCCGGCTAAACGGTTGTCTGTGATATGACCGTGTTTCACTGATGTGACAGCGTTTGTTGTTTTCTTTGAGTTGTATCTTTATTATGTATTTTCTGTTTGATTCCAGTATAGGATCGGTCAGCTGTACATGATTGCCAAGCACAGTAATGAACAGTCACAGAAAGGAGAAGGGGTAGAGGTAGTCAAGAATGAAGACTGTCACGATCCGATACACGGTAAAGGGCGGCTCACAGAGAAACGCATCTACCTTTCCAGGTACACGTCTAATTTGCAAAGGTCTTTGACTAGACCATAATTGGGTATTCACCTTATTACGAGTAAAGACCAGTTCATACTTCACGCGAAAGCGAATGCGAAGCGGAATTCGTGACGTCGACAATGGTTCACGGCAAATATTCGCGGCGAAGGTTAGCAAAAGTTGAACACATTTCAACTTGCGCGAATTATTCGCCGTGAATATGATGATGTAAAATTCGCTTCGTAAAATGGGCTTTTAATACATTATAAATACATTTTTTAATTTTTTTTAATTAACTTGAGGTGTGCACTGTATGTACTTGTTAAAGGGACAATATCGTCATGATCAACAGGGCATGGAATCGGACTGCTATTTTTAGATTAATTCAGTGACTGAAAATAATACCCCATATGATAAGGTCATATTGCCGTTGCTGCTGCATAAATGAGCCAGTAATATTCAGTCACTGTGTTCATCTTAAACTAGGACACCGATTCCATGCCCTGTTGAAAATGTGCTTTGGTCGTGACGATACTGTCCGTTTAATTGTACTATAGAGTACATGATACCTCCTACCACCAAGATTGTGAAGTCTTGCCACTTTCCAACAAATTTAAACATCTGTTTTTGAACACCAAAGCTTTGGGAATACATATATATAAATTTGTAATGTTCTACATATGTGAACTGTACTGCACAGGACAGTGTATGTACAATGTACCTCCTAGTCCTACCACCAAGATTGTTAAGTCTTGCCGCTTTCCCCCAAAAATGTACAAACCTGTTTTCGGAAATAAAGGTTTTGGAAATACATGTATATACAGTCATAGTACAAACCAGGATTTGGAAATTGGGTGTCCAAATATGTAAATTTTTGCTAATCAGGGTATACATCCAAATATGCATGTTCACTGTACAACTCTACCTTCTGTGACTGCAAGGATCAAAATCAGTCAAAATGTTGATATACTTGCCAAGGTGTATCTAGTGCACTTAAAAGTCAAACACTGTCAAACCTTACGTGTAGCAAATTACATTTACAGGTCAAAATGAGTCGACCGTTTTTAACTGGTAATATAGCATTATCTTGTATTGTTGAGGGTGGTCAAAATGACAGTCAAATGCAGTCAAAAATGCCCCCGTGTGCACAATTGGTTCATCAGTCAAAAACAGTCAGTTGACTGATTTTGACCGCTGTAGCTGCTTGCCACAAATATTCAGCTGTAGTAGGAGGGTTGGGAGACAAAAGCACATACAGCAGTGAAAACGCACAGTTTTAACAATACATCAAGCACACATTGTGTAGCAGCATCAGTGGCCAACTGTAATACGCTCTGACGCCTTTCAGAAATGTCTTCCCATTTCATGTACATGTACGTGTATAATTCATTTTGGAGGTGTAATTAGGACGGCAGCATGCAGATATTGATGCTCGTGGTTTTCAAATTATTAGAGGTGGCTTATTTCTTGGTGTTATGGTAGACTATATGGTATGATGTTCTATTGACTTGATTGATCGGTGGGGGAAGTTAGTATATTAAAATACAGTACAATTGTTAACATTGTGTCTCCTGGTATAATTAATTGCTCGTTACAATGTAAGCGTAGCCACCGAACATGCCAAAAGCATGGAAATAACATTATGCATCAATGTGTTTTTTTTTTACAGCTGGACCTGGTGTATAGAATTACAGCTGACTTCAATTACATTTTGTTTCTTGAATACATTGTGTGTACAATTGCACCCTTGTATCGTTTAACCCTCCTACTGTTTGACCATTTGAAACCATTCAAAATTTCCACTTAACAAAATGGCCATTGGTTTTGTACACACATGGTGATACCATTTAAAAAGTGTTGGTAGCAAGCTTTACTACCATTCAAATCCATTCAAATGGTTTTTGAATGGTAGATACACTACACCTTGGTGTGTTTCCATAGCCGAATGGTTTCAAATGGTGAATGTACATGTACTACACAGTGGCTTATAAATCATTCAAATGGTTTTGAATGGTGGATACACTACACCTTGGTGTGTTTCACAAAACGAATGGTTTCAAATGGTGCATCAACTTGTCTGAAAAAGGCACCAAAAGTAGGAGGGATAATGGATAATTTGTACATGTATATATTGTGCATATATATGTACATAATACATGCATAGCCATGTATGGTGTAAACCAAGGACCTCTGAGCATAGGTATACTGTACATTGTTCCTCTCCTTTGTTCCCTTGTATTTAAACTGGGAATTTATTCTCATATTTGAGGTAAAACAAGAATCAAATCTTTTAATTCTATGTACATGTTGTATGTATTGTAAAAACCAATATATGGGCCTTACATTCATATTTTGTAAACCCTCTTGATACAGATGCAATCGCATTAAATTTTCATGACAGCAATTGAAGCTAATTTGTGGGGGAATTTTAAGTGCAATTTAATACGATTCATATTGTTTTACCCCCGCTGTACAGATCCAATCACATTAAATTTTCATTGCAGCACATGAAACTAATTTGTTGGGCAATTTCAAGGACAATTACAAGTGCTGTTAAAGATTTTCCGTTTGATTGAATCGTTTGCCCAGGGAAACGTTGCTATTACTGGAATCACGGGTTAATGACCACTCATGCGTGATATATCATCATCATGGGTTTTGTAGCTAACAAAAACTTACAGACGTGGGAGGAAAGACTGTATGCTTTGGGAGGGATTTGAATTCTTCAGAGGATTCAGTGCTTATAAATGGTCTTTGTAACCTTCTGGTAGCAACGTTTGCAATCATGGGTGTGAATTTAAGGGGGTGTACCAGGCCTGGCATTTCATTCTTGTAGGGGCAAGGCCACTTTTCCTGAGTAAAGGGCACTTCCATTAGAATATCACAATGTCTATGGGAACATTTGTATGGGGTACCAAGGCCAAGACCAGGGCAACGGAGGGCATGGCTGTATTTTAGGCAGTGGGTCCGTAATCCCAGTTAAGGCTTAGTAACCCGAAAGAAACTGGGTGAATTATACATGGTTGTACAGTACATATATGTACGTGTGCATGTGCCAAAGAATTACCAGACAAACTAACTGCACTTACATACATGTACATGTTGAAATTTTGAAAATTCATTAAAGCCCCTAATACAACCATGGATGACACGTATGTGTACATATACATGTATGTCTGTACAGTGTACATCAGTCTGACATTGGCCAAAATGGACAAACCTGTTAAATTCCCCCCCCCCCCCCCCCCATGCCATATTTTGCAAAAAACATTCTGGCCAGATTGTACACTCCTTGAGTCATAATGCACACATTCATTTCATTTTGTCGTTTCGACTATTTTCTTTTTCGATACAGTCGTCTCCCAACCTGGGTACAGAAATCTCTTTCCAAAATATGCAATTATTTCTACGTCACAGAGAAAGCATGGAACTACTTTCCACACACTATCACAGGTTAGTAGAATCTTAATCGCATATACAATGATTTTATTTCTAGTGAACAAAGAAAGATTGACGGAAGCAGGAGTTGAACCCGTGACCCCCTTCCAATCATAGAGCCGCTTAACAGCCAATTTTGTGCTTACTGTACATTTTTCATTTCATAGCGCTGCTAACCGTTAAGCATAGAGAAAGGCACACTAATTTACTGGCTGTTATTGCTAGCAAATGAGTGATGCAACAATACAAATCCATGGTGAATGCACCCGTGCTGCTCTCAATTTTCTTGCTAACCCGTGAAATATGCTTTAAAAGCAATTTTTTCTGCTCTAGTTAGCACAAAATTTTGCTTATCGGTAAGCAGCGCTATGAAATTGGGCCCAGAACTGGTGTTGAGGATATTGATCTTGACATTTCAAACAGTATACTCCGTCAAACAGTATATTCCGTCAAACAGTATACTCCGTCAAACAGTATACTCCGTTTGTTTGTTTGTTTGTTTATTCTATCTTTATTCTGGATATCTCTTTCAATACAAAGTACTGGTCTCCCAAGAGGTCCAGATTAAAACATTATTGTATTCTACACTACATGTATTTAAAATGTACAAAAGTATATACAAGATATATTTACAGTATGTGTACATAATATACACAGTCATAACATAGTATTAGGTTTAAAAGTGTAAACATATAAATGTACATTAGGCCTATATATCAATATACATGAAATCATAATATGTCAGCATTAATGAGTACTGATGGCATTTTTAAAAATATGTGTAGTCATGGTACTAAAGTTGAGCCGAATGTCATTTGACAACTTATTCCAGCGATTTACAGCTCTAAAGTGGAATGACCGTCTACCTGGATTAGTTTTCCATGGTGGAAGAAGTAAACATTGAAATGTTTGACTCTGTGTACCCTTGGAATGGGCAGAATCACTGAATAAGAAATTTGACGATAAATATGAAGGTGCATTGCCTTGTAAACATTTAAATGTTGTGATAAGAAGTTGGTCATTCCATCTTTGTTCTAATTTATTCCAGCTAAGTTTAGTCATTAGATCGTTAACTGAAGTACGACTGTCAGCAGAGAGCAATATTCTGGCAAGACTATTATGAAGAATTTGAAGAGAATTAGAATATTGAGCATTACAATTAGACCAAACAGAACTACAATAATCAAAAAGAGGCATAACAAGAGCATTGCCAAGCAAATTCAGAGTAGACGAAGGAAGATAATATTTGATTCTTTGAATTATACCAATACGTTTGGATACATTAGAAGTTAATTGATCAATATGATTACTCCATGTTAGTTGTGGGTCAAAAACAACACCCAAGTATTTAAAATTGTCCACTCTTTCAATTATATCTGTATCATATGTAAGGGAAATATTCTTGAAGTTTTGTAATGTGTGTTTAGTTCCAAATATCATGAGCTTTGTTTTATTAATGTTAAGAGTTAGTTTGTTTACATTAAACCACTTCGAAATGCTATTTAAGTTTGCATTAAGCTCAGATTGTAAGGTAAGAGAATCTTTTGAACTGCACAAAAGAGTTGTGTCATCAGCATACATTACGCACTTGCAAGATACACAGTCAGCAAGTGAATTAACAAAGATTATAAACAATAATGGTCCAAGAATAGAACCCTGGGGAACCCCTATGTCAATACATTTTGAATCAGAGAGTGAGGAATTAATACTAACAACTTGAGATCTATTTGAGAGATAAGAAATAAACCAGTTCAATGTGTTGTCTTTAATACCTATATGTTTAAGCTTCTCAATAAGCAGACGGTGGTTAACAGTGTCAAATGCCTTTTTCAGGTCAAGAAAAATAGCAGCTGTAGCTTTACCATCATTCATGTTCTTAAGAATATGATCAGAAACATCTAAAAGTGTAGTATTTGTAGAATGTTTACTTCTGAAACCAGATTGACAAGGATTTAAAATATTGCGTTCAGTTAAATACATATACAGTTGGTTATGAACAGTATACTCCGTCAAACAGTATACTCCGTCAAACAGTATACTCCGTCAATCTTCTAATAATGTGTATGTTGTAAGAATCACTGTGCAGTGAAAGAATTCATATGGGTCCTCTAAATCCAACGTGTTGGATTTTTGCTTCAATACATTGTGATTTGTGACACTCGGGGACTCAAGGTTTTAGGACACAAAAGACGAGTCTGCAATGTGCTTGAATAAACCTGGACACAATGGGCAGCTACGGTGGCCTGGACAGCTTTCATCGTAGCGACAATATGCAGTTTTGACAGTGCTTTAAATCAAAATTTGAAAGACATTTGAAACATTCAATACCTATATGTACATTGTACATGTAGGGCAGCATTTTTCAAGTACATTATAACCCTAACCCTGCCAGACGCAGCACAGTGCATCAGGTGGAAAAGTCTGGTGCACTTTGATGCAAAATGCAACCACTAACTGCTGTGAACTTTGTAGCAATACTGATGGAAATTGAGGTCAAACCAGCTAAGTGCTGGGGAATTGGGCAAACCACTTTGGGTCCCTGGTCTGAAGGGTATGTCTCGGGTTTCACTCTACTTTCATAGTGCAGAGAAATCAAGAAGAACAAGTTTGAAAAAGAAACAAGAAAAAAGAAATCAAGAAGAAAAAGTTTGAAAAAGAAACAAAATGTAAATAAGAGGAACAAAAAAAAGAAGAAGAAAATAAAGAAGAAAAGAAGAAAATGAAGAAATCCATTAAAAAAAAAAATTTGAGTTCAATAGCAGAAAACCCAGAAAAGAATGTAAACAAAAGGAAAACATAAAAAAGAACAGGCAGTGATGATATTTGTTTCAAATATTCAAAGCCAAACAAAACCTTCCCAGCAACTAAATTTCCAGCAACCAAGAAAACCTACTACCCTCCCAGCAACTTTTGATGCATCTACGGGTGCATATTGATGGAATTTGCAAGGTACTTGTACCACCACTGATATACACTATACACCCTTGACTGCCACATGCAGCAAAATGCACAGCTGCACTTTGCTGCACTCTGCTGCACTCTGCAGCCAAGTCACTTTGACAAATGATGCAATCTGATGCGTCTGGCAGGGTTTCTAGCCAAAATACCCTGGAGGGTTAGGGATAAGTCAGAACTAATTACCACTCAATAGAGAATTTCACATGGTGTCACCACATGTATTTCCTTCCTCCATGGTCTTACTTATCGTCTTTACCATGCATAGCTACAAGTTTTACCCACATTATAAGTCAATTACAGTGCATGTTGTTATTTTAATCCATGACGTGGTCCACCTTATATTATATCAGGAAATTCCTCCGGAAAGTTCACAGTTGTAAAAACAACCACTGACAAAGATAATGTAAAAAGTTAATTGCTTTTTCACATTTTTATTGGGGGGAATTCCACCGGAATGTTCTACAGCAACAACTGGGTTGATTCATTTTGCATTGTATGTTAACACCTTCTCTGTATGTGGAGAAGTGTATTTAGGATAAATAAGTATGAACCCTCAGACTATAGCTGCACTTTAGTAGGAAGTAGCTATAGAGGTCAAAATCAGTCAACTGCCTGTTTTGACTGTTGACCCAAATGTGCACACGGGGGCGTTGTTTTTACTGTCATTTTGACCACCCTGAACAATACCAGACAGTGCTTTTTACCAGTCAAAAACGGTCGACTCATTTTGACCTGCAAATGTACTTACTACACGTAAGGTTTGACAGTTTTGACTTTTTAAGTGCACTAGATATACATGTACCTTGGCAAGTATATCAACATTGTAACTGATTTTGACCCTTGCAGTCATAGGAGGATTAATATGCATACAGCAGGTGTGACAAATTAGTAGGTGTGACAAATACAGTAGTAGGAGGGTTAACCCTAACTCCCTAAGCATTTTTACTAGAAACCTTCCTCAACCTATCAAATCCCAACACCATGGTTGACTGTTGCTGGTTTACAGTACTCAACCCATCAAACTCCAACAGGCCCTTAGCTGTTGGATTTTGATTGAGTGGATACACATGGCCCAAAGTAAAGTTTGAACACTGGAGTCACACAGTACTCAACCCATCATAATCCAACAATTGTTTTCATGCTACAAAAACTTCACTATACAAAAACTAAAACACCCTATGGAATAAATGGTAAGTTCTAGTTGTATGATGTTAGACACAATGCCAAGCATACCCAAGTACAATATTTGCCTTTATCAGTTGTTTATTACAGCAGGTTGCATACACACACTCTCTCCACTCAAAAGCCCTTTTCACACGGGGGAAATAAGCAGGGGGTCCATGGTCCTAAGAACACAATGTTGTCAAATACACTTTGTGTGAAATGTACCTCTGCTCTGCACAAACACAGGTCCGTAGTCTTTTCCTGACCACGGTCGAGACCAGCAACAAAAAAACACACCGTTGTGAAAGTTCACCACGATAGGCCGTGTGAATGAACAAACCGCACAGAGACCAAGGACCATTGTTTCGCGAGAGCTACCACGCATGAGCGCAAGAAGAAAATTTCCCAGGATGCCTTTAAATCAAGATGGCGACGCCCGAACAGTTAATGATGATGCTTTTGTTGCTAAGCTTAATGTGTAGAAAACGTCAAAACAACAACGTTTCCGCTTTTGGTTTTTTTTCTTCGATGAAGTTTTGGACATTTGCTAAAAAATTACTGATTCTATATCGTTTTTCACCATGTTTTGCACTGAGCTTGTGAGAGTGGTAGAGAGAGAGAGGACGGACGCTAACAATAAACATACAATACAATAGCGTGGGAAAATGAATGGTAATCAATACATGCGATAGCGATTTCACCCTAGCTGTGCGGATACCAGTTAACTGCACTATAAACAATGTTGACCTTTGACACCCCAAAAGACGAAGGCTATGTGACACGGGATGTTGGTTTCTTCGCCGTGTGAAAGGTCGTATCCGAGTTTGACCAACGTCCGTGGTCAATACAACTGGCGCCCGAGACCAAGGACCCTAGTTTGCGTTTGTCGTGTGAAAAGGGCTATAGTCTAACAATGTTGCATGCTAGTAGAACCACCATCCTCACTCAATCAAAATCCAACACTGTTACTGCACACATACAGTACTCATCCAGCCATATGTGACCCGCTCTGGCAAAACCTGAAACTTCTCGGCATTTACCATAATGCGTAACAGCCATGAAAAGGTCAAAAACTGACCCCAGGGACCAGTTTAAGTGACCAGTTTTCATGTCACCATATAGAGTATTTTCTCTAGATTTTGATGGAAAAAGAAAAATCCGGATACGTTGTTGGGAACATTGTTAATTTTCACGATAAATTTGGGAGGTCACTTTTGAAAAATGGGTCCAAGTTTAGGGTTTTGCCAGAGCCAGTCGCATATTCCAACACTTTACACATGCCATATCAGAAGTACACAGTACTCAACCCATCAAACTCCAACAATCCCTGGTGTTGGAGTTTGGCTGGATGGGGATCGTTAGGGTTAATGAATGGATGTGGTAATGGGTGAACGTGAAGCCCACTAACCCTTCTATGACTACAAGGGTCAAAATGTTTATATACTTGCCAAGGTATATCTAGTGCACTTAAAAGTTGAACACTGTCAAACCTTACGTGTAGTAAGTACATTTACAGGTAAAAATGAGTTGACCGTTTTTTGACTGGTAAAAGCATTGTCTTGTATTGTTCAGGGAGGTCAAAATGACAGTAAAAACCAGTCAAAAATGCCCCTGTGTGCACATTTGGGTCAACAGTCAAAACAGTCAGTTGACTGATTTTGACCTCTATAGCTACTTGCCACTAAAGTTCAGCCATAGTAATGACTGCTGGGTTAGGCATTTTAGGATGGTTAATCAATCATTTTCAGTGTACCATTTATGTTCAGTAGACCAGAATATTTGTATTTTTTGTATTTAACCCTAACCCCCTAGGTATTCTGGCTAGGGACCTTCCAAAATCCATCAGTGCACTTTTGGAAACATGCCCTTATCTTCAAAATGCACCATGCATTTCCGTTGATCTTTCATCTTCAGCACTTATGGCCTGTACTTCTTGCCAGGTAGTAATTTTATCCCATTTGAAGAGGTGAAAGTACCAGTTTCCAACAGTGCTGTATTTTTTCCAAAAAAGTGTCCCTTGGAGGATTTTGGAGGATATGGGGTGGTTAGGGTTTTAATCTAATTTGACTACCAGACAAGGTCTAGCAATCAAGTGCAAACTGGATGTCTGTTAGGATAATTTCCGGTGTTTACTGGTTCATGTACATGTACCATGTGTTAATACAAATATTGTATTTTGCAGACTCTTAACAAATACATGTATGTAAGACAGTTGGGGATTGGGGAGTTACAGATGGGGAATGTTTATCTCGGATGACTAATGACATTTCAGTACCCTTGTCATAGTGGTGTGATCTAAATTCTATGCATTGACATATGTACCTACTACAGGTCACTGGTTTGACACGCATTTCTTGCATTGGAGTATATGACCCGTACTTGATTCTGACTAGATTCATGATTCAGGGACTTTGACTCGACTCACAGTCACAGTTTAGAGACCCTATAAATTTGGTAGAAATAGATAAGCATACATGTATGTACCAGTAGGCTATATGTACCAGTTGTACATTTGTACACATGTACATGATACATTCCACATTTGTGCAAAACGTTGTGTGCCCGGAACACAAAGTACAGCTTTTTGTTCCAGATCGTAAGCAATAAAATGGCTCCTTTGAAAAAAAGTAGGGTATAACTGTTATATATTTGTTGATAGAATTACTCCCAAGACATGTTTTTCCATTCCCATGCGGAATTTAACTTTCCTACAATGACTTACATGTATAAATGGCAGAAAAAACGACCAAACTTTCACACTCAATTTTGCACAGTCACACTTTCGTTACGTCCTTACGTTCCGGGCACACAATGATTTTGAGACTGTTTGCAGTGACACCATGTAGAAATACTCTTTTGAGTAGTAATAAGTTCTGAAAAGAACTGGTTGGTTACAACTCAATGTTTCCATCAGTATGCTCTAATCGTCTTCAGAAGAATGATTCTACTGAAGACAATCAGAGCATACGGATTGAAACATTGAGTTGTAACTGGGCAAAAACCAATGTTTTTTATCTAGTTTTCGTTAAGGTACAGAAAAGAAGACATTCAGGGAAAACTAGGTTTTTTTTCAGTCAAAATGGCCGGCGGGTATTAAATGGATATATGGCATTATTTTTTTGGCCTCGCTGCCCCTTTGGTTGCCTTGCCTTGCTGCCTCTTTGGTTGCCTCGCTGCCCCTTTGGTTGCTTCACTGCCCCTTTGGTTGCCTCGCTGCCCCTTTGGTTGCCTCGCTGCCCCTTTGGTTGCCTCGCTGCCCCTTTGGTTGCCTCGCTGCCCCTTTGGTTGCCTCGCTGCCCCTTTGGTTGCCTCGCTGCCCCTTTGGTTGCCTCGCTGCCCCTTTGGTTGCCTCGCTGCCCCTTTGGTTGCCTCGCTGCCCCTTTGGTTGCCTCGCTGCCCCTTTGGTTGCCTCGCTGCCCCTTTGGTTGCCTCGCTGCCCCTTTGGTTGCTTTGCTGCCTCTTGAAATTTTGAGGCAGCCAAGGCCAAAGTGGCCATGCAATCCTTAAGGTTGAGGCCTGTACATGTATCATGAAATACGAAGAATGGCAGTATGTTTTATTCTGTTGGTTGGTCACCTCAAACCCCAAACAGCCAAAATACCAATGGAGCATACATACATACTAGCCACCTTTTAGTAAATAATGGTAACAGAAGTGTTCAGACAAGGCGAACATGGAGTGTCGTGGCCGAGCGGTCTAGCGCACCGAACTCAAGTTCTGGTGTTGCCAGCAGCAGGGTGTGGGTTCGAGCCCCGGTCGTGACACTTGTATCCTTGAGCAAGGTACTTAACCATAATTGCTTCGTCCTTCGGATGGGACGTAAAGCCGTAGGTCCCGTGTGTTGTATAATGCACGAAAAGTGGATTGTCGTGGCCGAGTGGTCTAGCGCACTGAACTCAAGTTCTGGTGTTGCCAGCAGCAGAGTGTGGGTTCGAGCCCCGGCCGTGACACCTGTGTCCTTGAGCAAGACACTTAACCATAATTGCTTCTCTCCACCCAGGGGTTAAATGGGTACCTGTGAAGGCAGAGATGGTTTGCTCTCTATGCGCTAGAAATGGCAGCAATTGAGCTGTATACTCCCCAGGGAGCTGAGATGGTTTCAGGAATGATTTATGAGCCTTATGAGCCTTATGAGCAGGGATAATAATATAATGCGCCTTGAGCGCCACTTAGTTGGTGGATACGTGCGCTATATAAATCTATACATTATTATTATTATTATTATGGTGGAGTGTTTGCATATGAACATGATTGGTTGTTGCATGTAAACAGGATTATAAATGGGTTTGTCATGTCAACTTGAAGTACATTGCTGAATCCATAGTCGAATTGTATGCTGATTACTGAATCCGTTTTGTGCCGATGATGTAATCATCATCGGCACAAAATTACATTTTGACAGAACCACAGATCTTTGTGTAAATTAAGAAACAAAGAATAAAACTTGGCATTTTTACATGTATGTCAGTCCCTGCCTTCTAACATTTAAACAGGCCTGTGATTTCTCAGGATTTTTCCTGATTTCAGGATTTTTTACAAACCTGCCACTGCCTCAGACTTTTCTTGAAAGAAGAGAAGTAGCCACCAAGGAAATTCAGAAGTAGTCTGTATTGTGTCCAAAACCTCCAGTTTCTTGTTTGTGGGGATGTGGAGAAGTCTGTAAATCCTCCAAAAATTAAACATCCAGGAGGTTCAGGGGGCTTTGTCCTCTAGACCAAAGGGAGACCCAGGCCTGCTACCCTTCTTGAAAGAAGAGAAGTAGCCACCAAGGAAATTCAGAAGTAGCCTGTATTGTGTCCAAAACCTCCAGTTTCTTGTTTGTGGGGATGTGGAGAGTCTGTAAATCCTCCAAAATTAAACATCCAGGAGGTTCAGGGGGCTTTGTCCTCTAGACCAAAGGGAGACCCAGGCCCGCTACCCATTTTTCAGGATTTTTTACTTTTGTCAAATCACACCCCTGATTTAAAGCGATTTACAGTTTTTTGTTCTGATTTTGCACAATGCCGTGCTACCAATGGTGTTAATTGTATAAGCATCCTTTATGCTTCCAACAGGAAGACACAGTGACATGAAAACCTTTATGACAAACCAACACCTTCTAATAATTCAATTCAATTCAAAAAATGTAATATGGCGAAATGACACCAGGGGGTATAAACTTTGATTGCTTCCAGCCAGCAAGCCATTGCCTACTGTTCTAAGGTTTCAAATCATCCATGGTCTGGCCTGGAGCTGCAGTAGATCTTATCAGGGCAAAATATATACTTATCTAGGCAAGGGTGACGAGAATGTTTGGCAGAATGTATTGCTATATCATATTCCTCATGTCCATGGGAGGTTTGTCTTTCACAATTGAACTTTGTGATTGACTGCAGTATCCATTATCCTTTATGGATAAAGGCCATCTTCTATTAATACAGATATTGCGGGTCAATAGAACTTTATTAATCAGATCGTGATTTCATTCTAGCAAAGATAAATACGGGTTACCATTCAGAGGCTTTGGTGCCGTTAGAATCAACCAAGTTACATTGGGACTGTCATGCTGACAAGAGGTTGCATATGATGTCACAGGCCCTCGCTGAGGTCAAAAGAACTTTATTTATAAGTTCATTATGTAGCACATTTTAATCTAGCACAGATGATTTCTGGTCATAAGCGGTGGTGACGTTGGAATCACTGTGTTAGTCACAGTGATTCCAACGTCACCACCGGACTGTCCTGCTATAGAGAGAGAGGTTGCATATGATGTCATAGGCATGAAGGGCGCCCTCGCTGAGGTCAAAAAAGGTTTCTCATTGGCACACGCCACTGATCTCTATAGTAACTGTATAGGAGATTGTGCCAATTGGCTGAAGCTTGTTGTCAGCCATCTTTGTTCCCCCAAGAAAGAATGCGCATGCATGACGGCCGGACAGGTTTACTGCTACCCGACCGACGACAATGCCGAGTGTTGCTGAACCAGTTGTTATTGTCTGTATGCTAACGTGACATTTGACTCTTGACCTTTTGGGGGAACCAACATGGCGGCCGGTTACTTCAACTTTTTATCGGCCAATCAGGGCCCATCTCCTATCCAGTTAGTATAGAGATCAGTGGCTCATGCGCACATACATGTACATGTACACGTTCCCATTGTTTGACCTTTACAATGGCAGCGTAGAAAAGATCTCAAAACGTTGAATGTTCCTGTTCCATTGGAAAGTGTAGTGATTTCCTTTTGAGAACGGTTTGTTTTGCACTATCTTGACCTGAAGGTTGAGCCTTATCAATTTTTTCTTTACCAGCCTGGCTGCGAGGTATGGTTGCTTCGATTGTCTCATGTTTTGTCACAAACTAAATTCATTGATTTTTCTTTACCGTGGTCATTGACTGAGTATTTGTATTGTCAAAAAGTGATTGAGTGCGTGTATTCACATGTATCAACCACTTTTTATACCAGCACCTAAACTTGCCCATAGTCAGGCATGATATTCTTCCTACTTTTGTAGGAAATCCTACCTTTTGATTTTGAAAATCCTACCATGAAACCGGGTGCCGACTAACTTCAGACCATGGAAACTTTCCTTGTGTATCATTTTATTGTAAATACCAAGATAAAAAACAGTTTCCTTGCTATACATGGCTATAGAGGTAAACCGCTGTAGGCTAGTATACGTGTATATGCCTAATGATAATGGCAAACATTTTTCCTACCTTTTCATTTTCTCACAATATCATCCCTGCATAGTGTACACACTGTACAGGTTAACCCCCTCTTCCCCAAGCCCGTTCCCCCCCCCCCCCCCACTAATTAAAACAAAAATGCTGACCAATGTATCTAACTGCTGAATTGTATGTATTCTTATCTCATTTGTTTTCTCTCATGTATAATATATGGATGATGCCAACGATTGCCTCTTCTTCCTTCATGGTGTGACCTCATGATGCTTTGACCTCCTGACCTATGACCTCTACACTGCAGAATACACAGTAAGTGACACACTTTGGCTGGTCAACTCTACATGCAATGCCCTTGTGTGTGAGCCATAAATTGGTGCTAACATTAAAAATAGCACATATTGACATGATTGAGGGTCAGTCAAGATTACATGTAACTCGGATTGTTAGCATTTTTACGTAGTCGAATGGCATGGGAAAATGCCACAGAACATTCCATTTATATTTGTAATTATGTAGCCAAATTTGAGCTGAAACTTTCACAGATTATGTATTTAAATGGAAGATACAGCTTTAGTAATTATTCATCTGGAGTGCTTTCGTCTTTATTGTGATGTTGAGTACAAAACATTAAAACTTAACAAAATATGTAGTGATTTCTCAGGATTTTTCCTGATTTCAGGATTTTATACAAATCTCCCTTTGCCTCAGAATTTTTCTTCAAAGAAGAGAAGTAGCCACCAAGGAAAAAAAGTAGCCTGTATTGTGTCCAAACCTCTAGTTTCCTGTTTGTGGGGATGTGGAGAGTCTGTAAATCCTCCATAATTAAACATCCAGGAGGTTCAGGGGGCTTTGTCCTCTAGATCAAAGGGAGAGCCAGGCCCCGCTACCCATTTTTCAGGATTTGTCAAATCACACCACTGATGTAGTGTAACAGTTTTTGATGAAGCTTTCACAGTTTTAAAATAAATTTCTTTAAAACTAGAAAGGTTGAAGTGAATGTACCTTGCCAAATTCCAATGTTGTACTGTCCTTTTAAGTGAGATTCAGCTATTGATCTTAGTACTACAGCTATTGCAGACTAAAAAAAACATCAGTTTAGTGGATGCAGAAAATGTTTGCAATTTAGGGTGGCCCCAAAAGTATGCATGCGCGTACAGTGACATTTCACCAGTGTTGTAAACTGCCTAATTACATACTGCTTATCATGAAATAGTTTCATTATGATTGATGAAACGGTTATTGACTTTAGGGAGAGGAAGGCATTCACTATCTCATTCTTAAGTGAAGGAAAAATAAAAACATGTTTCTCATCCTTAGGCCAAAAAAAAACAAGTCTCCGGTTTCTGGTCATAGGTCAGCTTCAAAATCGATGCGGTGACGTGGTGTTTTGTTTGTTTTGTTTGTTTGCCAACCATTGAAATACGTGATACATGTGTTCACGGTTATTGGAACCAGACCAAATTTCCCATACAGAAAGTATGGTTGCTAAGAGAGGCCTCACAAATCGGACAAACGTTCATACGTTCATACCCCTAGATGTGAACAAGTCATTTAAAACACAGAATTCCAATCGATCCAACAATTTTGGCTGCAATTGAACATTGTTTCATAGCAAAAAGAAAACTAAAAATGCCGATGTGCAGGTCTGAGGCTTTTTTCCTTTTTTTGGCCTTCAAGATCCACTAAAAAATAACAAGCAGGAAGGTGGTAAGCAACAAAGTGGCTCCTTTGAAAAAAAGTAGGGCATACATGTAACTGTTATATATTTGTTGCTACAATTACTCCCAAGACATGTTTTTTCCATTCCCATGCATAATTTAACTTTCCTACAATGACTTATAAATGGCAGAAAAACGACCAAACTTTCACACTCAGTTTTCTTGAAACACAATTTTGCACAGTAATTGATTACGACCTTTTGCTGGGCACGCAACGAATTCATTTGTTAATTGTCCTGCTTGCTCCTCCTAAATTTACGTTAATTTCGATCCCTGGCAGGATTGAGAAACACCAGTTTCTTTAGAGAGGGCCAAAAGAAGATACAATTTCTTCATTTAAGATGTACCCGGCTTCCGCATAGCTCGCTCTTTATTTAGAATATCAATCAGAGAAGGCCATCTCAATTGCAGGGTGAATTCACTGCGCTATTGGCTCCATGCAAGGGCTAATGAGGGAGACATTTACATAAAGCACTGATTGTCATCCAGGCCAGCATATAATTGGTACTACTATTACAAGGAGAATGCCCTATTTGGTCCATTTACATTCACATGTTGACCTAGATTACTTGTGTGAAGAGTTTTACACTGCATGAACCAATTGCTGTTGCATAAATCATTGTTCTCATCTGGAAACTAAGGCCCAGAAAAAATTTATCCGGTTTTTGTTCTCCGCACGTGTCGCCTCAGACCTGCGCATCAGCCTTTTAAATTTAAAAAAAATGTTTTGCTAGGAAATGATGTCCAATTGCAGCCAAAATTGCTGTGTTGTGCTTTAAACGACTTTTTCACATAGGGGTATGAACGTTTGCCCGATTTGTGAAGCCTCTCTTAGCCACCATACTTTACATATGGGAAATTTGGTCCCCACGTATACATGTATCACGTATTTTCCCTGTTGGCCAAAAAAAAAAAAAAAAGACCTGGAAAAAAAGTGCATCACCGCACTGATTTTGAAGCCGACTGATGACCAGAAACTGCAGACTTTTCTTGGGGGGGGGGGGGCGGGGGAAGGGGAAGGGGAGGCGAGGCCTAAAGACCATTGCACCCAGCACTCAGTAAACTTCACTATCCTAACTGTTTCCCAACATTGTAAATGGCTGATGTCCAGCTCATTTGATTAAATCCAACTTGTGATCAACTGTAGCCACAGAAGTGGGGTATACCATAGCAATTATTGAGCACATTATGTTCACAGGTTTGTTGCCCCCCTCCCACCCTCATTGTTTGTTTATAATACAAAAATGAAATGAATTTGTCCCACAGCTAAATATTTGACCCCATTTTTTTTTACCCTAAAAATGGAGAGGAGAAGGGAGGTCGTGTCGTTGTTCTGTGGCCTCAATAAAAAAATATTTCTGGTTAAAAACAATTTCCGTAGAATACATGTACTTTGTTTTCCACAAATTGCTCCCTGCCCTTCCCTTGACAAATTTCTGACTGTGCTAGGTTGTTATTTTAATCCGTGACATGTTTTAATCTTACCAGGAATTTCCTAACAAAAAACAAAGAGTTAATTGCTTTTTCATATTTTTATTGGGGGATTCCACTGGTATGTTCCACAGCAACAACCGGTTTGGTTCATTTTGGTTACTTCTTCTCTGTGTATGGGGAAGTGTATATAGGACAAAGGTACATGCATTGCTATTAAAGTCAAAGCATTTTTAATGTTGGCAAAACTGCTTTAACCCTAACTCCCAAAGTAGGTATTCTGGCTAGGAACCTTCCTGAATCCTCCAAAATCCATCCGTGCACTTTTGGAAACATGCCCCTTATCTTCAAAATGCACCATGCATTTTCGTTGATCTTTCATATTCAGCACTTATGGCCCGTACTTCTTGCCAGGTAGTAATTTTGCCCCATTTGAAGAGGTGAAAGTACCAGTTTCCAACAGTGATGAACTTTTTCCAAAAAAGTGTCCCTTTCAGGATTTTGGAGGATTTGGGGTGGTTAGGGTTAATTATAAGTATGCATACTCTCTTTGAATCAAGATTATACACGTACATGTACTTTATGTTGTGTCGTACGTAAAAAAAAAACTCTAAATGCATTCAAATTAGTGGTATTCATTTCTAACGTAGAATTTTTCGGAATTAGTACTCTTTCCTAGATTTGAAATAGAAATTATTTAACTTTAAATACTTAAAAGTTACAGCACGTCAGAGAAAATTATTTCAAGTGAAAGTTAACATCAACTTCAGTACACTTATTTGATATTGTTATTAAACGTGCACATGTTTTGTGTGTGCAAGAATACATGTACATGTACATGTACGTGCCTTATAAAAAGCTAAATGGATTTTATTTATTATTGAGCATGCATGCGTATACTCTAATCCCTATTAAATACTATGTGTCCGTGTACATGTAGGTCCCTTGTGGATCGTACACCTTGTGGATCGTGTTTCATCTTGTTGTTGTGCACCACTGGAATTAACCCGAAAACAAACCAAATGAATTATCTAAAACTATTGACCCTCCTACTACAGCTGAACTTTAGTGGCAAGTAGATATAGTGGTCAAAATCAGTCAACTGCCTGTTTTGACTGTTGACCCAAATGTGCACACAGGGGCATTTTTGACTGGTTTTTACTGTCATTTTGACCACCCTGAACAATACAAGACAATGCTTTTACCAGTAAAAAACGGTCAACTCATTTTGACCTGTAAAAATGTACTTAGTACACGTAAGGTTTGATAGTGTTTGACACTAAATATACCTTAGCAAGTATATCAACATTTTGACTGATTTTGACCCTTGCAGTCACAGAAGGGTTAAAAGCTTACTTGGTTGTAAGATGTTCATGGTACCAAATATCCAGTGAACTCGGAAGTTATTCTGTCTGTACATGCATGTATGTCATTCTGTCTGTACATGCATGTATGTCATTCTGTCTGTACATGCATGTATGTCATTCTGGCTGTACTTGCATGTATGTCATTCTGTCTGTACATGCATGTATGTCATTCTGTCTGTACATGCATGTATGTCATTCTGTCTGTACATGCATGTATGTCATTCTGGCTGTACTTGCATGTATGTCATTTTCGAGAAAAAGTTCAAACAAATTCACAACTGAAACAAATCACGAGTTGTGATCCATTTTCTGCCAATTCAATCTGAATGCATTTTCACTATTTTTTTCTTGACACACGGAAATACATGCACATGTAAGCTGATACTCCCACAGGTTGGTTTCTGTAATAATCTCTTCATTCTTATAAATTATCAATGCATAGACATTGACGTGCACTATCAATATGGCATGGAATCGGAGTGCTAGTTTTAGATTAACTCAGTGACTGAAAATAATACCCCACATGATAAGGTCATATACCGTTGCTGCTGCATAAATGAGCCAGTAATTTTAAGTCACTGTGTTCATCTTAAACTACACCGATTCCATGCCCTGTTGAAAGTGTGCTCTGATTGTGACGATATTGTCCCTTTAACACTGTGCAGAGAATTCTGTTTATTTAATGTACATGTATGCAGATTTCTCTAACCATTGTTTCAATTTTGTTTTCGTTTTACAGTGTTCGTTTTTACCGAGGTTTAGCATCTTTATAGAAACAAGATACGAAAATAACAATGGAACAACAGATAATGTAAGTTTTACCAGTTGAAAACCCAGTTCTCTAAGAGAACATTTGATGGCCGTACAGTATGTTTCTTGCATGAAAATTAAACGTCAACTTCAGTAAACCACTTTTCAGAACCATAGATAATTCAAGTTGTCAAAAGAGATTAGGCATTTTTAAAACTTGAATTACAGACGTACCGTCAACAAATTTGGAGACTATTAATTTTTTCAATCGGCACTACAAAATCCCAGCTCCCGAGGGTACAAAAATGAAGAAAAATAAAACATGTTCTTGCTTACAGTGGCATCGGCAGTATTTGACTGTCGGCTATATATATATACCCTACTTGTACCTCACTTGTCAAGCCATACCTGAATACATGCATGTCCAAGGTCTAATATGCATGATGCGTACGTATGTATGATGCCCTGGTCAGGTTGCCACTCAATGAGCCAAGAATCAAAGGTGCCAGCTTGCATAATGATGAGTCTGTTTACAGACGTAACTTACAGTCGTGGACACCTCTAGTCCAGCCACAGCTTCAGTCCTTGCTCCCAGGTCCTTCACGTCGTCCGACTCGACGCTTGTAAGATAGCTGCCCCCCCCCCCCCCCACCACCACCAGTTTTGTCTGCCCGCCCAAAAGTATCAATTTGTTTCTTTTTGTTTTAGCGCGGAACCTACCATTATTATTAGGGGTGCCCCGGCCCATTCCAACAGCATGTTACACAGACTATGAACAAAATCAACACCTTTTAGGAACCCCCCTCCCCTCGTCAAACCTCGTGATTTTTCGATAGTATCACCATTTTATTTTTCATTCACACATGATTGCTTAAGAGCCGATAACCACAGGTATGTACCCCTCTAAATCGCCAGCACTTAGCTGAGAGACGTGTCCAATCATGCCAATGGCGTGTGTACCATGGACATTGGCAAATTCGTTTGCATAGTGCAATATCTGTAGGCCAACTGTGATCCGACAGTCAGCTAACCACTGAAGTAGTTCGCTTTTGTTTTTCACTTCTGAAAGCTGAAAGACTGGCTTAATTTTGTTTCCATAGAATTTCTGACTCGACTCACAATTCGTTGTGTGCCCGGAAGAAGGTCGTAAGGCTCTACAACTTTCTTCTGGGCACACAAAGTACAACTTTTTGTCCCAGCGGAAGGTCGTAAGCAATAAAATAGCTCCTTTGAAAACAAGTAGGGCATAACTGTTATATATTTGTTGCTAGAATTACTCCCAAGACATGTTTTTCCATTCCCATGCAGAATTTAACTTTCCTACAATGACTTATAAATGGCAGAAAAATGACCAATCTTTCACACTCAGTTTTCTTGAACACAATTTTGCACATTAATTGCTTACAACCTTTTACCGGTCACACTTTCATTACAGCCTTCTTCCGGGCACACAATGAATTGCGATTTTTGTTTTTTAATCGCGATATATTTTTTTAAATTGCGATTTGCTAATATCTCGATAACTTGAAAAGGTTCTCGATATTGTAATTGAATAAGAAAGGTATCGTGACATTCGATATCATCGTGTTATCGCCCAAGCTTAGACAGCACTTAGTTACATTCTTGTTTCTTAACTCCACAGTGCCTTAGTCTTTCTGATGATGAAGTAAAGGATCGGCAAGTCCTTCATTTAGACATAGCCTATGATGACATACCAGAGAAACACTTTCGGGAGGAAGAGGTAAGGAGGAATCAATCAAAAGAGTCCACGCATTATTAGACATAGCAAACTACATGTTAACGCTGTGCGTTTTCGGTTATTTCGGGAGCCGGATACCCGAAATTGGAAATCTTCGAATACCCGGGTACTCGTAAAAACACATAAATACTCCCGAATGTGTAAAATAGTTAAATAACCAATATGAACACAAGTTTCTCATGTTTTATTAGAGTCATAATGTGGACTTACTGTAATAATTTCCCCTCTCTATATTAAAAACGACCCATTCCCCATTCCCCCAAAAATGTTAACAAAAAATCGGAGACTTCCATTTCTGTGGCTTAAATGTTCAGTCAAATTTTTCAAAAGTCATTTGCGGGTAATGGGAATCGAAAAATGGAACCGGGTAATTATGACGGGTTCAGTCGGGTAACTGGGTACCCGGATACCCGGCACAACCTTACTACATCATATCAGTAAAATATCTGTAAATGTATCCATTCTTTATAAGAATGGATACCGTATTTTCATGGAGCTGTTAAGCAGAGAATTTTGCTAAGCAAATAATTTTGCTATTAGCAGTATAAAACAGACTACCAGCCAAAATGCGTACATTTTGTTTGAAAGTTTGGCTGGTAACCAAAGGAATTTGCTAAGCAAACCTTAACCTTTCTTGACACTAACCAGTTGCATGGATAAATTTAAAAAAACACCTTCCGATACATTGAGTTCAATTCAATTCGATTGAATCCGTGCATCGTCATGTACAATAATAACATGGAAACGTTCCATTTTCTGACAAGAACCAAGTTTTTTTTACCGTGATCCGAACTCAGAAAAACACTGACCTTTTCCCTTGCAATTTGATCAAGTTTAAATGGATTTGTCTGCCATGTTTGCTCACAGGACCTGACCAAATTCCAGTCAAGAAAAACAGGAAGGGGCCCCCTCCTACCGGGGTGGAGGGTAAGTATTTCTGTGCATTTCATTATGCTTATTCACTGTGTTTGGTTGTTTTACCAGCGATCTGTTAATCGCTTAGGAACCATTTTACATGTAGAAAGGATGTAAACCACTTTACAATGAAATGTTTGGACAGTCCTTATTTGTCATGCAATTAATTTATTACGCATGTCAAGTTTTTTTATTCACTTATTTACTCATTAACCATGTTGTGGTCAATTATTAAAAGGACTTACTTTAACCCTAGCCACCCCATATCCTCCAAAATCCTCCAAGGGGCACTTTTTGGGAAAAATTCAGCACTGTTGGAAACTGGTGCTTTCACCTCTTCAAATGGGGCAAAATTACTACCTGGCAAGAAGTACAGGCCATAAGTGCTGAATATGAAAGATCAACGAAAATGCATGGTGCATTTTGAAGATAAGGGCATGTTTCCAAAAGTACACTGATGGATTTTGGAATGTTCCTAGCCAGAATACCTAGGGGGTTAGGGTTAAAGTAATTAAATTACTTTCTACATGGAAAATAGCAATCAGATTGAAGAAAAAACAAGACAAAAAAAAACAAAACATTGAAACAAAAACATTGCAGTGAAATAAGGGATCACACAGAAGGTACATATGTGCCTGGGGCGGTATTCACAAAACTACTCAAGTCACAAAATTATAATCATCCAACTTTATAGACAAATCTAACGGACTAAGGAGTATTCACAAAGCATTATTGTGCAGTATTTTGCTTGTTTTGACCAGTCTTGGGAGACACTAGGTGTTGTGGCTTTTTAATAAAAAAATTTTAGGACAAAATATCATTGAAAGAGTTTTAAAGCAAATTATATTGTAAATTGTATTATGAATAACTCATAATAATTACACCATCTCATGAGGGCACTATACACTTTAGATGGAGGATGGAGGAAATTTTTTTTTCCTTTCATTTATTTAAAAAACTTAATTGAGAAGTAAAATCTAATTGTCCCCAGAAAAGCACAGGAGGGGTTTAAAGGGACACTATCATCACGTTCAGAGCAGACTTTCAACAGGGCATGGAATCAGTGTCCTAGTTTAAGATGAACACAGTGACTGAAAATGACTGGCTTATTTATGCAGCAGCAACGGTAATATGACCTTATCATGTGGGCTATTATTTTCAGTCACTGAGTTAATCTAAAATTAGCACTCTGATTCCATGCCCTGTTGATCGTGACGATATTGTCCCTTCAAGAGTATATATTGGATATTGAAGCGCCTTGTATCCTTTGGCAATTTGGCACTCTATAAATCCAGTTATTATTATTATTATTATTATTAGCTATTGGAAAATATTAGAGGATGGCTCTCTATACTTTTTAAGATGCTCATAATTTTGGACGACATGTACTTTAAATGCAATGATCAGCTTATCACAGTAGTCTATCCAAACATAGAATAAATTATGTGGTATTGTGTGATGCTTGAATTCCCATGCCTAGATATTACGAGAGGATTTATTTACAACTAATAACAGATTAATATTTGTATAATTTTTTTTATTCTCTCAATGAAGGAGAATTGCGAGACTATAATGTGTTCTTATAAACTGGTACGAGTCAAGTTTGAAGTATGGGGCTTTCAATCAAGAGTGGAAAACCTTGTTCAAAGGGTGAGTATGATTGGCGTATCCAGGGGCACGGCCCCTCCCCCTTTGTCTTCATGCGTGTAAATTTACCATACGTTTTTTGTGTGCCTCCCCCATTGTTGACAGTGTCACCCCCTTTTACACTCATGATTTAGCTAATTTTGTTCAGTACATGTACATGAACCACTGAGTTGTTATATTGCCTCTGGGACGGTGGACCTTTGTGTTTCTTAACCGTACTTTCTGTCAAAAGAACTCCAAATTACATTAAAAAACAAAGATTTCTCAGGCTGTTTGATAACATCGCCAACTTCTATTTTTTTTTAAATTACTGGTAGTGTACAGGGGCTTTAAACATTCCAAACTATTTACTTTTTTCTTTGATTTGTATCCATTTATCAGGCAATACAAGACATCCTTCTACTTGGTCATAAACAAGCATTTGCGTGGATTGATGAGTGGTATGGTAAGTAAATAAACCAGTCCTGTAAGTCAGGCCTCTGATTTCTGAGGATTTTTTTTTACAAATCTCCATGTGTCTCAAAATTGTTTTGATAGAAGAGAAGTAGCCATGAAGGAAAGAAAGAAGTAGCCTGTATTGTGTCCAAACCTCTAGTTTCTTATTTGTGGGGATGAGGAGAGTCTGTAAGAGAGTCTGTAAGATGTCTGTACTAGTAGGAGGTTGTGGGTTCGAATCCCGCCCAGTTACCTGTGAAGTTTTTTCACAGACACTCGGAAAGCACAGAGTATGCAGTGCTACACACCTGTCGGTGTAGGGCCAAATTAAATAATTTCATTTTTGTCACTTTTTTTTCCTTTTTTTTCTTTTTTTGCCGATTGCAGACATGTCTGTTGAAGATGTCAGGAATTACGAGAAGGAACAACAGGAGGAGACGAACTGCAAGGTCAGCTCCGGTCTGAAACGTCAGACGAGCCGAGACTCGACCAACTCAGATGAGTTCACATTAGCCTCCGAGGATCCACTGGAAGATGAAGTCTTAGTATCCAGTAAATAATAAGCCAGAATCATGGGCTGATCCACTGTGCTGTAAAGAGAGGGAAGGTGGGGGGTGGGGGGACACCGGGTCTAAATCTACCGAGGGGAGGTACATGTCTTACCCCTAGTAAATATTCAGTCAGAAGCAGGGACTGGTATATAATGGTGAAATGAAAAAGGAAAGGAACATTGGCTAGCACACTGCAGGAATTTTTGGTGAATCATAGTGCTGTTTTCTCATTTATATAAAAGTAGCCAGACTATTTTCCTACAAGCCTCTGTATGGTCTCAGTGGAATTTTAGGGGGAACAAATCTTGATGGCTTGTTTACATCAAATCTTGAGTTGGGCGACACCAGGAAAAAAAGTGGAGGGGGACATTATTTATTGAAATTAGTAACCTAATTGCTTTAAAGTGTAGGCAACCCCAATGTTTTTAATCGTTGCGGAATCTTTCCAAAGGTTTCGTAGCCCACTAGTGTTGAAAACTGGTTTCCAAGTCTAGGGCATTGTGTGTACAAAGGTAACACAACCCAGTGAATTTTTTTTCTCCTGAGTAACTGTTAACACTTGAATGCAAATGGCATTAGTAGAGCATGTTAACTTACCAGTAATATGCTAAATTCCCTAGTAAATTCCCTAGTGCGCCCTCATCAGGATGTGCATAGAGCAGATATTCAGCGGATACTAGATTGTATCCCACCTGGCTCGCCCAATGAGTTACTAAACAAGGGATTTAGTGTACAAGCCACTGTGATTTTTTGATTGATTTATTTATTTTTTATTTTTTTTTAGGAACCACTGATAAGTCTTTTTAGAGAAAAGTGTTCTGTCCTGTGGCTCTGAAAAACAAACAATAATTAGAAATGCAACTTTTTAGCTGAATTTTAAAGCCTGTCCTATAATCAATGCAATTTTATAATGAAAAAAAATATATGGCAAAACTTGTGAAAACATTTAATAAGTGGTACAACAAATACTGAATTATATTTTATAAGTAGTAAATGTACAACAAATATTTTTAAATATCACAAATTGCATGCTTGGCCATTTACAGCCAAATTAATTTGGTGTTGGTGACTTGTAGGATTATCAGTAAGAATGCAACCAGATCCCTTGCTTGTTTTAGTTAAGATATATTACCACTTGTATAGGTTTTCTAAAAAAATGGGCAACTTTTTTGGCCTTTTTAAATTTTTTAAATTTTTTATTATAATTGTTTTTGATTTGATTTTTGCCCTTACACCGACATTATGTATGCTTCATTGTATACTCGGTGCTTTCTGAGTGTCTGAAAAAAATCCACAGGCGACTCGGACAGAATGAAAACTCACGACTTGCTGTTTACTAGTGCAGACATCGTAACGTCTCGGCCACAGAGCTTGCCCGATGATGGCTCGAATCCTTATATAGCAGCAGATACCGTGATATGTATAGATTGATGATTCAGCAACTCAATTTAAAAAAAACTGATATAACTCTGATATTTTAAATTTGGAATAGAATAAGTATTTTTTATTTATATTTTTTAGTGTGTGACAGTTATGCATGGTTGTTAAAAATCTTAAAATATTATTGTTTATTAACCAGATATATATTATCATTAATTTGAAGTGAATATAATATTTTGTTTTCGGGATTATACTTGTAAAAATAGCATATTTTACCTAATTGTACAATATATACATATTATATATATATATATATATTCACTACTATTTGTTGGTACTGGTTTGCGATGTCATCAGTTATACCAAATCCTGATTTCAGTTTTAGATATTGTTTGTTTATTTGCTTACCAAATTATAATTACACATTTTAAGTTGTTAATAATCCTTCCAGTTCATAATTAAGTGAAAATCTGATGCAGTTTGTAAGTATTTCCAGAAGTCTATTACCTACATGAAGTGTGCCAGCCTGCTGTAATCCATACCATGGCATTGTACTCCAAATGCACGACACACTAGGAGCATGGTAACAGGTTTTGCTACACTATTATAAAGCCAAACAAAGAATGTGTGTAGATCAGCTGCCATGGCAACGTGATGTCACACTTTGGTACTCTATAGGGGACCGGTCTGTCGTTCAGACAACAGATTCAGTATTAGATAAGTCAGGATCCCATACTCACCTCAAGATATATACATAACAGCAAAAGAAACGTCACCCCTAAAAATATTTATTATTTTCATTTTATAATTAATATAATTTGTTTAATGAAGAATATTATGAGTATGGAGTGTAACACGAACACAATGTGGCAAATTTGGTTGACCTCAAAATTCGTCATGCATGACGTCTGAGGACACATAAGCTAAACACGTTCTCAGACCTATCAAAATTTAGGGGGTGACGTTTCTTTTGCTGTTATGTATATTTGTAACCCAGCTCAGGTTTATGGGTGCTCATTCTGTTATAACTCAGTATTTGAGGTCATGTATCGACTTTATAAATATAAAGAAGACAATTATTTAACAATATATAATTATGTATATTTACAGTTTGTAACACCATGGTTAGTGTCACTATTTATTAAATTTAGTTGAGGAAATCAATGTTATTTATTTTGTTTGAATACTACATTTGCAGTTTTGCATGGTGGACATAACTAGATGAAAGTAGATCATGTCAGTGCTTAGTATACAATTTTTCTATACAGGATTATTGTTACCAGCCAAACTTTCATGTAATGCATACAGAATATGACTGGTAAAACTTGTAGCTTTGCATGGTGAGGATGATAAGTAAGACTAATTGTGGTGACACCATGTGGAATCTCAATTGAGTAGTAATTAGTTCTGAAAAGAACTGGTGGTACAACTCGACGTTTCGATCAGTATGCTCTGATCGTCATCAGTATGCTCTGATCGTCATCAGTATGCTCTGATCATCATCAGTATGCTCTGATCGTCATCAGTATGCTCTGATCTCCTGAGGACGATCAGAGCATACTGATCGAAATGTCGAGTTGTACCACCAGTTCTTTTCAGAACTAATTACTACTCAATTGAGATTCCACATGGTGTCACCGCAATTAGTCTTACTTAGAATATGACTGGTTGTCTGTTTTTTATTGTTATTTTTTATTTTATTTTTTTTATCTGCGAAGCAACATTTTCTGCCTGGCAGCTCTCTGAAATTAGCCCAAGGCCCATAGCTGGGGGATGCAAGTTCTGATGATCAACTCCTTTCCCTCCCCCTTTGAATTAAGAAGAAAAAACCAAAAAAAAACCTATTCGCATGTTTGGAATCTTAAACTGCATGCTTAATCTACTTACTGTGTTTGTTGTGTCATGATTATGTTATGTAAAGTAAAAAGGGAACCTGTCGATATTCCGACAGCCCATAGAGGTCCAACATCCCACATGAGACCCAATCAGTAGCACACCCAGAATTTCCTCTTGGAGGGGGGCCTACATTCTAATTACTCTCCCAGTAGTGGTCCAGGGAACATGAAGGGCTTGGGCTTGCACCCCACCCCTAATTGTGTTGAGACACCATTCTCAAGCATATCCCCATCCCTGAATTCTAATGAATAGTGAAATAAAGGTGCAAATTATTTCTTGCCCATTTTATGTTTTACAATTGTTTGTAAAAAAAAAAGAAGGATTGTTTGGGGGAGGTATCAAGCCCTCCCCCTTTGGTGAGCCCCTCTCTGTTCAATGAGCTGTTGGACCCATGGGTTCTTTAAAGTGGCAGTATTGTCATGGTCAGAGCAGACTTTTGACAGGACATGGAATCGATATCCTAGTTTAAGATGAACACAGTGACTGAAAATTACCGGGTCATTTATGCAGCAGCAACGGTAATATGACCTTATCATGTGGGGTATTATTTTCAGTCGGAGTTAATCTAAAACTAGCACTCCGATTCCATGCCCTGAACATTGATCATGAGGATACTGTCCCTTTAACATTGGATGCATGGCCCACAGTGTCACCAGCTCATTAGTCTTACAGCCCCTGGGCGGTTTCACTTGGGAACATTTGAAATCATTGGGTGAATATGACAGATGGGTTGAATTATTGGCCCTTTAATTTATGGCCATTTATGAGGCTGTCGGAGACGGTATGGTCTTTGACCTGAAGTTTTTTGCCCACTCCTCATGAATGTAAGCATGGTACTTTTGGCTCCATGCATTTAATATTATGTACTAGGCTCTTGAAGATGTGGGCTTGTGAAAAGGGCTGAAGCTTGTGAAAATATTCAGTCAAATCATTTTGTAATTTTCAGATGATTGACAACAATAAAACAAATATTAAAGTGCATCACAAACCTGCTTTTATTGTTGTTGCAGAATGATCTATTTTAGCATACTTTTTAGCCTGCATCCCCCCCCCCCCAATTTGGTGAGTTGTTTATGCCTACCCACCCCTAAAATTTCACAAGACTCCCGCCCTCCCTTGCCTCACCAAATATCCTACTTACACAGTACAGTACTCTACCAATATCCTGCTACCCCTACCCCTCCCCCTCCATCAAAATTGCTCACAATTTGTGAAGTAGGTATACGTAATAATATAGTTGAGAACACGCCCACACACCGATAGTTTCTACTACGTCCGCAGTATTACTATAAATACAGCCGGTGAATTTTGAACAGGTATTTTCTTGCAACGAGAAGCCAACGTAACAACTGTACTATCATCATGTCTGGACGTGGAAAGGGAGGAAAGGGACTCGGAAAGGGAGGCGCCAAGCGTCATCGCAAGGTGTTGCGTGATAACATCCAGGGAATCACCAAGCCCGCTATCCGCCGTCTGGCCCGCCGTGGTGGTGTCAAGCGTATCTCCGGTCTGATCTACGAAGAGACCCGTGGTGTCCTTAAGGTCTTCCTCGAGAACGTCATCCGTGATGCCGTCACATACTGCGAGCACGCCAAGAGAAAGACTGTCACTGCCATGGACGTCGTCTACGCTCTGAAACGCCAGGGACGTACTCTGTACGGATTCGGCGGTTAGACGAACACTCAACAATCTACAAAACAATCCGGCTCTTTTCAGAGCCACACATATTCAAAAAAGAGATATTTCACTTGTCTGTTTTATTTAATAAAGTTACTTATTACTACTAGTACTAGTACTACTACTAGGCCTAGGCCTACTAGTTTAAAATAAAATTTACTTGTAAGTTGTATCATGGAAGATACCGTGTTTCTAAAATGTTTCTGTCTTGATTAGGCCTCTAGTAAAAGACTACATGTGTATGTTATAGGCAGTACCTTAGATGGCAAACTGATTTCACATTTGTTATATTAATTCTGAGGTAGGCCTACTCTAATTTAAAAAAAAAAAAAAATTACTAAATATTTTTGAGAGCTTTTGTCAAAAACCACGTGTTTAAGTTCCTCTTTTGAGAAGAATATTGCCCTCTATTGACTTAATAGTCACTTCTTGGAGCATAATGGGCAAGCATGTCGGGTATGTAATGAACAACTTCCTGAATCATGTTTTTTTTTTGGGGGGGGGGATTTATTTGAAATAGTAAAGTGAGAAGATTAGTTTGAACTCTTAGTTACAACCCCATTAAAGTACCAGGAAATTTCCCCCTTGGCCTCCAGGTCAAGCAATTCTGTGAGCCTTGATTGAAGCATGGAGGAAGAATTTTTGAAGGTAGTTTAACGCCCTCACCATCCATCCGTACTGAGCGAATATTTTTTTATCTGTACAAGATTTATCTTTTATACTGTTCTGTACATTTTAAAAGATGTATCGTCTTGTGTTTTGTCTTCATTTTTACCAGAAATTTCAGACAAATTTTAGTAGTTTTAATTGGCACATTGTTTATTTCCTTTAGAAAGGAAAACAAATACTTTGGAATGAGATATTTCTCAAAATAATTGTCAGAAGCAATTTATTATACGTGCCCAAAATGTACATGTACTTCTGATTGGACACAACATGTAACAATTAATATTATGGACATAATGTATACATGTACATGTACATGTACATGTACATGTACATTGTATAACCATGCGTGTAAAAGTTCTTTCGTTACTTTGTGAAGTTATTTGTGAAATATTTCAGGTTTTCATTATCCTTTCCTCAAATAGCAATATACCAAATAAATTACTGGGAAAATAGTGGAGGAAAACACAAGCAATAGGAACTACATCTTTTGCAGTGGTGAGGTGTGGATTTTCAAAAGGGGAGGACTGTGGGAAAACTTCTGACAATATAGGAAATGAACTGGTCAAAATATTGACACATTTACCACAGACCTATTTAGACCCACAATATTAGTGAGAGGCAACCACGGCCCTCTGCCCCTATCCTTTCACAGAAATAAATATAAACAGTTCAATCTATGGTTTAATTTATTATCATACTGATGAAAAGGCTCCTGGTGAAAAATTCAGCAAAATACTTTACACAAAATGTGAATTTGTAAAGAATGTTTTTTTATTTATTTATTTCGTTTTATTTTGATGAAAGAACACACAAATGACAGGGTAATGTATTCCAGGCAGAATTTTCGGACTCGCTTGTCTGATTTTCGGACCAAATATTATTTAAATTTTCCGCTTTTTTTAAAATACAAAACCAAAAGATTTATTGAATAAATTGTATTAACAAATTTCGGAATGAGTCTCAGTTGCAGCTATTGGCAAAATCTTAAAAAGAAGTCGTCCGGTAAAAGTTAGAGAACTCCACTACATGTACGCGATGTACATGTACATGTACATGAAGTGAAAGTACATGTATGTTACGAGTATAGTAATAATTAACACATGTACACTTTGAAGAAATTATGATTCTTGGAATGAGGTAAACGATTGATTGGAGATTAATATAAAGGAAATATTCTCGAAGTTATTGGCGAGGCAGAATAGCATACGAATGAGAAAGACCAGACACCGTCCGTAGGCTAGGCTAGTGGGGTACAATACATACATGTACATGTACATGTACATGTAAGCTAGCGCACATACCGCCCATGCTTGGGATCGGGATCGGCTATTGTTCAATTCATTTCATTGAGAAATCAATAATTTACGTACATACGGCCGGATGTACACGCCTACATATTGATAGTTTCTACTACGTCCGCAGTATACTATAAATACAGCCGGTGAATTTTGAACAGGTATTATTTCCTTGCAACGAAAAGAGAACAACTGTATCATCATGTCTGGACGTGGAAAGGGAGGAAAGGGACTCGGAAAGGGAGGCGCCAAGCGGCATCGCAAGGTGTTGCGTGATAACATCCAGGGGATCACCAAGCCCGCTATCCGCCGTCTGGCCCGCCGTGGTGGTGTCAAGCGTATCTCCGGTCTGATCTACGAAGAGACCCGTGGTGTTCTTAAGGTCTTCCTCGAGAACGTCATCCGAGATGCCGTCACATACTGCGAGCACGCCAAGAGAAAGACTGTCACTGCCATGGACGTCGTCTACGCTCTGAAACGCCAGGGACGTACTCTGTACGGATTCGGCGGTTAGACGACCACTCGACAATCTACAAAACAATCCGGCTCTTTTCAGAGCCACACATATTCAAAAAAGAGATATTTCACTTGTCTGTAATACTAATAATATTAATAGTAATACCTTGGGACTTTGGGTCTTAATAAATACATTAGTCAATAAACTGATGTGAGGCTACCTACTAACCTAGTATTTGTAGTAACTGTTAAGGAAACACTTTTTGAAACGGTTGAAATTTAAAATAAATGATGGATAAGAACGGCGGAATTCAACATATGTGCATGTTCAAATGTTGGATATTTTGTTCTTTGAAATGGATCAGTACCCATATTTTTTTATTTATTTTTTTATTTATTTGGACTTACACTTTTACAACAGTGGCACTCGGCCAAAAGGCGGTGCGTCCGACACACATACACATAAATAATACAAAACACATTTAAAAGCAAATTAACAAGATACAAAAATGTGTGATGATACACTCTCAGCTTTGACGTCGTAGGTATTGTCCAGAAAGGGATGCACGCGCGACACCAAATCTGAGGGTGTACCATCAATCATATAGCTATCAATATTTAAAATGAGTTCTAGAAAATATAGTAAAAATATAAAACATATACAAACATAATTACAGCAACGAAGTATGCAAGAAGAGATTATTTACATTGTAGTCCGAATAATATCGGATCTCAATTTCCACGCACGCTTAACATATGATTTACAGAAAGTATCAAATAATGAATAAATTATTTCGGCATTTTCTATATTACAGAATATACTTGAGGTGCTCCCAAGTGTGAGATGATATTTAACATCTAAGCTGCCGGATATAAAAAGCTCCCATATATCATAATATTCATTTGACATAAGATAGTTTTCTAACTTTGTATATTCTTCGGATCTAATATTATTAAGAGCATGACATGTAAACAAGAAGTGTCTAACATCTTCAATGCCTGAGTTACATAGGTTGCATGTACCGTCATTATCTGCCGTCCAATTTCTAATTCTGCGATTGAGTGGAAGAGTGTTGGAGCGGAGTTTAAATTTGAGACTGACGCCATGGAAGTCAGTTTTATCCAAAAGATAACTTTCTAAACATGGGTGATCTTTGATGGTTACATAATCAGTTAGTGAAGATTTGGAGCAAGCTTCTTCCAACCAATCATTATCTGAAATATCCATAAGTACGCGCTTAATCGATTTAGCCAAGTGCGGATCGAAAAGGGGCTCCCCAGTTTTCGCACAGTCAAAAATTGTATTCAAGTTGCAGCTGGTAAGGATATTTTGAGCGCTATTTAAAAATTTGAAGCGCAACTGATTAAATTCGCAGCCAAGGCTAAGCATAGTAAGTAAGAGGAGCTTGGGCCAGCGATGCATTTCCATATTAATAACTCTAGAGAGATATTTCGCCCTCGCGATATTATGAAATGTGGAAAGAGGCGACCAGCCGAGATCGCCGTAGAGTGCAACACGCGGCGTATTGCGTGGAGCCTTCAGAATATGTCGCGCCATTTGCGATTGCATGTTTTCAATTCTGTCAAGATCTGACTGGCTACAGGACCATACAGCACATCGCCTTAATAAACCCCGTCTCTAGGCATGCAACTTTTCAGTTGATTTACTCTTTCTTTAATAATAGTGCTATAGACATGATAGAAAACTGAAACACTGTACAAAGTTGTGTGCTCGTCCATTTCCTCTTTTTTGCAATTGTTGCATGTCTGCGTCTCGGTATACACATTAAAACATCTAAAAACTAAGTTGGTGTAGGCCTATGTGCGTAGTGATTGCATCTTTATGAAGGAAATAATTTTAATGTCAAATTTACCAAAAATTCAACAAGTACAATTGTCTAAATATATATGGGTGGTAGTCTGAGGAAGCTTAGGGGCAGGGTACAATCAGACAATGGAAGTTTAATTGTTATGATGTCCACGATAAAAATAGACAGTTGCAATACAGGTTTATTTGTAATAGACCTTATGCACATGACGTCATTTGAGTAGGGCGCCCTCGGCTAGAGGTCAAAAGAAGGTTGCTCATTGGCCCAACCTACCTGAGCTAGCTGTGCGCCGCGCGTGTGTATACGTATATTTTATAGAGCTGTGCGTTTTTCATTGTTTCATCATCGTTTTACCTCTAAGATGGCAGCGTGATGACGTCAACGCATAAGGTCTATTACAAAAATACAACAAAAAAGTCATGTACAATTAGTAGGCCTAGGCCTGAAAACATGGTATCAAATTAATGCACGGTAAAATTATTTTAAAAATTTCAGTAAGAAATAAACAATTCAGTCTATCCTTGAGTCTGTATTATTTGTTTGGAAAATGTTGATAGTCAACAACAGTTATTCAACAGTTATTCACAGTCAAAACTATGTACAATGTACATGTACATGTACAGTACAATGTACATGTACATGTACTGAACATTACACTACATGTACATGTACACGTAGTACATGTACATGTACTATGTAGGCCCTATGTCTCGATTTAATGTGGGGCCCTCACTCAACAATCGTAATGGGTTTTTCCGACATTGCTTTTATGAAGACCTCCACCACTTTATCATCATTACATATACTGCTCTCCAGTCTCCAATAATGTTATATTAATTAATGTTAAACATTGTGATAAAGTGAAATAAAGATTGAATTGAATTTGTCCACAGCAACATTTTTATTCTGGTGCTTCAGTTTTTAAATAAAACTTTCACAGATTGTTCATTTGTTTAATTGTTGAACGATTTGGATTTTGAAGGGTTGCGAGGCTTATAACGTTATACAAATAATATTTAAGGACATTCGCAATGTTGGGAAAACTGTTTATTCAGTTATTACGTTTATGTGGAATTTAGGAAAGACTATTATTGGAATTAATATCCATTTTTTAATTTATTTTTAACAATATTTTTTTAACATCTCAGGCTCTGGTAATAACCCGATTACAAAATTACTGAATTATGATATAAACTAGCACTCAATGATCCTAAAGAAATGATTCCGTCTGATAATGTGATATGATGCGAATTTCTGAGGAAATGTAAAACGTTGAAATGGATCACATCAGCTATTGTCCACATTTATAGCATGAATGCAAATTCCCCCCCCCCCCCAAAAAAAAATCTGAATGCATCTTTATATTAAATTCTTCTCAAGACACAATCAAATGAACTGAAACACGGAGTGGGCACACATGCAATGGGGGGGGGGGGGCTCTGCCAAAAAGGAGACCCAATATACGTAAATATAAATACATGCATTGTGGAAAAAGGGCTGACAAAACGTACAATGTTGCATCTTGCCTTTAAGGTGATTAACATTTATTACTGGGAAATTAAGAGGTCAAGAAATGAGGATGTGGATGAAGAAATTAAAATTGGGAAATTAAAATAAAATGTGAGTTTTAGCTCATATACATTTTTCGGCGAAAACTGATATGATTAAACTTGGAGAGCACAGCCATAGAAATACAATACATGCACATATTAATAATAATATTACATTATAACAAGAGTACATTGTTATTGTGAACAAGTCAATAGTCATTTCAGCATCAACTATTTGGGGTAATCCAAATTATTGTTTTGAATGTGTATTTTACACCAATAATAAATTTGTAGGATAATGAAATGTTGCATGTCTCATAGGCCCAGTTTAGTTGTATTTTTAGGCAAACGGCAGACACGATCTCCAAAAGTGTGTATACAATCAATTTGTCCATTTTCAGCACCAGTATTCAGTACTATTATATATATTTAAAGATTTTTGATTGTCTTTATTTTGGGAGTAGTGTACATGTACATGTACATGTACATGTACAGTACTATCTACACCCATTGTACAATTCGCGCTTTAAAAGCGATTGACTGCATTTACATTGCAAAGAACGCACGCCAAGCATGCACTACATGCTCATGAATATTCAGTATATAATCCACGTTGTCGATTCGCAAATTAAACATATCCAAATTCTTTCAACTTTCATTGCTTTAAAATTACCTAATCAGATTATATAACACACGTTTACGATTACATGATTACAAATTTATATAATAGTATATAAATTTATGAGTTTTTCTGTCTAATTCTCTTATAAAACAGTTTTTCATTTCAATAAATTGAAACTTCAACGACAGGACGGATCCTGTCATTTAACGATCTTGTTCCTGATTGGTCATATTTGGACCAATTGGAATAGGGTATTATTAACCAATCAAAATACCCTTCAAAGGGTATAAATACAAGGCGGGGACTTTGAAAAATCATATCCTGTTCATACAGCAACCAAAATGGCACGTACAAAGCAGACAGCACGTAAATCTACTGGAGGGAAGGCTCCTCGCAAGCAGTTGGCCACCAAGGCAGCCCGTAAGAGCGCCCCAGCCACCGGCGGAGTGAAGAAGCCCCATCGTTACAGGCCCGGTACAGTGGCTCTCCGTGAGATCCGTCGTTACCAGAAGAGCACAGAGCTTCTCATCCGCAAACTGCCCTTCCAGCGTCTGGTCCGTGAAATCGCCCAGGACTTCAAGACCGAACTCCGCTTCCAGAGCTCTGCCATCATGGCCCTTCAAGAGGCCAGCGAAGCCTACCTGGTCGGTCTCTTCGAAGACACCAACCTGTGCGCCATCCACGCCAAGCGTGTGACCATCATGCCCAAGGACATCCAGCTTGCACGCCGCATCCGTGGTGAACGTGCTTAAGAAGTTGTCTTCTTGACATCAACACAATCGGCTCTTTTCAGAGCCACCACATTTTCCAAAAAGAGATTTGAATCATGTTTGTCATGTTTTGTTTTATGCTTTACCTTAACCAGTGTTAACATAATCTAAATTTATATCGGTGACAATACGGTTTCTTTTTCTTCCACTAACGATAACGTAGGCCTAATTAAATACGACATAAAACACCTATCTCGACACACACGGACTAACGTTCATCGAGCATGTCGAGAGTGCAGTGTGCCTTCACAGTTCTTGTAGATTTTCACTTACGGTGGATAGTTGAGCATAAGACATAAAACACAATAAAGGGGGCCACTTTCCTACCGTCATGACCGTCACGTTAGAAGTTTTTCATGGTTGTAATTTTTTTTTTAAATATCTGAAACCACCCAAAAATTTCAACATTTGAATAGTCATGTATGATGTATGCTTATCCTAAACTAAAGATAGGCCTAATTTGAGTTGATTATTAGGCCTATTTTTTTTTTAAATTATCCTAATATTTCCATCAACAAATGGACGGAAAAGTGAGGTAACTTTTTTTTTCCGTAAAATTTTTATGGAAATTTTAGGGTAAAAAAATAAATTAAAAAATATATAAAATAAAATAAATCAACTCAAATTAGTTCTAGTAAGTAGTATAAGCCTGCATGTCCATTCACATGTTTAAACACTTTTTGGTCGGTTTCAGCATGGAGGTATTTTCAGGTACTTGAAAAATAAATAACAACCACTGGAAAAACTGCTAACGTGACGGATGCAAAGTGGGCCCCCTTTATTGTGTTTTATGTCATACACTGCCAGGTTAGGATATGTAGGACCAGTACGTACCCAACATTCTTACTTTCAAAATGACCTATAAACTAGGTGTTAGGACCCCTTGTGAAATTGAAATTGTTTGGGGGAGGGGGAAGTAGCCCAGCTTCTATAATAATTGAGGAAAAAAAATTGGGCTTTAGTTAATACTTGACAGCGACGCGATAACACTCTTCTTGCAATGTGCCTGTGTCCTTTTTAGAACACCATAAATTAGACGCTAGGCTGTGCGGCCGGCGGCGGTTGATTTTTGAGATCAAAACGTAAATTCTAATGCCCATAATTGTCAATAGAGGGCAGTAAATTCCAACAACGTGAGCATGCAGGAAACAATCGTTTGGATGCAAATGTCTAGTGTCAAGTCCTCCATAAGATCCTGTGTAAGTTATTATTTTTCGATATGCAAGTACCTACCGTCACCGCACTTCACACAGTTACACACCAAGTCGGGTAAATTTTACAAATGTTATAAATGTTAATTTCTTGCCTAAATACTTTAGTATGCCATTGCAACTGTTATGCTGGGGGGGGGGGGGGGGTCAGCCTTACACAAAATACATTTTCTAATAGACGTTTTGTCTGAATGTCTGCCTTCATGAAGTCTGCCAGTGTTCTGTAAAAAACCCAGTACTTGTAAAATGGTATTTGACTCCAAATGTACACACAAGAAGTAGGGAAAGGAAATTTTCTCTATGCAAAGACCAGAGGCTGTTTTCACACTTTCACACAAATGCGAAAGCGAATTACAGTGACGATAACACTTGAAGGTGCTATTTTACCATTATTCGCTTTTGCATTCGCATGAAATATGACCAGCAATACAGTCTTACACAGCATCATGCATGGGAGACAGGATGCTAGACAAGAAGTAAATGTGGCATGAATTAAAACAAAACACAACTAGCACCAAGTCAGAGTTGTTGACTAACTCTAATAATAATAATAATAATGTGTGGACTTATATAGCGCATGTATCCACCAACTGAGTGGTGCTCAAGGCGCATTATATTATTACCCCTGCTCATAAGGCTCATAAGGCTCATAAATCATTCCTGAAACCATCTCAGCTCCCTGGGGAGTATACAGCTCAATTGCTGCCATTACAGTGCATATAGGGCTAAACAACCAATTCTGCCCTCACAGGTACCCATTTAACCCCTGGGACTGGGTGGAGAGAAGCAATTATGGTTAAGTGTCTTGCTCAAGGACACAAGTGTCACGGCCGGGATTCGAACCCACATTCTGCTGCTAACACCAGAACTTGAGTACGGTAAGCTAGACCGCTCGGCCACTCTAGTCTGAAATACAAGTCATACAAGTCTGTAAGGAAAAAAATAAAAAACTTTTACTAACCTGCCTATGATTGAAATCCAACACTTTCCAAAGGAGTTAGTAATTCAAAATTAACCAAATTGTAAAAATGTAGAAATTACTTTGTTTAATGCTGATGATATATCGGTGTATATTTTAAATGGATTAAATTGTATTCACATCCCCAAGAGGTGTATTATAGATGGTAGAGACTGGCTTATCAAAATCAAAACAGCGCATATGTGGCAGCTGTTCACCACCTGTTTTTAATTTTTTTAATTTTAATTTTAATTTTTATTCAAGGTTTAAAACATATACTAGTACATCACAAAAGCAGCACTTGGCTGAAATATTGCAATTTACAATTTAAAAAAATTCAAAGTCTGACAAATTACATAGCATAAAAAGAATCAAAAAATGACAAATTGCACAAAGGGACAACTAGCAAAGTTAGCAGCATGAAATGTTCTGGTTTAAAATATTAACAATAGTGGGTATGGGGGAATTCCTGAATCTCTCAGTCCTAGCTTGAGTGTGTGACGCGGATTTCAACCAATTGGAGTGACGAAGATTGGCATCACGCGTTTGATTTATGTACTTTGGAAGTGTTTTGTGTGTCCCCAAAACATGAATTTGTCCATTTCTATATGGCTTTATTCAACCATGGAGGAAGATTCAACAACAAAAAAATTTAATTTTTTTTTTTTTTTTAAACGAGATTGATACAGGCATTTATGAATGGGAATAACAGTTTGTGGTGCGGTCTTTACTGCAGGTTAACGACTGGTTTTGTGCGTGGTCATGGGCGATAAGGACTGAGCCGAAGGTTACAGTTGGCAATGTTGGCAGATCTGAAAGTATGAATACTCTCTTTGAATCAAAATATACATGAAATAATCATCATGTGTGAAAGTTTGAGCTTATTACGTTGTTTCTTCATGAGAAAATAGTGAAAATGCCTTCAGATTGTTTCTAAGAGGACTCTTTCTTAAATTTTCAGCTATTTTGGGAACCGGATACCCGAAACTGGAAATCTTTCAATACCCGGGTACCCGTAAACAATATTATAAAAACACATAATTACTCCCGAATGTCTAAAATAACAATTTTTTTTATTTAATAGAGTCATAATAAATGTGGACTTACTGTAATAATTTCCTGACTCTATATTAAAAATGACTAGTAGCATCCCCATTCCCCACACACATTTGTTAACAAAAAATCAGACACATTTAGTGTGGCATAAATTTTATTCAAAATTTTTTATTGGAACCGAAAAATGGAACCGGGTAATGACAGTTTCGGTCGGGTACCCAGATACCCAGCGCAGCCTTAAAAATTACAGCATCTCAGACAAAATTATTTCTAGGGAAGATTGATTCCATCAGCTTAAAATTTAGTAACTTTTATAATTATTTGACCATTTGGTTGTTTTTAAATTACCAGTCTATCTTTTCAAATATATTAGTAATTCAAATTTAACCAAATTGTCAAATTTTAATGTAGAAATTGCTTTGTGTAAAACTAAGGCCAATGTAGGGCTGTGTGTTTTCGAATAAATTGGTAACCGGTTATTCGGATTTTGATTTTGATCGAATATTCTATATTCGAAGGCTGCCGATAGTAATTGCGCCACGTTGATACAACAAGCACGCATGATAGATATCAAGCTTGACATAGCCTGGCCTACACCATGCAAATAACATTGCGAATAGGATGGGCTTGCAAATGTAGATGAGAGAATGATGGGGGGAGGGGGATAATGATGGAAACTCTAATAAGGGAAAAAAAATTAACGTAAACTTTATTTTATGCGGAAGCTGCATTTTTTTCTTTGAATATTCAAACTGGAAAAAACCAACCGGATATCGAACCATCGATCGAATATTCGGTTATTTGGCACAGCACAAGGCCAATGATATCCAGGTACTCTAGAAATACTATTGTCCACAGTGCTGTAATTTTAAAGAAATATTTCATAATTTTCAGTTCAGGAAAGAGTACTTCTTTCTGAATTTCATGTAAGTGCGAATACATGTCTGAATGCGATTTTACTGTGTAAACACAATGTAACTGACATGTATGACTCAGACTTGAGTCACCATTTACATGTCAATGAATTGGACGCAATCCGTAGGATTTGATCTTGGTGGTCTGCGACTCGGAATTTGGAGGAAAAATGTTCAACATAAAACCATTTTTAAACCCAGTTAGGATAACTCAATGTGAACAAATTCCTATGTAAAAATTATAACGTGTCTCGATTATAATCAAATAATTGCCGTAAACTGAATGATAAAAATTGTAATGGTGGTGTAATGAAATATTGGAAATCTGATTCCAACAAAGTTGTACATTCCTGTTAACAAGAAATTTAACATATTTTATCATTTGTATGGTTTAATAAGACAATATAAAGAACAAATACATTATACAGCAAGCATATAGTAATATTGATATGTACAAATATACATAGAACAAACATTTTAATTATTTTTTTTAAATTATGAAGTTGGTTGGTTTATACACATTATCATTACTAAGATTGTAATATTTTTATGTTTTCCTTGTAATAGATGTTACAAAATATGGATTTAAAAAAATTGATATAAATGTATTCAATACATCGTAAATATTGGTATAATGTATATATTCCATGCCCTGGGGTGTGATTTGACACAAGTAAAAAAAAAAACCTGAAAAATGGGTAGTGGGCCTGGGTCTCTCTTTGGTCTAGAGGACAAAGCCCCCTGAACCTCCTGGATGTTTAATTTTGGAGGATTTCTAGAATATCCACATCCCCCACAAACAAGAAACTTTGGTTTGGACACAATACAGGCTACTTCTTTCTTTCCTTGGTGGCTACTTCTCTTCTTTCAAGAAAATTTTGAGGCAAAGGGAGATTTGTACAAAATCCTGAAATGCCATGTACCCGGTTTAAACGAACACATGAATTGTGCCCTTCAAGTGGGGGGGGGGGGGGGAGAATGATTACTCCGATTCCTTGCTAGTGTTTTTCCTTTTTCCCTCCATTTCCATAGATTGTGTCAATTCAAACTAGAGAACCATTCAGGCAATGGATAGCTTAAGGGTTGGGAGAAGCAACGTAGTATAGATGAGAGAATGATAAGGGCGGGGGGATTATAATATGGAAACTCCAATAAGGGAAAAATATTTAACGTAAACTTTATTTGATGCAGAAGCTGCAATTTTTTCTTTGAATATTCGAACTGGAAAAAACCAACCGGATATCGAACCAGGGTTGGGGGAAGCAACGTAGTATAGACCCTTCCCCAAGTCCTAGATTAGAAAGAACACCAGTTTTACTTGTTTATTCCTTTTTAAGAACTCCATCCCAACCTTCCTCTTCACATGCCCCATTAGGCCTACCAATTTAATATTTGCCCCGTTTACTTTAAGTTAATTATTTTATAATTTTTTATGTAATACATGACTGATCATTTTTATTAAAGTCACACAATACAAATTTAATTATTACTGAGCCTCCAGTACTAAACAATTAATTAATGGGTCTAGGCCTACTAATAAACAATTAATACAAGCCACATGTATGCAGACATGAATACAAATCTCTTTTTTGAATAAGTGGTGGCTCTGCAAAGAGCCGTTGGATTTTGAAGTTGTGCTGATCATCTATTTCTGTGCCTTGGCGGTCTTCTTGGGCAGAAGAACGGCCTGGATGTTGGGCAGTACACCACCCTGGGCGATGGTGACTCCACTGAGAAGCTTGTTCAACTCTTCGTCGTTGCGGATGGCGAGCTGCAAGTGACGGGGGTTGATTCTTGTCTTCTTGTTGTCACGGGCGGCGTTACCGGCTAACTCGAGAATCTCAGCGGCCAAGTACTCCATGACGGCGGCCAAGTAGACCGGGGCACCAGCTCCCACACGCTCGGCATAGTTACCCTTGCGAAGAAAACGGTGAACACGGCCTACGGGGAACTGCAGACCAGCTCTTGCAGATCGGCTCTTAGCCTTGGCGCGTGCCTTTCCTCCCTTTCCACGTCCAGTCATTTTGATATTGGTTAGTTAACTCACAACACTGACATACAATGTACAGTAAAATAATATGTAATTGCAATTTTATTTATTTATATGTTTAGGCTGGATTCTAAGTTGGATCCTGAGCAGGATTCTGCCGCTACCCAATAAGCAGTCGGTATTATTGACCAATCCCGATCGCGATTAAACGTCAATTTCCGCGCCGTGTGCACAACTCGTCGTTTTCTGACCAATGACGAAGCTGCATAATCTCAGAATCCAATATAGAATCCTAGCCAGAATCCCTCATTTGCATACTTGAGGGTATATATAGTGCGTAATTTCCATAGTCATTATTGTTTCGTTACGACGATAAAGCATCTATCGTGAAATCATGCCTCCCAAAGCAAGCGGAAAGGGACAGAAGAAGGCTGGCAAGGCCAAGGGCGCGCCAAGCGGCCGTACCGACAAGAAAAGGAGACGAAAGAGAAAGGAGAGCTATGGCATCTACATCTACAAGGTGATGAAGCAAGTGCACCCCGACACCGGCATCTCAAGCCGTGCCATGAGCATCATGAACAGCTTCGTCAACGACATCTTCGAGCGTATTGCCGCCGAGGCCTCCCGCCTGGCTCACTACAACAAGAAGTCGACCATCACCAGCCGCGAGGTCCAGACCGCCGTCCGTCTCCTCCTGCCCGGTGAGCTGGCCAAGCACGCCGTGAGCGAGGGAACCAAGGCCGTCACCAAGTACACCACCTCCAAATAGAAAGTGTACAGTCGTCAATCCACCAGGCTCTTTTCAGAGCCACCACAATTTCCAAAAAGAGATTATTTAACTGTCTGTTATTTCATGCGTGTATTTCTTTACATTAACTTTAACATTAGTCATGTTGTTAGTGGGCCTAAATAAAATTTAAAAAAAGCCTCGCATTAGGAGCTTGACATTTAACCAGTACTGTAGAAAAGTGATTTTTTTTATTTTTTTGTATATTTTTTAAACTTTTTTATATTTTTTATTTAGGGCCTATTAGGCCTACGTATTTTTATCTTTTTGAATGGGAAGCCACAAGTTAACACACACAGACACAAGCTACAGATTTTAGATGATAGGCCTAGGCTTAGTTAGAAATAAATTAACCAAAATGTAAAGTGTTAATAAAGTTAGGAATTTATGTATAACGCTCATTAATTCGTATAATTAAACTTTTATACTGATTTTTAAGTTATTTACTTCCTAATAGGAATAGACCAGCGTACATACAATTTTATTAAACCAAAAATTACAGAAATCGAGGATTCATTCAAAATATGGATCTTTATATAATATGCCCTGCTGGCTGTCACCTGCTTTCCCCCATCCCTTCCCCCCCCCCCCCCCCCAGCACTGTCCAAATTGTTTGCAGGCAGTGGCCATGAAATATTCCTTTCTGGAAAGTAATTATTTTGAAATTGCCCATATTTTTACTAGGGGGTAAACAAGGGACAGGTTAGAGTATTTATTTGAGAAAAATGATTCAAAAACATGTCAACAAATTGTTATCTTAAATTTTAATCAGATTGTCACTTTTCAATATTTGACAACACACACCTGTAAACTGAATTCAGTAATAAATTAGCTACCAAATAAATCCCTGAACCTTGTACTAGGGTTGTGCCGGGTATCCATATTCCCGACCGAAACAGTCATTACCTGGTTCTATTTTTTCGCAATTACCCGTAAACGACTTTTAAAATTCGGACTTGACATTTGAGCGGAGTGGACAGAAATCTGTGACTTTTGAACAATGTAATGTTTACACTTTTACAGGGATTACACTCCAATAAAGCCTTTTGTTGTACAGACATTTTCCATACACTTTTCTCCAACTGTTTGTGATACATTGTATCGAATCGTTAAGACTGCAAAGGGCACCTGGCAGTGGCCGGCTGCTTCAAACAACTTATCAAACCAGCAGCACAAGAGGGAATGTTTGCCCAATTGTTTTACTTCAATAAAAACGACAAAGTAAAGAAAAGATCGATTTAAGTATGATATATCTTCTGCATTATAAATGTAAATTTTGTTAACATTTACAGTACATGTATTTGTGCACCACCGGAGGCATGTTTTCAACAAAAATGAAAACGGGTATCCGGGTATCTGAAGTTTCCTGATTTCGGGTATCCGGTTCCAAAAATATCCGAAAACGCACACCCCTACCTTGTACTATAGTTAGTATATAATTTTCAAAAATAACAAAATGGTTAAGTGTTATGTGAATGTTTCCCACTTATTCACATGACTTACTAATAACACTTAGACAATGCATTGAGCTGAAACTTTCAAAGATTGGTTTGTCCCTAATCGCCCCAAATCCTGCAAAATCCTCCAAGGGGCACTTTTTGGGGAAAATTCAGCACCGTTTCAAACTGGTACTTTCACCTCTTCAAATGGAGCAAAATTACTACCTGGCAAGAAGTACAGGGCCAGCAGCGTAGCCAGGACTTGGGGGGCCACAGGGGGAATTTTCAGTGGGGGAATTTTCAGTGGGGGGACCCCCAGTGGGTATGTGTTTTTTCCCTTTTCTTTTCTTTTTTGGGGCACTATCAGGATTTCTTTCATAGGGGGGAACCTGGAGGAAGCACTGGAAATTTGTGAGGGGCACGTGTTCCCCCAGGCCGCCCACCCTCCCTCCTGTGGCTACGCCGCTGGTACAGGCCATAAGTGCTGAATATGAAAGATCAACGAAAATGTATGGTGTATTTTGAAGATAATGGCATGTTTCCAAAAGTGCACTGATGGATTTTGGAGGATTCAGGAAGGTTCCTAGCCAGAATACCTAGGGGGTTAGGGTTATTGTTTATTTTCTCTATCTTGATTTAAAGAAAGTAGCCATACTCGTAGAGGCAGTTTTTCATCATTACTAATGATGTACAGTGTACCATCCCTTTAAATTTGGTTTAACTTTGCCATATATATTTGTTTGCTTGTAGATAATAAGTACGGTGAAAAGGATGGAATCGGTGTAGCAATTCTCTTTTGAGTAGTAATTAGTTCTGAAAAGAGAAAGACATCTTCAGTCGGGAGAAAAATGATCTTCTCCTGAGGACAATCGGAGCATACTGATCAAAACGTCGAGTTGTAACCAACCAGTTCTTTTCAGAACTAATTACTACTCAAAAGAGAATTTCTACATGGTGTCACTGCAAACACCGATTCCATGCCCTGTTGAAGGTCTGCTTTGATTGTGACGATACTGTCCCTTTAAGAAGAATTTTCTATTTTCTAAGGCAAACCCCCAAATTTTAAAACCAGCCTACGTGCAAAAAACGTAAAAAAATGTATCTCCCGTGTTTCCCCAACAATTTCTGGAATTTTAGTTTCATTGGAACATTGATAATTTCCTTTTTTTGAAAGGAAAACAAATGCAGTTGGTTCAACAGTAGAAAAGAGCCAAAATTAATTTATGATGTGACTCATCATTAAATACATTATGATATACATAACAGCAAAAGAAACGTCACCCATAAAAATATTTATTATTTTCATTTTATAATTAATATAATTTGTTTAATGAAGAATATTATGAGTATGGAGTGTAACACGAACACAATGTGGCAAATTTGGTTGACCTCAAAATTCGTCATGCATGACGTCCGAGGACACATAAGCTAAACACGTTCTCAGACTTATCAAAATTTAGGGGGTGACGTTTCTTTTGCTGTTATGTATATATACTATAAAACCATGCTTCTCACGATTATTTTGAAAAATATGTTATTTGAAATTTTTCTCTTCAAGTAATACAACCATATTCGGCTGAAAAATATAATTTCTAGAAATTGCCATTAAATTAGCAAAACACACTGGCGATATATCTTTAATCTTTATGAATGTTTTCTGGATTAATATCCTTCATCTTCAAGTAATATTCCTCCCAAGATCCATCGAAAACCGCAACATCCTCCTTGCCGGCGAGATAGGCACCCAGGGCCACTACGCAGGCCGTAACACCGGAGCCACACGACGCTGTGATTGGCTGCGACATGTCAAGGCCAGCATCCTCAAAGGTTCTCTTCAGCTGGTCTGCAGATTTGAATGTTAGTGTTCCTTCTTGCTCTTGCATCATGGTTGGGAATGGGACATTGACTGAGTTAGGCATGTGGCCAGACTCAACACCTGTTAATAGTTGGAGCAAAAATTAATACATGATTTTAAGCTATTGGTAGAATTCAAACATTAGGTGGCTATCTCTGCCCCGCCCCGCCCCGCCCCGCACCTGTTAACAGTTGGAGCAAAAATTAATACATGATTTTAAGCTATTGGTAGAATTCAAACATTAGGTGGCTATCTCCGCCCCCCTCCCCCCAAGCAGTTTTTAAATTTTGTTTTAATTTCTTTTTTCATAATAAAACAAATATTTATTTTAAAAACAAATCAAAAAATTTTCCCACAGCGAAATATTTGCTACAAATATTCAAAAAAGTTGAGGCAAACTGTACACATGTATCTGACAAACAAACAGTCAACAAGAACTGCTAAAAACAACAGTAAGGTAGAAACAGGAGACAAAGTATCAGCAAACTGTGATAAACTGAGGTTTCAAGAGACGTTGGAGAAGTAATAAAAGCCCCTGCCAGAGAAAAAGTGGAATGGAGGTCCATGTATTTGATGGTTGAAGGCTAGTGCCAGGCTAGGCGTGTTTGTACCTTCTCTAGGTTCTGGCTGGATGCCTTTGAATCGTCCCTCCACCCTAGCATCCATAACCTGAAATCCCCTCTCCTCCAAATTGCTCTGAATATCACCAAAGCTTTTGAACAAATCCGGCTTGTACGATGCTTGGAAAACAGCTCGTTCAATCTGAAGTATTTTATCAGTGATTTCACGTCCCTCCTTAGTCCACAGAGGGAGCCCTCCTTCCATGATAGAAATCTTGGAGTGTCCGAATACGCGGAACATCCACCAAGCACGAGGAGCTGAAAAGGCTCCAAACTTAGCATTGTTTTCATAGACCACCACGTGTGTGTCGTTGTCGATTCCCAGATTTCCCACATACTCGGAAAAGAAATCAGCACTAGGAAGAGTGTGTGAGAAATTCTTGACTCCCTCACCCGGTTTGGAACATTTATCGATGTCGAAGAACTGAGCACCAGGGATGTGCTCTTGTTGGTACTCCTCCAGTTGATCTCGTTTTGTTATCGGAAGATGCCAGGATGCATCTAGGATGCGGATGTTTTTGATATTGGAGAGTATCTGCTGGGAGACCCAGCCAGTGGACACTAATGTTGATACCTTCTTCATCTTGATGTCTGCCAGGGTAAATGGGATAAAAAAAAAGATATCAAATGTCGATGAAACAACTACCCAAAAATAACCCAAAATACTACAGGACCGCCATGCAGGTAGCTGAGGTAGATAACCTTTGCACTTTGGTCTTCAACGTTGGGTCAACAAATGCCAATTACTTCAAAGGGACCCGTTTCAGCTTGAATTGAAGGCATTAATTTCACCCGGTAAATCCTTTACAGCAGCTTGCTAACGTAGATTTAATTTTAGAGAATTGTTGAAATTTCTGACTGTAAAGATCATTTGATCTTTGAATGACTGTTAAAAACTGTGTTTTATATAAATGTTATATTAAAATATTATACGATCAAGTCACAATTACAGCCAGTCACAGCTAGCTAGGCCACCAAATGGATCGCTTAAAACTTGGACATGCAATTTCCATAAAAGCCAAGTGTGTGACCAACGGTAGCCATGGAAAGGCTAAACTAATAATATTAGTTAATCCATCTGTGCCGTTTGATTGACATGCTAGATCAGTGTATTAGGAAATAGTTGTGAAGTTTACCTAAAACAGAAATCACAATGAAATTCACCAAAACCAACCGGAACCATGCACAGTTAAAAATTTACAGAAAGAGTTTAATGAACTTTGATCTGAGTGATGGGTTCTACCATTAAAAATAATAGGTAAATGAAAATTTTAAATTTATAATATTCTAAATATATGTGCAGATACGGCTCCTTATTCATTTGCTGTTTATTTATTTACATCAGCTACATAGTCTGTCAAATATATTGCAGGAGTAATAAACCTTTGTGGTGTTATTTGAAAATAAATATTTAAGAAGTTTCCCTAAAAAATCAACCTTTCGTTTTTTATAGGTTGTCTTCACGTATAGTCTGATCCTAGCCTTGTTATTTATGTGCACGACGTGCTACATGTTTAGGTACCAGACTCTCTGCCATTCAGTTTTCTTAAGTTCGTGTTGACTGACCAGAGTCCGCGAATTTCTCTCTTAAAAATAAGTCAGAAAATCACAATTTAAGTCCGCATTGAAATACAGGTAAGAACTATCTAATCTTTTTTTGACAGTTGATATTTAATTTTGAAATATTTAGATGTTTAAAAGTGTCAATTTGAGGAATAAAATTCGGTTCACACAAACCCGGAACTCTCAAATAACTAACGTTGGGCGGAAGTGTTGTAGAAAAACACATTACAGATGGCATGCATGGTACAGATCGGTCTGTAATATTTTTCGGCACGCCCCCTGTACATGCTGGAGTCATAAAAAAGTGGAGATACCCGCTAACGTCAGTCCAGATTTCAGGCCTCCCGAACACATTTTTTAAAACACTAAGTCATTGTTGTGTTTGATATACCTAGCATCAAATTGAACAAGAATAAGGAAACAGTGGAAAAGTAAAGACTATTTGCAGTGACAACATGTGAAATTCTCAGTTGAGTAGTAATTAATTCTAAAAAGAACAGCAGGAGGTTACAACTGGGTGGATGTTTCGATCAGTGAAAGTTTGAACAAGTAAACATTTTTGGGGTCCAGAATTTTTAGTATTTAACCCTCCTATGTACAGTGCAGTTGCCATAGAATTGTCAGACCTTTCAAAACATTTCAAGTTTGCTGTACTGAAGGGTTTTGAAAGGTGAGAAAACTGTCTGACAAAAGGGACCTATGAAAGGTTTCGAAAGGTGTAACAACTCTCTGAACAAACTGGTGTTGAAATGTTTCAGTACCTTTCAAAGGGTATTGAAAGGCGTGGTTGTTCAGTAGCAACAAATTCTGGAGGGTTTTAAAGGGTTCATAATTATTGATAGCCATTTTGGCCCGTAAGCAGATTTTGAAAGGTTTTGAAAGGTCAAACCATAGGAGGGTTAAATCGAAATCTTATAGAATTTCATCAACTATATTGATTTCAAATGAAAAACAAATAATTTGTTTATGACAAAATTAGATTAACCCTAACCCTGCCAGACGCAGCAGAGTGCATCAGCTGGAAAAGTCTGATGCACTTTGATGGATTCAGCTGTCAACACCAATGCATAAGCAGCCAAGCCTGTTTCTATTGAGAGCTGGTCCCAATGCCAGAGTTGTATTCTGCTGCGTTTGGTGACCACAGACTCTGAGGCAGTTCGGCCTTGAGATTTGTTAACAGATGGATCTTGTTGCACTTGGCAGCCAAGTCACTTTGATAAACGATGCACTCTGTTGCGTCTGGCAGGGTTTCTAGCCAAAATACCCTGGAGGGTTAGGGTTAATATGTATCGATGACTTAATGCTTAACCCTAACCCTGCCAGACGCAGCAAAGTGCATCAGGTGGAAAAGTCTGGTGCACTTTGATGGATTCAGCTGTCAACACCAGTGCATAAGCAGCCAAGTCTGTTTCTATTGAGAGCTGGTCCCATTGAACAATGCCAGAGTTGTATCCTGCTGCGTTTGGTGACCACAGACTCTGAGGCAGTTCGGCCTTGAGATTTGTGACCTGATGGATTTTGCTGCACTGGCCAGTCAAGTCACTTTGACAAACGATGCAATCTGTTGCGTCTGGCAGGGTTTCTAGCCAAAATACCCTGGAGGGTTAGGGTTAATTTGTTATCTCCTTCCAGGTAATTCCAATTCCACCTGAAAGCTGAGAGACGCTTTGCAAACATGTCTGCATCTGACAAGTTTAATTTTGAACTTGGGCCAATAACCTGTCATGCATGGAACAAGGACCGGACTCGTAAGTAGAAATTATATGTAGAGCTGTATCAAGGTGTGAGCTGCTTAGCTGACTATATTCAGGACCCAATTTCATAGAGCCGCTTAGCAGCCGATTTTTGTGCTTACTGTACGTTTTTCATTTCATAGTGCTGCTAACTGTCAAGCATAGAGAAAGGCACACTAACTTGCCAGCCGTTATTGTTAGCAAATGAGTGACGCAACAATACAAATCTATGGTGAAGACGCACGCGTCGCTCTCAATTTTCTTTTTTCAAAATGTTGATATATACTTGCCAAGGTATATCTAGTGCACTTAAAAGTCGTACACTGTCAGTGTCGAACCTTACGTGTAGTAAGTACATTTACAGGTCAAATGAGTCGAGCGTTTTTGACTGGTAAAAGCATTGTCTTGTATTGTTCAGGGTGGTCATAATGACAGTCAAAACCAGTCAAAAATGCCCCAGTGTGCACATTTGGGTCAACCTTCAAAACGGTCAGTTGACTGATTTTGACCACTATAGCTACTTGCCACTAAAGTTCAGCGATAGGATGGTTAAGTTTGATGTAAAACTGACCATGTATGTTTTTTAACAATTATCTTTTATTTGTTCTCATCTATTCCTGCCATTCTAGAAATTGCCATCTCTCCAAACAGTCATGAGGTGCACATTTTTTCCAAGCAGGGTGCCAACTACGAGAAACTCCACACTCTGAGTGAGGTTTGTACCAATATGTAGACAGGTACTTCAGAAGATAATGAAATGTGGAGGGGGGGGGGGGGCAAGGGTGTATCCAGAAACCAGGGGATAAATTGTTAAATAATTGTTATTATATCAAGCCTTGAAATAATTTTTTTTTGTCACTTAACCAGCACTTACCCACCCTTGTATTTTCACTTACCCATTTCCAAAAGTCACTTAACCGATTTCAGTGTCTGGCCATGTTGTTATGGGACATGACATAAAAACATGGATAGATCCACTTACCCAGCAACTTACTAGGGCTGTGCGTTTTCGGATATTTTTGGAACCGGATACCCGAAATCAGGAAACTTCGGATACCCGTTTTCAATTTTGTTGAAAACATGCCTCCGGTGGTGTACAAATACATGTACTGTAAATGGTAACAAATTGACTTTTATATTACAGAGGATACCATACTATCGATCTTTTCTTTATTGGAGTGTAATCTCTTGAATTTAAAGATAATTGTCTGTACAAGTGCATTGTTCAAGAGTCACAGATTTCTGTTCGCACCGCTCAAATGTTAAGTCTGAATTTTAAAAAGTCGTTTACGGGTAATTGGAACCGAAAAATAGAACCGGGTAATGACCGTTTCGGTCGGGTATCCGGGTACCCGGTTAGCCGGCACAGCCCTACAACTTATCCACTTTTTAAAATCACTTACTGCCTGAAAAATCCACTTACCTTCGGTAAGTGGATTTTACCTCTGGTAAGTGGGTAAGTGGGAATTTCGAGGCTTGTATTATATTCTTGTTCTAAATGCACTCTATTTTATTTACATTGCATAGGGGAGGGGAGCTCACAGCACTAGAATGCTAACCTATGGGGTAGCAGGTTAAACTTTTTCTCAGTCAAGGGAGTATTGTACCATAAATTGTCTTGATAGTTACGTCTTTCTCCCGTTTTTCTTTTTTCAGCACTCCCAACGTGTAACAAGCATTGACTGGGCTCCTAGTAGCAATCGCATCGTGACATGTGGCACGGTAAGTTGTATTTAGTAGCGTACTGTAATGAGATATAAAGATGTGGCACAAGATGCACATGGCTGGAAAGATTTTATAAATAAGGAAAACTATGCTTATCAAAACTATACCCACAAAACAACAAAAATAAATTCTATAATGGTTTAGAGTGCTGACACTTTCGCAAGACTTTTCCTAATGAAATTGTCTTAAATTTGTTTTAAAGGGACTCTAACCCTTCTTCGGCAAATTTGCCTTTGTTCACTTTAAAAATCAGTTGCCCCTTTCCATGCAACAGAACAAATGTTGATCAGAGATGGATCTTGTTATACTCAGTAGGCTACACACCTGGACAACTGATGGATATTGTTGCACTGAGCAGGGTGTCTAGCCAGTTATTGAAGGGGGGTTAGGGTAGCTACACACTTGGACAACTGATGGATGTTGTTGCATTGAGCAGGGTGTCTAGCCAGTTATTGAAGGGGGTTAGGGCAGCTTACACACTTGGACAACTGATGGATGTTGTTGCATTGAGCAGGGTGTCTAGCCAGTCATTGAAGGGGTTTAGGGCAGCTTACACACTTGGACAACTGATGGATGTTGTTGCATTGAGCAGGGTGTCTAGCCAGTTATTGAAGGGGGGTTAGGGCAGCTACACACTTGGACAACTGATGGATGTTGTTGCATTGAGCAGGGTGTCTAGCCAGTTATTGAAGGGGGTTAGGGCAGCTACACACTTGAACAACTGATGGATGTTGTTGCATTGAGCAGGGCGTCTAGCCAGTTATTGAAGAGAGTTGGTAATCTTGAATGGCATAAATGACCACAGTTTTACCTAAAACTTACTTGGTGTAAAGTTTATGATGGTATCAAACATCCCTTGATATATTTCTGCCTAAGTGGCTACTGTTTGTTTAGTAAATTTAGTGAAATAATTTCCAAAATGAATTTCTGTCTTTGTGAAGACAGAAATTCCTCACTGGAATGAATATGAAATAAATAGAGAATTAGCTGTTGCAAACTGCTTACCAACCTAAAGGACCTGTAATATAAATAGAGAATTAGCTGTTGCAAACTGCTTACCAACCTAAAGGACCTGTAGTATAAATAGAGAATTAGCTGTTGCAAACTGCTTACCAACCTAAAGGACCTGTAGTATAAATACAGAATTAGCTGTTGCAAACTGCTTACCAACCTAAAGGACCTGTAGTATAAATAGAGAATTAGCTGTTGCAAACTGCTTACCAACCTAAAGGACCTGTAGTATAAATGCAAAGTAATGGTTTTATTGGCCTTACGTTTCAAACCTAGCAGGTTCTTTCTCATTTTTGCTTTTGAGAAAGAACCTGCTAGGTTCAAAACGTAAGGCCAGTAACCATTATTTTGGAATGAATATGGACAGTCTGAATTCTTTTCAATTTTTTTTCTCGTTAACCACACAATGAAATAAGATGAAACTTTCACAGGTTGGTTTTGATACATTTGTTATGAAGTATGCGTGCCCACTGGATCGAAGTCATATTTTCCTCTGCTTTCAGTATAAATTGCTTGTTCATTTTTCACTTGGAACCCTTACGTTTATGACAGGACCGTAATGCCTACGTATGGACACTGAATGGAAGCGAAGGGTGGAAACCAACCCTTGTCATTCTACGCATCAACAGGGCTGCTACCTGTGTCAAGTGGTCTCCTAAAGGTAAGAAATTTTATGTGTGTTTCTGGTAAACCTGCCCCCCCCCCCCCTTTCATATAATCTAAAAATCATTAAGATCGGTCAATAAATGTCCAAGTTCTCAATCTTTGTTTCCTCAGTGTGATCTGTAAACTCAAACACTTTTTTGTACACAAACAAATGGCACTCCGTAGGTGTTTGGCATTTCGGATGTTTCAACTCCAATTTGAAGGGATTGCATAATAGCAACCTTATTTTATTTCACCATCAATGGAAAGATCCGATCTTTCTCTTTCCAACCATTGTAAGCTTGGGTATGGAGGGTGTACATGGACAAAACTACAGCTTTATAACAAATGGCCTTTATGCTCAGGCTAGAGTGCTTTTTTGTGTGGAAGCTTGGTCGACAAAAGTCGCCTATGGTAAGGAAAGGGTTAAAGTCTTTTTAAAAGCCAACCCTATTTGTGGTAAGTCCTTCTTAAATGGGCAGTATCGTCACGATCAGAGCAGTTTGTTAACAGGGCATGGAATCGGTGTTCTAGTATAAGAACACAGTGACTGAAAATTACTGGCTCATTTATGCAGCAGCAACAGTAATATGACCTTATCATGTGGGTATTATTTTTAGTCACTGAGTTAATCTAAAACTAGCACTCCGATTCCATGCCCCGTTGATCGTGATGATATTGTCCCTTTAACAATTTGAAGCTAGAAAAGCCTTGCATTGCACCAGAGAGAATCTGATCAGGCAAATTGGACGATTGTCCATTTTGCCTTTGAGAAAGAACCTGCTAGGTTCGAAACGTAAGGCCATTCACTACTATTTTGCATTTATACTACAGGTCCTTTAGGTTGGTAAGCAGTTTGCAACAGCTAATTAATACTTTATTTTGTAACTTGATAGAGAACAAGTTTGCCGTGGGCAGTGGAGCTAGACTGATTTCTGTGTGTTACTTCGAGCAGGAGAACGACTGGTAAGTCTCCCACTGTACAAAAATGGTCTTGTCAAACTATTCTGATACCTTCGTTTATTTCAGGAACCTGAAATTGGGAATCTTCGGATACCCGGGTACCTGTAAACAATTTTGTAAAAACACATAAATACTCCTGAATGTATAAAATAACCAATATGAACACAAGTTTCTCTTGTTTTATTAGAGTCACAATGAATGTGAACTTACTGTAATAATTTCCCGCCTCTATACTAAAATGACTCATAGCAGCCCCATTCCCCATGCAAAAAAAAAGTTTTTAAACAATCGGAGACTTCCATTTGTGTGGCTTAAATGTTCGTTTATGGGTAATTGGAACCGCAAAATGGAACCGGGTAATGACAGTTTCGGTACCCGGATACCCGGCACAGCCTTCCGTCATGTATCAGTAAAATGTCTGTAAATGCATCCATTCTTTATAAGAACAAAGAGCTGCGTCACTTTCATAGAGCTTCTGAGCAGAGAATTTTGCTAAGCAAATAATTTTGCTGTTAACAAAAAGAAGTTAACAAAAAAAATCAGAGACTTGTTCAGTCAAATTTTCCAAAGTCGTATATGGGTAATTGGAACCGGAAAATGACAGTTTCGGTCGGGTATCCAGATTCCCGGCACAGCCTTTTTCAGGACTCAAACATTGAATAAAGATAACAAATCGTGTAAAGTGTCTTGGAAGTAAAAGGTGAATTTTTGCTGGATGTAGGTGGGTCAGCAAGCACATCAAGAAGCCGATCCGCTCAACCGTGACAAGCCTGGACTGGCATCCTAATAACTATCTACTGGCTGCTGGCTCTTCTGACTTCAAAGCAAGGTAAACACCACTGATCCATCTAGCCCTATGTTGACAGTCTCCCTATTTTGTCAATATCTTTGTTCTGGGGGCGCAAATCATAATTCGTTGAACCAAAGCATGCCGTATAGCCATGGATCACGCCTCATGTTATGATACAACCTGGGAAGCGGCAGTCTGGGGATCGCTAGAACAAAAACATGCCGTATAGCCATGGATCACGCCCCATGTTATGATACAACCTGGGAAGCGGCAGTCTGGGGATCACTAGAAGAGGATACACCTAGTCAGTTTCCTTTATGTTTTATTTTATTAAAATTAAAATAGAAGGATTTTTTTCTGCAAACTGTCATCAACAGGCCTGTGATTTCTCAGGATTTTTCCTGATTTCAGGATTTTTTTGTTTACAAATCTCCCTTTGCCTCAGTATTTTCTTGAAAGAAGAGGAGTAGCCACCAAGGAAAGAAAGAAGTAGCCTGTATTGTGTCCAAACCTCTAGTGTCTTGTTTGTGGGGATTTGGAGGGTCTGTAAATCCTCCAAAATTAAACATCCAGGAGGTTCAGGGGGTTTTGTCCTCTAGACCAAAGGGACACCCAGGCCCGCTACCCACTTTCCAAGATTTTTTTTGTTTTTGTTTTATATTTGTCAAATCACCCCCCCTGCACCAAAATAGGAGATTGTATGATGGCATCCATTGACAAAACTACATGCACTCGTTTTGCCTGCTACTTTGCAGTTGAGGGCGCTGTTATTGTAAACATGATGTCAATATATCACATCTTATTTGATCTTTGTATCCAAACAGAGTGTTCTCTGCCTACATCAAACATTTCATAAAAAAAGAACTCACCGTGACGTCAATAACTACATGCACTTGTTTTGCCTGCTACTTTGCAGTAGAGGGCGCTGTTAAAGTAAACATGATGTCATTATGTCACATCTTCTGTACTATTTATTCTTGTATCCAAACAGAGTGTTCTCTGCTTACATCAAGGAGATTGAGGATAAGCCAGAGCCTAACTCCTGGGGAAAGAAGATGCCGTTTGGTAACTGCATGCAGGAGCTGTGTGCTGGAGGTATGACAGCTTTCCATCTTGTCGAGTCAAGTGTTGATAATATAAGATATTTAGAAGGAAGAAAGAAAATTTGATTAGAGGGGATTTCAACCTTCGACCTCCAGGTTAGGGAGCGTCTCAAAAGTCGGGCACGTTCTAGGTGCAAAAGAACATTCCCATGGGCACACGCCCGCAATCCATTGGACCGCCAGAACGTTCTGCTGGTTCGCGACATTGTGCCGAACTACGGGAACATTCCTACACGATTGAATACGCGCGTTAGCATTTTGAACGTTCCAATGGAACGTTCCGGCGGTCCAACGGACCGGTCCATGTACGATCGCTGGAATATTCAACCGATCCAATTAGAACGTTCCTACCGTTCGGACTTTTGAGATGCTCCCTTAACATGCCAGTGCTCTACCAACTGAGCCATCTAGCCCTATGTTTGTTGGCGGTGTCCCTGTATTGATGCATTTACAAAAAAAATGCATACTGCCTTCACAGGGCCTATGAAATGAAATTTTATATACATACTTTTGCAAATATTCCTGCTTCTGGACAGATTAAACAAAATGAACATTTTATTTTAAATGAAGTTGAAGATGGACTTGACTTTTACATTTCTTTTAATTGTTCGTGACACATGAGGGCACTGTTTGGAGATCACAAAACCTCAAACCTTGCCCAAGAAAACAGTGCACACCTCAACAAGTTTACTGACTGGGAACCAAGCCCTTAAAAAACAAGTACAATGAACATGTTTAGAGTACTCAACTTGTATACACAAATAAACCGCATCTGATCACTAAATGAGATCCAAAATTTACTCAAGAATATGCTTTTTTTTATTAGCGTATATGCTATATGCATTACTCAAGTTCTTAACCAATTTGATTTATAAACAAAAAAATTGAATTGTTTTATTAATATGTCGTTTTCCCTAAAATTTAGATTAGATTAGATTGCATTTATTGTCCACATTTAAAAACATAGAAATTCAATTTCCAAGGGCAATACAGGTAAAAACGACAATACAAACGTACACAGCATAAAATTACAACAACCATTCAATAAACCACCATATATGAAACAACATAAACAGACTATTAAGAATAATATTCATGAATATGCACTTTTTTTTTTCATTAGCAGAGATGCCAAACAATTGCAATTTGAAATTATATGAAAATTCATTTGCATTACTCAAGTTCTTCGCCAAGTTGATTTAATTATAGAAAAAAATAACAATTGTTTTGTTTATATGTCGTTTTGTTTGATAGGCACTGGTGGCTGGGTGCATAGTGTGAGCTTTAATAACAGTGGCAACCGACTTGCTTGGGTCGGCCATGACAGCACGGTGTGTGTCGTCAACTCTGTGGCTGATTTCCACATCGGTCTGCTAAGGGCTAGCCAGCTGCCTTTCTTGACCTGTGAGTGGGCAGGACCGACTAGCCTCGTTGTCGCTGTGAGTATATGTGATGTGATCTGGGAAAACCCTCCACATGGTGAAATTTGTAATTTTTGTGTTTTATACATCAAATTAATCGGGACTGCATGTGCTCTTATGTGAAAGAACTCTACAATAGCGTAACTCAAGTTATAGACATTCTAGAATCATGAATAAAACAGTTTTGAAAAGAGCACATGCAGTGTCCCGATTAATTTGATGTATAAAACACAAAAATTACAAATTTCACCATGTGGAGGGTTTTCCCAGATCACATCACATATGTCAAAGGTCATGTCAAAGGTGGCTTACATGTATTATCAGGCCTAGATACTGAGGAGGGAGATGTGAAGTTTTCTCGGACAAATCCACCTTGCCACTCAAAAATATTTTCTCTGCAATTATTTATGCATAGTAATTGGAAAATTTCACACTCGGCCAAAACAAACCCCTCTTCCTCAGTTCATTATGCCCCCAATTACTATTTGAAGATGGCAGGCCTCCCAGCACAGTAATTATTAACCAGTTCGCGTCGGAGGCCGTGTATACACGCAATTTTTTTTGCACCGCGGATCGGAGAGCGTCTAAACACGCCATAGGAAACTCAGGAATATTTGTATGCATGCTCGGTTGACATGACAACGATCCACGCGCGTAAAGTGACATGCTCGGAAGACGTGGCCACACGCTGTGGAAGCTTCCGTTGTTCTTTCGGGTGACGTAAAATCACGCCATTTTGGCAGTGCTCGTGCTTCGGTTGACATGTTATTGCGCAGCAATTGTTCGGCGCAATAGCGGGGGCCATGTAAACACGCTCGGGGAGTCTTGACATGGGGGGGGGGGCCACTCGTAAACCTGTTCCACACCTTTGTCTTTGTCTTTGTCTCCATTGAAATCTGTAAAGCTGTGGTATACAAAGATTTCTATAGACCAATTACCTAGCAGACCGCTGGCGAATCAAGATTTCTATAGACCAATTTCCGTGCACCATTGTCCCTCGATACGCTCGGTACCACTCGGATGACGTGTAAATACGATGAAGAATTCTTTAGAGGGCTCGGTGGACTTCTAAAGACGCAACACAAAAGACGCCCTCCTGGCTATAATTCCCAAGGGAAACTCGCCAAATTATATGCTAATAAGCTAAATGGGGGTGTCCCGTCTTAGTTTCATTGACGTAACCAAAAAAAATTCACGCAAACAAAAACGTGTTTGTGTGTGAAAAAGAAACCCGCACATGGGCCCAGAAAAACTTTTTTATTCCCGACACGAACTGGTTAATATTATTATTCACACTTTGACCTTTTTCCCATCCAGGGTCATGACTGTGAGCTGAACCTTTTCAACGTCGATGACTCGGAGACAGTGACCTTCATCAGCAAGCTAGGCTCAGTCATCAAGAAGGCTTCTGGTAACATGAGGTAAGGGATACTCTGGCTAAGGACATGGTCATTATTAGGGCGCAGCCACTCAAACCACAGGGCACAGCCACTCAAACCACAGGGGGCACAGCCACTCAAACCACGGGACAGCCACTCAAACCACAGGGCACAGCCACTCAAACCACAGGGCACAGCCACTCAAACCACAGGGGGCACAGCCACTCAAACCACAGGGGGCACAGCCACTCAAACCACAGGGGGCACAGACACTCAAACCACAGGGGGCACAGACACTCAAACCACAGGGGGCACAGACACTCAAACCACAGGGGGCACAGACACTCAAACCACAGGGGGAACAGACACTCAAACCACAGGGGGCACAGACACTCAAACCACAGGGGGCACAGACACTCAAACCACAGGGGGCACAGCCACTCAAACCACAGGGCACAGCCACTCAAACCACAGGGCACAGCCACTCAAACCACAGGGCACAGCCACTCAAACCACAGGGAGCACAGCCACTCAAACCACAGGGGGCACAGACACTCAAACCACAGGGGGCACAGACACTCAAACCACAGGGGGCACAGACACTCAAACCACAGGGGGCACAGACACTCGAACCACAGGGCACAGCCACTCGAACCACAGGGCACAGCCACTCGAACCACAGGGCACAGCCACTCGAACCACAGGGCACAGCCACTCGAACCACAGGGCACAGCCACTCGAACCACAGGGCACAGCCACTCGAACCACAGGGCACAGCCACTCGAACCACAGGGCACAGCCACTCGAACCACAGGGCACAGCCACTCGAACCACAGGGCACAGCCACTCGAACCACAGGGCACAGCCACTCGAACCACAGGGCACAGCCACTCGAACCACAGGGGACAGCCACTCAAACCACAGGGCACACAGATTGTGAAATGACCGAAAGTAACTTGTTTCTCCTTGTAGTGCCATGGCTAAATTTCAGCAACTTGACAAGAAGGCAACAGTTGAGCAGGACACCGCCAGGACCTCTGTACACCAGAACTCTATCACGTAAGTCTCCAACATGTCAACGTTTCTTTTGACGGCTTAACTTTGACGGCTTAACTTTGACGGCTTAACTTTGACGGCTTAACTTGATCAAGTCAGGCTGTTCATGATGTGGACTTGTGTCTTTGATATCTTATCATCTATTTCTTCATTTCTTTTATTTTTCCTTCACTTTTCACTGGAGAAACCAATCAATGGTCAAGTTTTAATGCATAGAAGTCTATTATCTACATGAAGTGTGCCAGCTTGCTGTAACCCCACACCATGGCATTGTACTCCAAATGCGCGGTTACAGGTTTTGCTCCCCCTTGCATCATGGGATAAGCATTTTCGCGCGAAGCTAGAGAACTAGATGCAGGCGAACCATCAGCTGTGGGGAGAACGTGCAAATGCTAAGGTGCACGCACGAGGTACATGTCTCTCACACGACGGTTAAGTCTCCCAGACTGCACTGCTTCTTTTTGAGACCTTTCGCGTCAGTTTGTGGAACAATACGTCATGAATGGGCCAAATCCATTGTTCTTGGAGTACTATGCCATGGACTAGGTTGTACACGAGTGGCACACTTCTTGTAGGTAATATTTTCTGATGGTACCTATGTACATGCACTAGTGTAATGTATGAAGATCAAGCGCACATATTGATGGTCAAAAACACGAGATAGGTCCAAGATGTTTGTGTGGGCAAAATACATTGAAAAAGTCATGCACGGCGCTCTTATTCTCAAAGATGTCTTGGCCAAAGACTAGCCTGGATGTTGGAAATTGTGGACCCCATTGACCAACTTATTCACAGGCCTGTGATTTCTCAAGATTTTGTCTGATTTCAGGCTTTTTTTTATTTTACAAATGCCCTAAATGCCTGAAAATGTTCTTGAAAGAAGAGCAGTAGCCACCAAGGAAAGAAAGAAGTAGCCTGTATTGTGTCCAAACCTCTGGTTTCTTATTTGTGGGGATGTGGAGAGTCTGTAAATCCTCCAAAATTAAACATCCAGGAGGTTCAGGGGGCTTTTGTCCTCTAGACCAAAGGGAGACCCAGGCCTGCTACCCATTTTTGTCAAAGCATACCCCTGTATTTATCACAAAACATTATTTCTAGCTTTCAATTTGTATCTATTACAGCCAAATCTCTATCCATACCGGAACCAAAGAGAACATCAGTAAGCTGACCTCTACCGGCGTAGATGGTCAGGTGGTCATCTGGAACTACAAGTCACTGGAGTCTGCTGTAGCCGGCATGCGTGTGTGAACAGGACACCAGACCCCACATACAAGCCCTGTTGACTTTCAGGCATGAAGGGAATATACCCCACAGTAGATAATTAGATTATAGTCGATCCAGAGTATATCCCAAATGGCATACACCCCATACAGGTGTCTATCCCAAATACAAATAGATTGTAAAATACCCTCAGTAAGGTATAATCACAGGTAATATTGAGCATATGTTTTTATAAGATTATTGTGCAAGGTTTTTTTTTCTGGCAGTTTGGTAATGCATATTAGATCTAAGTAATTGCAGTGACACCATGTGAAATTCTCAATTGAGTAGTAATTAGTTCTGAAAAGAACTGGAGGTTTACAACTCAACGTTTCGATCAGTATGCTCTGATCATCCTCAGGAGAATGCCGATCAGAGCATACTGATCGAAATGTCGAGTTGTAACCTCCAGTTCTTTTCAGAACTAATTACTACTCAATTGAGAATTTCACATGGTGTCACCGCAATTAGTCTTACTTATCCTCTTCACCATGCAAAGCTACAAGTTTTACATGTTAGATCTGATTAGATCCTACTTCTGACAGCAACTAGAGTTTTTCCAAATTATACTTTAAACCTAAAGCACCTGTTATTTTAAAATTGAAAACAGTTAATGTTTGTCATTAAAATGAATTCACTTTTTCCCATGTCTTTCTCTTGAAACGGTTGCCTTGATTTCCACGATCAAGTTTGGATAGATAGGGTTTCCTTCTGATTTGAGATAGAAAGAGAACAATTACAGTCAAACCTGGATGATTTTACCAATTAGGTATTATCCCCGCCTCTCACTGGTTCTTATTTACTCCTAGGTGGAGAGAAGCAACAAAGCCCTTTTGGATGAAATATCTAGACATAACAGGATGGGGCTGTTTGAAGTAAATGCGCAAGCATCTTCATCCTGTTGTGTTTGACAAACTACAAAAAGAATAATTTGTGCTAAAAGATTGTATCTACAACATGTTGTTTCAATATCAGAAGATGTGCGTACATTGTAATAGGTTTTTCTGAGTGTGTCGCCTTCGTGTCCAGATCTCTAAAATAGTAGGTTTGACTGTGCATTGATTTTGTATATTGAATTCTTACATGTTAGTGTGTGTGTATTTAGCTCCATGTTGGAAACTTGCACAAAGACATTTTTATCGTCGTAACATTCCACAAAGCTTGAAAATATTACCTTTTTTTTGCAGTTACAAAAATCTTTTCATTTTATTTAAACTAATAAACTGACACACATTGGCGCATGTAGCTTTAGGCCCATTTTCATAATCATGTTTAATATTTTGGAATTTTGGAAGAGATATTAAAGATAACGAGAAGATTCTATGCTTGTGTTAGTCCGTTTTGTTCTTTGTGTTTCTGTCCAGACTTGGTGTTGTTAGGTGTTGTTCCCCTGGAGGAAGGGGAAGACATGAGGAAGGTCGTAATGCTCAAGGGGTGTCATTTGAATAATTACCCCCCTCCCAGCCAACTTTGACAAGAAATTCAACTGATGTTTGAATCTAGGGACCTTTGATTCATGGCATATCCAATTGGGGAGGAGTAAGGTTGGTCTCATCCAATGGGGGCAGGGGTAAGGAATGGACCCTTGGTAAGGCATCTAAAGTTTATTTTAATTTTAATTAGCCTCAACAGATGTATATAAAATACCTGTTACAATGGAGGAGGGGTACGGTTGGTCTCATCCAATGGGGGAAGGGGAAAGGAACTGGCCCTTGGTAAGGCATCTATTTTTTTTAAATTTTAATTGGCCTCAATAAAAATACCCATTACAGGGCTATAAACCTGTAGAGCCTTTAAGATGCTGGTGAATCTTAGGTGAGGATAATCAGGAATCTGTAACATACATAAACGTGACCTGGTGGGTTTGAATCGAGTATCCTTTGATTTATGGCATATCCAATGGGGAGGGGTAAGGGCAGGGGTGGGGTAGAGAAAGGACCCTTGTTAAGGCATCTATAGTTTATTTTAAATTTAGCTGGCCTCAATAGATGTATATAAAATACCCATTACAGGTCTATAAACCTATGAAGTCTTTAAGATGGCAGTGAATCTAAGGTGAGAATAATCAGGCATCTATAACATAAACGTGACCTGGTGTGTTTGAATCAAGGGTCCTTTGATTGACGGCTAGTGAATCTTAGGTGAGAATAATCAGGCATCTATAACATAAACGTGACCTGGTGGGTTTGAATCAAGGGTCCTTTGATTGATGGCTAGTGAATCCTAGGTGAGGATAATCTGAGGTGTTTCTACATTAGAGTGAATATGAAAATTCTGAATGCATTTTCACTGTTTTCATTAACGACCAGTGTAATAAGCTGATACTTTCACAGGTTACTGGTTAAATGTGACCCGCTCTGCGAAAAAGGGTATTAAGGGACGCTATGCTATTAACGTAAAGGGCTCTTCTATGTGGAGAGGGTGAAAAAAAGTTCACAACGTGATTTTTTGTTGTTGGTTTATTGGCTTCTATATTATCTATACTTTCATAATTTATTTACAGAAATATTATTATTGATGAGTAAAGATGAAAAAACAAACGTTTTTGTGTCCCTTGTGTTCGTCTTCTGTGTGACTCTTTATCAGTTTTAGGGAAGAAAAACCTCAAAATTTTTGACAAAAAGACTTTTGTTCCTTTGTTTTATATTCTGTTGGTGAAGTTTAATAAATATTTTTTAAATAAAACACCTCATTAGCCATAGCTCAAAAGGAACATAACTGTTGCTATGGGCATTCAAGAGAGTTTCTTCTTAGCTCATTTCTTTTTCCACTTGCTGTGTTTAAAGGGCTGAAGGCAACTTCCGTTAATTTGTACAAAATGAATATGCAAAAATCAGTATATCTCCAGAATGCAAAATGCCACAGGGTTCAAACCTACACCAAATTAAAGCTTATAATGTAACCAATTCAGCTATGTATGTAACTCAATTTTTAAATTTTGCACCATAATACCCATTTTGGTGGAGCCGGTCACAAATATATCAATCTTGATTTTTTTTGAAAAAGTAAGCAAAATTAAAACTAAAAAGAACTATAAAAAAGCGTTTTGCAAACATTACCAATGAAATAAATGAATTTATGACGCACAAATAATTGCACCTTAGAACTTTGCTTCTGCCAACATTTTATAAAAATATTAATATTAATAATTAAATGTATTGTACTTCCTTTGTTTTTCAGAACCAATTCAAAACAAAATTTTAAAATAGCTAATTCACTCTATTACGTCTCTCCAGCAAGTATCAAGCATTTTTTTTTAAATGTCATTTTAGGCCAAATTTGGAAAAAACGCCATTGTCGTTTTTTTCACCTCGAAAAAAAATTGTCTCAGATTCGGTTCAAAATTACACAGAATGAACCTCTGTGTCTGCAGAATACAGCTACCGAGTTACAGCCTATTTGGACAAGTTTAAAATTTTACCCATTTTTTTCATAAAAAATTGATTTTCTTAAAAAGTTGGAAAGATAGGCGACTCAAATTACGAAAAATGGGTTCTAGGCACTTTATTACGTCTCCCCAGGAAGTATCAATCATTTTGAAAAAATGTCAATTTTAGGCCAAATTTGGAAAAAACGACAAGGGGTAAGCATTGTCGTTTTTTTCACCTCGAAAAAAAATTGTCTCCGATTCGGTTCAAAATTACACAGAATGAACCTCTGTGTCTGCAGAATACAGCCACCGAGTTACAGCCTATTTGGACAAGTTTAAAATTTTACAATTTTACCCATATTTTTTCATAAAAAATTGATTTTCTCAAAAAGTTGGAAAGATAGGCGACTCAAATTACGAAAAATGGGTTCTAGGCACTCTATTACGTCTCCCCAGCAAGTATCAATAAATTAATCATATGTGTTGGGATAATTCTTTATCATGCTAAAAAGTAAAAAGGAAAGAATGTACCGTAGATGAGAGCCACCACTGTTCTCACAAACTATTATGACAAATATAACTAATTATATATGTTTCCTACAAAATATGATAGAGGACAAACTAAAACGAGAGGAAGATGTACTCAAGTGAGCTTTGGAAACAATTATTTTTGAGATTTTGAGCAATGAAATTGTGCATAGTATCTTTTAAGGTCATGAGATGTTGGTCATTTTGTCGTCTGATGGCTAAAACTGCATGTAATGCATACATTTGTACTTTGTGCACAAGTGGCGGTTTTTCTTGCGAAAAACATTACTTACACATTACAGCAATACACAATCACTTATTACGACCGTGATAATTTGATGAAGTGATGACATCCACCATCCAAAATGAAAAAATGCCACCCATTGATTACTGAATAAATAATTGCTTGCATGCAAGTACAAAGTACAAAAAACTACGAAATGTAAACAATCAAAAGTTAGAGAAGATGTTAGCGCCCTCTATGGCTACCTGACAACCATGTCAACTTGAATGGTTGTAAAAACCATTATGTGATAACCACTTTCTGAAAGTTGAAAGAATTGAAAATTATGTACAACATTGGTATTTGAAAACGTGCATTTATTTAATTAAACCCTGTAGTTTTCACGAAATATACTATTATTATTATTATTATTATTATTATTATTATTATTATTATTATTATTATTATTATTATTATTATTATTATTATTATTATTATTATTATTATTATTATTATTTCGCATAAATAGAAAGATCTTGTTTTCCTTTCTGCCGGTTACACATCGAGTCAAGCTACATCCCGTAGCCTTAGATCTTGAGTGTCTTTCGTAGAATCCTTGCTGTCCCTAAGAGTCCCTATGTACATGCACTAGTGTAATGTATGAAGATCAAGCGCACATATTGATGGTCAAAAACACGAGATAGGTCCAAGATGTTTGTGTGGGCAAAATACATTGAAAAAGTCATGCACGGCGCTCTTATTCTCAAAGATGTCTTGGCCAAAGACTAGCCTGGATGTTGGAAATTGTGGACCCCATTGACCAACTTATTCACAGGCCTGTGATTTCTCAAGATTTTTTCTGATTTCAGGCTTTTTTTTATTTTACAAATGCCCTAAATGCCTGAAAATGTTCTTGAAAGAAGAGCAGTAGCCACCAAGGAAAGAAAGAAGTAGCCTGTATTGTGTCCAAACCTCTGGTTTCTTATTTGTGGGGATGTGGAGAGTCTGTAAATCCTCCAAAATTAAACATCCAGGAGGTTCAGGGGGCTTTTGTCCTCTAGACCAAAGGGAGACCCAGGCCTGCTACCCATTTTTGTCAAAGCATACCCCTGTATTTATCACAAAACATTATTTCTAGCTTTCAATTTGTATCTATTACAGCCAAATCTCTATCCATACCGGAACCAAAGAGAACATCAGTAAGCTGACCTCTACCGGCGTAGATGGTCAGGTGGTCATCTGGAACTACAAGTCACTGGAGTCTGCTGTAGCCGGCATGCGTGTGTGAACAGGACACCAGACCCCACATACAAGCCCTGTTGACTTTCAGGCATGAAGGGAATATACCCCACAGTAGATAATTAGATTATAGTCGATCCAGAGTATATCCCAAATGGCATACACCCCATACAGGTGTCTATCCCAAATACAAATAGATTGTAAAATACCCTCAGTAAGGTATAATCACAGGTAATATTGAGCATATGTTTTTATAAGATTATTGTGCAAGGTTTTTTTTTCTGGCAGTTTGGTAATGCATATTAGATCTAAGTAATTGCAGTGACACCATGTGAAATTCTCAATTGAGTAGTAATTAGTTCTGAAAAGAACTGGAGGTTTACAACTCAACGTTTCGATCAGTATGCTCTGATCATCCTCAGGAGAATGCCGATCAGAGCATACTGATCGAAATGTCGAGTTGTAACGTCCAGTTCTTTTCAGAACTAATTACTACTCAATTGAGAATTTCACATGGTGTCACCGCAATTAGTCTTACTTATCCTCTTCACCATGCAAAGCTACAAGTTTTACATGTTAGATCTGATTAGATCCTACTTCTGACAGCAACTAGAGTTTTTCCAAATTATACTTTAAACCTAAAGCACCTGTTATTTTAAAATTGAAAACAGTTAATGTTTGTCATTAAAATGAATTCACTTTTTCCCATGTCTTTCTCTTGAAACGGTTGCCTTGATTTCCACGATCAAGTTTGGATAGATAGGGTTTCCTTCTGATTTGAGATAGAAAGAGAACAATTACAGTCAAACCTGGATGATTTTACCAATTAGGTATTATCCCCGCCTCTCACTGGTTCTTATTTACTCCTAGGTGGAGAGAAGCAACAAAGCCCTTTTGGATGAAATATCTAGACATAACAGGATGGGGCTGTTTGAAGTAAATGCACAAGCATCTTCATCCTGTTGTGTTTGACAAACTACAAAAAGAATAATTTGTGCTAAAAGATTGTATCTACAACATGTTGTTTCAATATCAGAAGATGTGCGTACATTGTAATAGGTTTTTCTGAGTGTGTCGCACCAGAACAGGGGGCCTTCGTGTCCAGATCTCTAAAATAGTAGGTTTGACTGTGCATTGATTTTGTATATTGAATTCTTACATGTTAGTGTGTGTGTATTTAGCTCCATGTTGGAAACTTGCACAAAGACATTTTTATCGTCGTAACATTCCACAAAGCTTGAAAATATTACCTTTTTTTTTGCAGTTACAAAAATCTTTTCATTTTATTTAAACTAATAAACTGACACACATTGGCGCATGTAGCTTTAGGCCCATTTTCATAATCATGTTTAATATTTTGGAATTTTGGAAGAGATATTAAAGATAACGAGAAGATTCTATGCTTGTGTTAGTCCGTTTTGTTCTTTGTGTTTCTGTCCAGACTTGGTGTTGTTAGGTGTTGTTCCCCTGGAGGAAGGGGAAGACATGAGGAAGGTCGTAATGCTCAAGGGGTGTCATTTGAATAATTACCCCCCTCCCAGCCAACTTTGACAAGAAATTCAACTGATGTTTGAATCTAGGGACCTTTGATTTATGGCATATCCAATTGGGGAGGAGTAAGGTTGGTCTCATCCAATGGGGGCAGGGGTAAGGAATGGACCCTTGGTAAGGCATCTAAAGTTTATTTTAATTTTAATTAGCCTCAACAGATGTATATAAAATACCTGTTACAATGGAGGAGGGGTACGGTTGGTCTCATCCAATGGGGGAAGGGGAAAGGAACTGGCCCTTGGTAAGGCATCTATTTTTTTTAAATTTTAATTGGCCTCAATAAAAATACCCATTACAGGGCTATAAACCTGTAGAGCCTTTAAGATGCTGGTGAATCTTAGGTGAGGATAATCAGGAATCTATAACATAAACGTGACCTGGTGGGTTTGAATCGAGTGTCCTTTGATTTATGGCATATCCAATGGGGGAGGGGTAAGGGCAGGGGTGGGGTAGAGAAAGGACCTTTGTTAATGCATCTATAGTTTATTTTAAATTTAACTGGCCTCAATAGATGTATATAAAATACCCATTACAGGTCTATAAACCTATGAAGTCTTTAAGATGGCAGTGAATCTAAGGTGAGAATAATCAGGCATCTATAACATAAACGTGACCTGGTGTGTTTGAATCAAGGGTCCTTTGATTGATGGCTAGTGAATCTTAGGTGAGAATAATCAGGCATCTATAACATAAACGTGACCTGGTGGGTTTGAATCAAGGGTCCTTTGATTGATGGCTAGTGAATCCTAGGTGAGGATAATCTGAGGTGTTTCTACATTAGAGTGAATATGAAAATTCTGAATGCATTTTCACTGTTTTCATTAACGACCAGTGTAATAAGCTGATACTTTCACAGGTTACTGGTTAAATGTGACCCGCTCTGCGAAAAAGGGTATTAAGGGACGCTATGCTATTAACGTAAAGGGCTCTTCTATGTGGAGAGGGTGAAAAAAAGTTCACAACGTGATTTTTTGTTGTTGGTTTATTGGCTTCTATATTATCTATACTTTCATAATTTATTTACAGAAATATTATTATTGATGAGTAAAGATGAAAAAACAAACGTTTTTGTGTCCCTTGTGTTCGTCTTCTGTGTGACTCTTTATCAGTTTTAGGGAAGAAAAACCTCAAAATTTTGACAAAAAGACTTTTGTTCCTTTGTTTTATATTCTGTTGGTGAAGTTTAATAAATATTTTTTAAATAAAACACCTCATTAGCCATAGCTCAAAAGGAACATAACTGTTGCTATGGGCATTCAAGAGAGTTTCTTCTTAGCTCATTTCTTTTTCCACTTGCTGTGTTTAAAGGGCTGAAGGCAACTTCCGTTAATTTGTACAAAATGAATATGCAAAAATCAGTATATCTCCAGAATGCAAAATGCCACAGGGTTCAAACCTACACCAAATTAAAGCTTATAATGTAACCAATTCAGCTATGTATGTAACTCAATTTTTAAATTTTGCACCATAATACCCATTTTGGTGGAGCCGGTCACAAATATATCAATCTTGATTTGTTTTGAAAAAGTAAGCAAAATTAAAACTAAAAAGAACTATAAAAAAGCGTTTTGCAAACATTACCAATGAAATAAATGAATTTATGACGCACAAATAATTGCACCTTAGAACTTTGCTTCTGCCAACATTTTATAAAAATATTAATATTAATAATTAAATGTATTGTACTTCCTTTGTTTTTCAGAACCAATTCAAAACAAAATTTTAAAATAGCTAATTCACTCTATTACGTCTCTCCAGCAAGTATCAAGCATTTTTTTTTAAATGTCATTTTAGGCCAAATTTGGAAAAAACGCCATTGTCGTTTTTTTCACCTCGAAAAAAAATTGTCTCAGATTCGGTTCAAAATTACACAGAATGAACCTCTGTGTCTGCAGAATACAGCTACCGAGTTACAGCCTATTTGGACAAGTTTAAAATTTTACAATTTTACCCATTTTTTTCATAAAAAATTGATTTTCTCAAAAAGTTGGAAAGATAGGCGACTCAAATTACGAAAAATGGGTTCTAGGCACTTTATTACGTCTCCCCAGGAAGTATCAATCATTTTGAAAAAAAATCTATTTTAGGCCAAATTTGTAAAAAACGACAAGGGGTAAGCATTGTCGTTTTTTTCACCTCGAAAATAATTGTCTCCGATTCGGTTCAAAATTACACAGAATGAACCTCTGTGTCTGCAGAATACAGCCACCGAGTTACAGCCTATTTTGACAAGTTTAAAATTTTACAATTTTACCCATATTTTTTCATAAAAAATTGATTTTCTTAAAAAGTTGGAAAGATAGGCGACTCAAATTACGAAAAATGTGTTCTAGGCACTCTATTACGTCTCCCCAGCAAGTATCAATAAATTAATCATATGTGTTGGGATAATTCTTTATCATGCTAAAAAGTAAAAAGGAAAGAATGTACCGTAGATGAGAGCCACCACTGTTCTCACAAACTATTATGACAAATATAACTAATTATATATGTTTCCTACAAAATATGATAGAGGACAAACTAAAACGAGAGGAAGATGTACTCAAGTGAGCTTTGGAAACAATTATTTTTGAGATTTTGAGCAATGAAATTGTGCATAGTATCTTTTAAGGTCATGAGATGTTGGTCATTTTGTCGTCTGATAGCTAAAACTGCATGCAATGCATACATTTGTACTTTGTGCACAAGTGGCGGTTTTTCTTGCGAAAAACATTACTTACACATTACAGCAATACACAATCACTTATTACGACCGTGATAATTTGATGAAGTGATAACATCCACCATCCAAAATGAAAAAATGCCACCCATTGATTACTGAATAAATAATTGCTTCGTAGCAAGTACAAAGTACAAAAAACTACGAAATGTAAACAATCAAAAGTTAGAGAAGATGTTAGCGCCCTCTATGGCTACCTGACAACCATGTCAACTTGAATGGTTGTAAAAACCATTATGTGATAACCACTTTCTGAAAGTTGAAAGAATTGAAAATTATGTACAACATTGGTATTTGAAAACGTGCATTTATTTAATTAAACCCTGTAGTTTTCACGAAATATACTATTATTATTATTATTATTATTATTATTATTATTATTATTATTATTATTATTATTATTATTATTATTATTATTATTATTATTATTATTATTATTATTATTATTTCGCATAAATAGAAAGATCTTGTTTTCCTTTCTGCCGGTTACACATCGAGTCAAGCTACATCCCGTAGCCTTAGATCTTGAGTGTCTTTCGTAGAATCCTTGCTGTCCCTAAGAGTGCCGCCCCCTTCTGTAGTAATTCTACTCTAACAGATGTTCCTATCTCCTTGAGATGTTTCTCCAACGCCTTCGGAATTGTACCCAGTGCTCCAACTACCATAGGAATAACCTTCACCTTGACTTGCCACAGCTTGTGGAGTTCTCTCGCTAAATCCTGAGTTTCTGTACCTTTTCCTTCTCCTTCGAAGCTACTCTACTATCACCTGGCACAGCCTATATCGATAAGATGACACATCTTCTCATGCTTATCCAAGACAACAACATCCGGCCGTCTATGTTCTATAACATGATCTGTCTGGATGTTGAAGTCCCAGAGAAATTATTATTATTCCAATCCCAACAACGCCGCTTTTCTTTTTCATTTAAAAAAATTATGGTTGTGCAATCATGCGGTTTATTTAAGTAATATTGAACTAAATTTGTTAACACGGGTTGGTGGCGTAAGCCATAGTTCCTGGGATTCGGTGCAGACTAACCTGGTTCGAATCCCGGAGGCACCAATTAACTTTTTATTTTAGATGGTTGTGCAATCACGATTTAATTAAGTAGTATTTATTTCAACTTCTGGTACCAACAGCATTGGTGGCGCAAGCCGGATGTCCGCAGGTGTGGTCAATTCCAGGCTAACTGGTTCGAATCCCAGAGGCGGCAATATCTTTTTATTATTTTATATGATTGCGCAATCACGATTTATTTAAGTAGTATTAAATTAAACTCCAAACACCAACAGGATTCGTGGCGCATGCCGCCAGTCTGCTGCTGTGATTAATTGCTGGCCGACTGGGTTCGAATCCTAGCGGCGCCAATTGACTTTTTAATTTTATATCGTTACGCAATCACGATTTATATAAGTAGTATTAAATTCAACTGCACATACCAACGTAATAAATGGCGCAAGCCGTTAGTCCACTGTGCTGTCAATTGCAGGCAGTTCCAAGCTGGTACGTACGGGTTCGAATCCTAGCGGCGTTAATTCAATTTTTAATTTTATATCGTTGCGCAATCACGATTTATTTAAGTAGTATTAAATTCAACTGCAAATACCAACAGGATAAATGGCGCAAGCCGTTAGTCCACTGGGCTGTCAATTGCGGGAGTTCCAGGCTGGTACGTCCGGGTTCGAATCCTGCTCCTGAGACATAGAGACATGGCAGCTGCTGGCTGCGGCAATGGCTTGGGGACCGCCATGTCTCTCCCCTGAAGGTTAGAGCGTGGAGGAAATGTACGGACGGGGGAGAATAAGGAGGGACCGGGAGGGTAGCGACCTCCCAGAAGGGTGCTAAGGTGATCACCACGCCGGGGTGTCCCGGACTTTGAGTCATCCTAATACCTGGTCGACACTCTGACTAACTCTCCGCACTTTTTTACAATAATTTTTTTAATTTTTTTTTAAATTTAATTAATTTTTTTTTTTTAATTTTAAAATTGTTTTTAATTTATAATTTTTCAATTCGGAATTGCCGTTGAGGTATATCTCAACTACCGATAATTTCTCTTAGTTTTTTTTCAATCTTCTTTCTTGCCTTTATTAAATCTTCAAGTATTGCTACCATATATCAGATGAAGCAAGTATCAATCATTTTGAAAAAATTTCAATTTTATGCCAAATTTGGAAAAAACGACAAAGGGTAGTAAGCATTGTCGTTTTTTTCACCTCGAAAAAAAATTGTCTCCGATTCGGTTCAAAATTACACAGAATGAACCTCTGTGTCTGCAGAATACAGCCACCGAGTTACAGCCTATTTGGACAAGTTTAAAATTTGACAATTTTACCCATATTTTTTCATAAAAAATTGATTTTCTTAAAAAGTTGGAAAGATAGGCGACTCAAATTACGAAAAATGGGTTCTAGGCTCTTTATTACGTCTCCCCAGGAAGTATCAATCATTTTGAAAAAATGTCAATTTTAGGCCAAATTTGGAAAAAAGTTGTCTCCGATTCGGTTCAAAATTACACAGAATGAACCTCTGTGTCTGCAGAATACAGCCACCGAGTTACAGCCTATTTGGACAAGTTTAAAATTTGACAATTTCACCCATATTTTTTCATAAAATATTGATTTTCTTAAAAAGTTGGAAAGATAGGCGACTCAAATTATGGAAAATGGGTTCTAGGCTCTTTATTACGTCTCCCAGGAAGTATCAATAATTTTGAAAAATGTCAATTTTAGGCCAAATTTGGAAAACGACAAGGGGTAAGCATTGTCGTTTTTTTTTCACCTCGAAAAAATGTTGTCTCCGATTCGGTTCAAAATTACACAGAATGAACCTCTGTGTCTGCAGAATACAGCCACCGAGTTACAGCCTATTTGGAAAAGTTAAAAATTTGACAATTTTACCCATATTTTTTCATAAAAAATTGATTTTCTCAAAAAGTTGGAAAGATAGGCGACTCAAATTACGAAAAATGGGTTCTAGGCACTTTATTACGTCTCCCCAGGAAGTATCAATCATTTTGAAAAAATGTCAATTTTAGGCCAAATTTGGAAAAAACGACAAGGGGTAAGCATTGTCGTTTTTTTCACCTCGAAAAAATGTTGTCTCCGATTCGGTTCAAAATTACACAGAATGAACCTCTGTGTCTGCAGAATACAGCCACCGAGTTACAGCCTTATTTGGACAAGTTTAAAATTTTACAATTTTACCCATATTTTTTCATAAAAAATTGATTTTCTCAAAAAGTTGGAAAGATAGGCGACTCAAATTACGAAAAATGGGTTCTAGGCACTTTATTACGTCTCCCCAGGAAGTATCAATCATTTTGAAAAAATGTCAATTTTAGGCCAAATTTGGAAAAAACGACAAGGGGTAAGCATTGTCGTTTTTTTCACCTCGAAAAAAGTTGTCTCCGATTCGGTTCAAAATTACACAGAATGAACCTCTGTGTCTGCAGAATACAGCCACCGAGTTACAGCCTATTTGGACAAGTTTAAAATTTGACAATTTCACCCATATTTTTTCATAAAATATTGATTTTCTTAAAAAGTTGGAAAGATAGGCGACTCAAATTATGGAAAATGGGTTCTAGGCTCTTTATTACGTCTCCCCAGGAAGTATCAATAATTTTGAAAAAATGTCAATTTTAGGCCAAATTTGGAAAAAACGACAAGGGGTAAGCATTGTGGTTTTTTTCACCTCGAAAAAAAGTTGTCTCCGATTCGGTTCAAAATTACACAGAATGAACCTCTGTGTCTGCAGAATACAGCCACCGAGTTACAGCCTTATTTGGACAAGTTTAAAATTTTACAATTTTACCCATATTTTTTCATTAAAAAATTGATTTTCTCAAAAAGTTGGAAAGATAGGCGACTCAAATTACGAAAAATGGGTTCTAGGCACTTTATTACGTCTCCCCAGGAAGTATCAATCATTTTGAAAAAATGTCAATTTTAGGCCAAATTTGGAAAAAACGACAAGGGGTAAGCATTGTCGTTTTTTTCACCTCGAAAAAAGTTGTCTCCGATTCGGTTCAAAATTACACAGAATGAACCTCTGTGTCTGCAGAATACAGCCACCGAGTTACAGCCTATTTGGACATGTTTAAAATTTGACAATTTCACCCATATTTTTTCATAAAATATTGATTTTCTTAAAAAGTTGGAAAGATAGGCGACTCAAATTACGAAAAATGGGTTCTAGGCACTTTATTACGTCTCCCCAGGAAGTATCAATCATTTTGAAAAAATTTCAATTTTAGGCCAAATTTGGAAAAAACGACAAGGGGTAAGCATTGTCGTTTTTTTCACCTCGAAAAAAAGTTGTCTCCGATTCGGTTCAAAATTACACAGAATGAACCTCTGTGTCTGCAGAATACAGCCACCGAGTTACAGCCTATTTGGACAAGTTTAAAATTTGACAATTTCACCCATATTTTTTCATAAAATATTATGTTTTCAGTAAGGTTCATCTCCCCACTTATAGGGTCCGGTAAAATAAAAATAGATTTCCCATCTGTATATCTCATACCCTTAAAATATTTCCCCCTGGAGGAAGGGGAAGACATAAAGAAGGCCGTAATGTTTAAAGGGTGTCATTTGAATAATTACCCCCCTCCCTTCCCCAGCCACCTCTGACAAGAAATCCGCAACTGGTATGTTTGAATCGAGGGTCCTTTGATTTATGGTAATGGGGGAGGGGTAAGGTTGGTTTCATCCAGTGGGGGAAGGGGTGGGGGTAGGGGTAAGAAACGAACACTTCGTAAGGCATCTATAGTTTATTTTAATTGGCATCAGTAGATGTTTATAACATACCCATGACATGGTAAACATATGAATTCTTTAAGATGCTAGTAAATCAAGGGTCCTTTGATTTATGGCATATCCAATGGGGGAGGGGTAAGGTTGGTCTCATCAAATGGGGGAAGGGGTCTGGGTAGGGGTAAGGAACGGACCCTTGTTAAGGCATCTATAGTTTATTCTAAAATTTTAATTGGCATCAACAGATGTATATAAAATACCCATTACATGGCTATAAACCTATGAAGTCTTTAAGATGCTAGTGAATCTGAGGTGAGGATAATCAGGCATCTATAACATAAACCATGACCTCACATTGACCCCTTAACCTTTGACGGAAGGAATACTGGTGTTTGAATTTAGGGTCCTTTGATTTATGGCATATCCAACTGGGGAGGAGTGAGGTAAGTCTCATCCAATGGGGGAAGGGGGAGGGGAAGGGTAAGGGTCAGGGTCTGGGTAGGGGTAGGAATGGACCCTTGGTGAGGCATCTATATATATAATTTATTTTAATTTTAATTGGCCTCAATATAAAATACCCATTACAGGTTATAAACCTATGAAGTCTTTAAGATGCTAGTGAATCTTAGGTGAGGATAATCAGTTATCTATAACATAAACATGAGCTCACATTGACCCCTTAACCTTTGAACTTTGATATTTGAAAATGAGGCTGATAGTTAAGAACACATAGGAGATGAAGGAAATCTGATCAGAATGATTAGTGAGTTATTTGATATATTTCTTCATTTTATTGTCAACAAAACTAGATACAAGAAGTATGGGTACATTACATTCAACTGGTTGTGAATAAAGAGTTATAAATATGGTGTTTTATTGGTTTTCTATTCCATACTAGAGTGATCGATGTCTGGATAGTTCAACATTTAATGGGTTTAGGTCACTGTACTTTATAAAGATCAAGAAACTGGACCAACATAACCCAACCTCAATTAGTTCAAACATTTCTGACAACAATTAATTCCATCAATTAATTTATGATAATATTTAAGTTCAAAAAATATTTCAGACACAAAATATTCATATGGTCACCAGTGTTAATACTTTGAGAAAACATTTCACAAAAACATTAGCACAAAATAAAAATTATTTCCCAGTGTGAAAAGGTTGTCTGCACTGGGGTTCAAAAACATGTGTATGTTTACAGTCAGTCTCGGACAATGTTGGTATCAAATAAGTTTTAAATTAAACAATTTAATTCAATAAAAATTCAAATGGAAGGTCGGGCATAACTGCTTCTATGAGTACGCTTACTGTCGTTGAATCAAGATATACTTTCGAGGGAAGGTACAGCGTTGGTAATGTTGGTAAAACTGCTTCTATGAGTATGCTTACTCTCTTTGAATCAAGATACACATTAAAGGGAAGGTACAACATTGGCAGAGCTGCCAACTCTTCCGGATTCTGCGGAAGACTTCGCATATTTGACGGTAATTTACTTACTTAAAATATATGCAAGGAGGCCTCTCCTTTTGGTGGCAAAAGGAGAGGCCTCCTTGCATATATTTTAAGTAAGTAAATTACCGTCAAATACGCGAAGTCTTCCGCAGAATCCGGAAGAGTTGGCAGCTCTGCATTGGTAATCTTGGCCAAACTGCTTCTATGAGTATGCTTACTTTCTTTGAATCAAGATACAATGAACTACCAAACTGTGAATGTTTCAACTCAATGCAAATTCTAAATCACAATTTTAACAGAAAACACTACTCCAAAAAGTTTCCGTCTAGCAACTTTAACAAACTTTGCACATTTCTTTTTAGATAAAACTAATGTTTTCTCTGAGATAAAAATGATTATTATTCTTTTTAACCAATGTTATACAGGGGCTTTATAAGATCAACAATTGTTTAGAGATCCGTTTCATTTTACAAAAAATAATTACTCTATATAAACACAAAGTAATTTTTTAGTATTTCCATGCTAAAAAACTACTTTATTTATTTATAAATAACACAAAAATAATTTACCCCAAAAATTACCAAATAATTTTTCAAAAATACCCCGTAGAAAAAAATGCATGTGTTTAAATAATTAGATTAAAGTGAAGGTGCAACTTTGGTAATTGCTAGATTATCAAATGAACAAACTGTTATCTACAACCTTACTTGGTGTAAAGTTTGCACACATATCAATCCTCCTGAGTAATTATCAAATTAAAAAACTGTTATCTACAACCTTACTTGGTGTAAAGTTTGTACGCATATCAATCCTCCTGAGTAATTATCAAATTAACAAACTGTTATCTACAATCTTACTTGGTGTAAAGTTTGTACGCATATCAATCCTCCTGAGTAATTATCAAATTAACAAACTGTTATCTACAACCTTACTTGGTGTAAAGTTTGCACACATATCAATCCTCCTGAGTAATTATCAAATGAACAAACTGTTATCTACAACCTTACTTGGTGTAAAGTTTGTACACATATCAATCCTCCTGAGTAATTATCAAATTAACAAACTGTTATCTACAATCTTACTTGGTGTAAAGTTTGTACACATATCAATCCTTCCGAGTAATTATCAAATGAACAAACTGTTATCTACAACCTTACTTGGTGTCAAGTTTGTACACATATCAATCCTCCTGAGTAATTATCAAATGAACAAACTGTTATCTACAACCTTACTTGATGTAAAGTTTGTACACATATCAATCCTCCTGAGTAATTATCAAATGAACAAACTGTTATCTACAACCTTACTTGGTGTAAAGTTTGTACACATATCAATCCTCCTGAGTAATTATCAAATGAACAAACTGTTATCTACAACCTTACTTGGTGTAAAGTTTGTACACATATCAATCCTCCTGAGTAATTATCAAATTAACAAACTGTTATCTACAACCTTACTTGGTGTCAAGTTTGTACACATATCAATCCTCCTGAGTAATTATTTTTGACTGAAAACAGGAATTCTTTTGTCAGATTTACAAAAAGTTACCATTCGGCAAATGTGATGAAAACTTTCACAGGTTAATTTTCTTGAAAACTAGATGGTAAAAATGAATGTATACATAACAGCAAAAGAAACGTCACCCCTAAAAATATTTATTATTTTCATTTTATAATTAATATAATTTGTTTAATGAAGAATATTATGAGTATGGAGTGTAACACGAACACAATGTGGCAAATTTGGTTGACCTCAAAATTCGTCATGCATGACGTCTGAGGACACATAAGCTAAACACGTTCTCAGACTTATCAAAATTTAGGGGGTGGCGTTTCTTTTGCTGTTATGTATATGTTACCAATTGGTAACATACCAATGTTGTACCTTCCCTTTAAACTAGAAATACATGATGCATTGTTAGGCCCCCCAAAAAATTCTCCAGTTTCTGGTCACAGTTTGGCTTCAAAATCGGTGCGATAACATGTTTTTTTTTTTTTTTTAATCTTTTTTTTTGGCCAACCAGTGATACATGTATGTACGCGGTTAATGGAATCAGACCAAATTTCCCATACACAAAGTATGGTGGCTAAGACTAAGAGAGGCCACACAAATTGGGCAAACGTTTATATCCTTAGGTGAAAAAGTTGTTTAAAGCACAGCACGGCAGAATTCCAATCGATCCAGCAATTTTGACTGCAATTGGACATCGTTTCATATCAACAACAAAAATAAAAATAAAAATGCTTATGCGCGGGCTTGAGGCAGCGCGTTAAGAGATCAGAAACCAGAGACCTTTTTTTTTTGCCTTACACACGTATTATATAAAATATAATTGAATAAATCAGAAGGCAAACTGTCTAGGTACATAAATACACTGTTTACGATGACCAACAATAAATCTACTCAAGCAGGATTTGAACCTATGACCTCCGGGTTGACATGCAAGCACTCTGCCAACTGTTTAGGATGATTAATCTATAATAAGTCTCCCTACTTTGTCAATGTCTTTGTTCAGGGGGTGCTTGTCAGAAGTCAAAGAATGAATTATATTAATTGTGTAACATAGCTTTTCCCTGAGAATATTAAATGATTAACACAAACAGGGGGGTGGGGAGAAAGGGAGTTAATGGGGGGAATTTATTGTGACAATACAGCATGGGGGTAAGGTAGGCAATAGGTGTGCCTCAGCTGATCTATTTGCACATCCAGGATGTTCCGTTCAGTATTCTACTCAGAAGAAATCTGTTTGCTTCTTGGTCTTTTTGGAGGTCAAGGTCAAACCAGTCGATTTGCTCTTTCTCTTCTTGCCTCCTGCAAAACAAATAAACAAACAAACAAGCAAATAAATAGAGGATTTCCAACTTTTCCATAAAAAGTTTCCAACTTGGGACTTGACTTGAGTTTAAAAAAATGTCTTGTGACTTGACTTGGACAGAAATGACTTGTGAGTTGACTTGATTTGACTTGACTTGTCTTGACTTGGTCAGAAATGACTTGTGACTTGACTAGGACAAAAATGACTGGCAACTTGACTTGACAAATATGACTCGTGACTTGATTTGACTTGGACAAATATGACTAGTGACTTGACTTGGCCAAATATGACTAGTGACTTGACTTTAGTTGGACAAATATGACTAGTGACATGACTTTAGTTGGACAAATATGACTAGTGACTTGACTTTAGTTGGCCAAATATGACTAGTGACTTGACTTTAGTTGGACAAATATGACTAGTGACATGACTTTAGCTGGACAAATATGACTAGTGACTTGACTTGGACAAATATGACTAGTGACTTGACTTTAGTTGGACAAATATGACTAGTGACATGACTTTAGTTGGACAAATATGACTAGTGACTTGACTTGGACAAATATGACTAGTGACTTGACTTTAGCTGGACAAATATGACTTGTGACTTGACTTGAACAAATATGACTCGTGACTTGACTTTAGTTGGACAAATATGACTCGTGACTTGACTTTAGTTGGACAAATATGACTTGTGACTTGACTTGACTTGACTTGGACAACAATTATTTGGACAAGCATTTGCTTTTTTCATAACCATAATCACATAGAAGGAATAGGGATACACTTGTGAACCAGAAACAACAAGGTAAACCTACTCTTCCATGACCTCTGTGAAATTCCAGGCCTGATGTATTCTAGCTTCAGTTTCATCAATTGTGGATTTCAGAATAAATGAGGAAAATGTATTTAAGACCTAACAAGCAAATTATTGTTCATTCCCTTGTGCATCAGTTTCAGTAGCCTAAGAAACAAAATGAACCAGAAATCTTTACTGAAACAAAACATTTTTCTGTTGACTATAACATTAATTTTCTACAATACATTTAACGTTTTCTCTGTGGAAAGTCAGAACAAACCAAAATATTCCAAAAAGAAATTATTTCTGTATGAATTACCTGATAAAATCTCAATTCTTGTCCGTTTTCTTCACAAAGGTGATGAGGCTGTAGACCTGGAAATACTGATGAAAGAAAATGCTGGCAGACAACCACATCCAGTTGCCTGCATTCAGGCTGAAGTTGACATCCAAAAGCCACTCATCAAACACCTGTTGTGATTGGACAAAAATGCAAGCCAATGTTAAATCCTGGCCAATGAGTCGACCTGTTTTAAATTTTGTGGAACTGCATCTGTTGGATCATCAAATCTGCAGTGAATAGACATAAGTACACACAAATGTTCCTGGCCAATGAGGCAGCCTGTTGTGCAACTGTGTTTGAAGAATTATCTGACATCAGCAGTGATTGGCCAAAAGTTGAGTGAATGTGCACTCTTGACCAATAGGGCGCCCTCTTCAAATTTATTGAAAGTATATATTTGATAGATAACATCATCTCACATGCTCTGTGATTGGGCAAAAGGATAACTGACAGCAGTGACTTGGCCAATGGAAAGGCGTCTTACTGTGAACACAGGACCACAACCAAATTTGATAAGATTTCCCCAATTTTGTCAACTGAAAACCATACCTGCTTTCTGTCCCTCCTGATCCCTACAGCTGATCCAGAGATCTCCTTGAGTCAGGAAGCAGACAACGGCATGACGAGCAAGATGATGAATCCGTCCCTCCTGCCTCAGTTGGGTCATGACAGCGTCGATGAACAGATACCCAGTGCACCCCTGACAAGAGAACATAACGACAGCATTGATGCTATTGTAAGATTTGGAAATGAATGAATGATCACATAGCGGTGCATGCATATGTGAGCTGGTGAGAGACTTTCATTTGACATCAGCGAGGGCTCCCTTCGATCAACCTCTCTATACAATGCAACTAGAAAAGAAGTGAGCATGATGACATAAATGAACAGATACCGTATTCATCCCTAATTGTTGGTTATGACATTAGGAATTGCTCAAATAAACCTAATGGAAATGACAAGGAAAAAAAAAACATGTGAAGAATCAACTGGCCCGATACTCAAATACTGACCTTCTGGAGATTTCTAGAGGGTGCTGCTCAAATCAGCTACAAGGAATAGCAGTCAGAAGATGTCTTTCATTAACATGAGGTGAGTGGATTTGGAATCAGTGACTTACAACAAACCCTTTTGTTTCTTTTTGATTTGTTTTGTTTTTGAGTGGAGGTTTTTTAAGTTTGTATCCCATGGAACCTGTAAGCAAGCTGATTTGCCCTCCATTTAACCTTCCTGGTACTGTACATGCCAAAACCTGCCAAATTTGCACTGTGTAATAAGCATAGGGCCCATAGCATTAACCTGCCAATGCATGTCATAACACTTGTATAGTAAGTACATCCACATGCCCTTTGGAGGGTTTTGAAAGGTGCTGATACTAAGTCATAAAATAAGCTAAATATGTAGCAAGTACACCTACATGCATAAACATGTTGGAAGGTTTTGAAAGGTATTGGCACTAAGTCTTAAAGTAAAGCTATTAAAAGTAATAATATAATGCGCCTTGAGCACCAGTTTGGTGGATACGTGCGCTATATAACTCCACATTATTATTATTATTATTATCCTCAATAAAGTTCATCCAACAGTCAAAACCTTTCAGAAGGTGCCTGAGCTACCCTGTACATAAACAGTAATCCCTAAGATATACACATCTAATTATCAGTCTATTACTTGCCAAAGGGATGTGAAATGTGTCGTGACTAACAGTAAACAGTTATGTACACAAACTATGTATAGTACATATGGTAGTATATCTACACCACCTTTCAAAACCTGCCAATGTAGTGCATAGTGAAGCAACTACATGACCTTACAAAACCCTCCGGCTGACAGGTTTTGAAAGGTGCAGTTTCTAGGCCCAAAACTGCAATTTTTATAGGAGGGTTAATGGAAGTTTGGTGTCCCTAACCGCTACCGTATAGTAGAGCTCTCTCCACAGCTAGAAGCTGGCCATAGGCCTTGAGGGACACAAGTGGCTTGCTGTATGTCTTCTGCAAATTAGAACAATTGTGGAATTCAATTAAGGATTTGATGTGATTTTGCCAAAAACAATCATTACAAATGGGATGTTGTATACAGACATGTCCAGTACCTACACAAAGTGAGCCTGAAGTGTAATAAGTGCGTTCATGTCACACTCTCTAGAAACAGTGTATTTTGCCAATTCATAGTGTTGTATTCTTGTGGCCAATGTGCAAGTTCACAAAGAGAATATCCCCACAAATAAGAACCTAGAGGTTTGGACACAATAGATGCTAATCCAAAAGGAGATTTGTAAAAAAATCCTGAAATCAGGACAAATCCTGAGAAATCACATGCCTGATATATATCATCCATGTATGTCATTCACAATGACGCTTTTGCATTTTTTGCCTGTAAACAATTATATAAATTTTCAAGATTAATTTTTTTTTTTACAGCCATCTGGAATAAGATAAAGCATGATTAAACTCTTTTTGTTGAGTACATTTTCTGTGTAAAGGAGTGAATGCAATATAAAGTGACATAAGAGTAAAAAAAAAAGAAATAAACAAAATAAATTAAATACGTTAAATAATAATAAATAATAATAAATAATAATAAATATAAAGTAAAATAAAAAGTATGAAAAAAATTAATAAAATAAAATAAAATAAACAAAATACAAAAGTTTTGTTAAACAAAGATCAAGAGTTGAACGAAAACAAAGATGTAAAGAGTTGAACGAAAACAAAGATGTAAAGAGTTGAACGAAAACAAAGATGTAAAGAGTTGAATGTAAACAAAGATGTAAAGAGTTGAACGTAAACAAAGATGTAAAGAGTTGAATGTAAACAAAGATGTAAAGAGTTGAATGAAAACAAAGATGTAAAGAGTTGAACGAAAACAAAGATGTAAAGAGTTGAATGAAAACAAAGATGTAAAGAGTTGAATGTAAACAAAGATGTAAAGAGTTGAATGTAAACAAAGATGTAAAGAGTTGAATGAAACCAAAGATGTAAAGAGTTGAACGAAAACAAAGATGTAAAGAGTTGAACGTAAACAAAGATGTAAAGAGTTGAACGTAAACAAAGATGTCAAGAGTTGAACGTAAACAAAGATGTCAAGAGTTGAACGAAAACAAAGATGTAAAGAGTTGAACGTAAACAAAGATGTAAAGAGTTGAACGTAAACAAAGATGTAAAGAGTTGAATGTAAACAAAGATGGAAAGAGTTGAACGTAAATACATGTTATACTTTATACAAAAATTTAAAAATTAACATCAAAGTAAAAATAAATAAGCAAAATTGCATACAAAATGTGTGCATAGAAAATGAAATAAAAAAAATAGAAAATGAAATTAAAAAAAACTGTAAAAAATAAAAATGAAAACATGAAAAAAATATAGCTTACCGGACTAAAGTTCTGGTGTTAGCAGCAGAATGTGGGTTCGAATCCCGGCCGTGACACTTGTGTCCTTGAGCAAGACACTTAACCATAATTGCTTCTCTCCACCCAGTGGTTAAATGGGTACCTGTGAGGGCAGAGTTGGTTGATTAGCCCTATATGCGCTGTAATGGCAGCAATTGAGCTGTATACTCCCCAGGGAGCTGAGATGGTTTCAGGAATGATTTATGAGCCTTATGAGCAGGGGTAATAATATGCGCCTTGAGCACCACTCAGTTGGTGGATACGTGCGCTATATAAGTCCACACATTATTATTAGGCCAAGAGAATGAAAGTCATAGATTTGCGTCCGGGAAATTTCGAAAACACATGAGGCTTTTTTTCATTATTCATTATTCATTATTTCCATTGATCATTAATAACAGCGCAATCACAAGATGTTTCTTCTAATTTGACGTGTCGCCGTATGTATGGTTGCCTGTGTACATACATGTATGTGCATCATTATACGTGCGGCCGCACACAGGCATAAGATACAAAGGCTCAACAGCGAACGTGTTGTGCATGTGAAGGCGGTACAGTTGCAGGTAGGTGCGGATCGGACGGAGTTTACCATACAGTTTTAGCGCGATGCGACCTTTTTTGTGAACGACGTACGCGGGACTAAGACTGTAAGAGAACATGTGCTAATGATTATACTATAGCGCACATACTGGTGGAAATTTGGTAAAAACTTCATTTTACTGATGTGGATGATTTGGAACTAAATTTGTTTGGTGGAAATACCTTTTTTGTGCAAATAATGATTTTTTTTGGCAAATAATGAAAAATTTAGGCGGTAGCTTTCGGGACATGCGGGCGGTGGACGCAAATCTATGACTTTCATTCTCGTGGCCTTATTATTATTAAATAAATATGAAAACGAAGTAAATAAATTATATGAACTTATAAAGGAGGGGTCTGCTAAGCTGGTACATGGTAGCAGGAGGGTCAATCGTTTGGGTCAATCTTTGTCGGGTGGTCTCGGCTTGCTCTGTGGCCGGGTGACTTTATTGGGCGGGGGGGGAGGGTTTTGCAAGGGGTGACTTTTTGGAGAAAAATTAAATACAGTAGGCTATTAATTATTAACAGTTATACATGTAACTTGTTAGTTGAAATACTCACCTAACTTGAGCTAGTGCTATAAGGAGATATTGACCCGCAAAGTATTCACACACTCATTCATTGCATTGACAAAACATTCAGCACAGTATACTACCATTAGACTACCCCTCGACGATTGAGGGCGCTGTACATAACTTGTCAAAGTCCTAGGTACTTCGTGTCCTTACACTTCCTTTGCCTCTTGATGTTTAAATGTTAAAATAAAAGAAAATTCAAGACTATTTAACAAAATTGACTCCTCTTTTTTGACATTTTTGGCATTGAGCTTTGCCAACCCTTATATCACATAATCCATCGATTAATGCCTTACATTAATCTGCTCACCGGACTTAGTTGAAGTCTATTGATCAAAACGCATTTAGTCTGGTTACTACTACAGATTAGGTGAAGGTGAAAGTCCACTTAGAATGTGGGAACTAGTCCAAATGTGGATGAAGTTAAAATGGTAGTGAATTTGGAAAAATGCTTTGCAAAAAAAGGCCTTATTTTGCACAATCTTTGATTTTGTTTTAATGTGCATTTGTAAGAATGTGTGTTGGAAGATGTGGGAGGGATCAGTGTTTGAAAATAAGGTAAGGAATCATTCCTCTACCAAGAAAACATTAACGAATTAATGGCACAATGATTATGCATGTCAGTGACAAAAAATTTCAAAATCAACAGATTTGTCAAGGTCTTGAATAGACGATTACAAAGATATAAGGCCCGTAAATGTCAATTATTTTATAAGGAAAAACAAAAGAAATGTAAATTTGACTTGTGACCCGTTTCCTAGATTTTCTCGGATTCCATATCATAACTTTCTTAATTCTTGTCCGAGGTTGGTGTCACTGGAATGCTTGGGAAAAGAGGAAGAATAATAACCTATTTCCAGAATAATTCAATGATTAGTTTGTTTTGTAGTGGCGTGCTGATTTACAAATAAGAAATACAAAAAAAATGTGTTAAAAAAAAAAAATAATAATAATTAAAAAATAATGAAAAAAAAATTACTCAAATCTGACTCTGAGGATTATTTTCATATTTTTACACTGAAATCTGCGAAAGATTCTCATCCTTGATTTAATTAAACATGAGAACAATTTATAAATTTATAAATTATATAGGCCTAGGCCTATTTATAAATTATATTTTAAATTATATTGAAACAAAATAATGAAAATAAATTTTAAAAAATAGGAAAAAAAATTACTCAAATCTGAGAATTTTTAATATTTATACTGAAATCCGCGAGAAATTCTTATCCCTGATTTAATTAAACATTATAAAAATTAATAAATGATATTGGACTGGAAAGATGAAAAAAAAATGAAATAAGTTCATGAGAACTAATATTATTGTGTTACGCCGATGTATATTAGGTTTAAACGGACGATTTATCGGACTGAAAATTGGTAGGTCTGTAGTGCGCTGAACGCGGCGCAATACAATCTTTGGTTGACCGATGTTTGGCAATCCAAAAAACATAACTGGGAATCATCCAATCGCCGTCAAAATTGGCCAAGAGGTAGAAAACAAGTATAGAAAAATTATTTTTGTGGTTTGATAAGGTATTTTACTCAACTTTTGGTAAATCGTCAATGGTTTTGATGAGCAAGAGCGAACCCAAATTTCGAGAATTTTTTTTGGAAACTTCTAGATGCTGCATTCAGAAAATTCGAGAACGAGGTTGAAGTAGAATATGTGATCTACGTCTTCGAAAAAAAAGCTCCTGGGTACGTCAAAAAGAACGGCCTCGGCGAAACGTAACAAAGCGCTACCTCCACGGTGTCTTCGCCACGGCGATTCAACCCGAGATTGAGGCCGCGGCCAAAAAGATTTGCGGCATTGCGTGGGATACGCACATACCTAACGTTAAATGTGGAAAAAGGGGCGGGGGTTGCCAGACATGGGGAGGGCCGATGGAACTATTTCATAAGGTTTATCGCAAATAGCGACTGCAAGGAATCATGGGATGTCTGGGTGCAATAGCGCCACTGCGTGCTGCGCAAACAAACAAAATATTGTTGACGTCACACAAGGTGCTCCAAACAGTTGCCCCAAATTGTATCCCAGTATGCTTTGCAGCAGTTGCTTTAGCGCTATTTGCGATAAGGCCTATTGGGCCCAATGTCATTGGGTATATGCACTAGAACTTGGTTGAACTTGGTTGATGACGGAAGTCTCCCATTGCTTTAAAAATTAATTTTTGTAAATGAGAATGATTGTTAAAGGCAGTTCCATCAATAAACTAATTATCATTTATTAAATTGTATTAATTAGTTAAGCAAATGAGGCATGCTGTTAATCTGATGTCATACTTACTAAATGCACAAGATTAAAGGGACAACATTGTCACGATCAGAGCAGACTTTCAACAGGGCATGGAATCGGTGTCCTAGTTTAAGATGAACACTGACTGAACGGTAATATAATGAATGACCTTATCACGTGGGATATTTTTTCAGTCACTGAGTTGATCTAAAACTAGCACTCCAATTCCATGTCCTGTTGATCGTGATGATATTGTCCCTTTAAGCAAATACAAAAAAAATGCCTGTTTTGTAAATATGACATGCGCATATTTGATGAGAATCACATCAATGGGGGCAGTCATCAGCCCTTTATAATTAACATAATTGTGAGTATTTTGTCTGATTTGCTTAGTTAGAGTTAATATAATTAAAGATGCATTAACCCTCCTACACATAGAGGCCACTGTAAACGTGTAAGGACACAATACTGGCTGATTGGTGAAAAGTTGTAATATACTTGGAAGTCATGTGAATGGACACCCATGTACTTGAAAATAGCATTGGAGAGATAATGTGCCAAGTAATGTGCCAAGTAGATTTTCCTCCCTGTTGTATTTTCTCGATTGGCATGTGAAAGTTAACGTAAGTTACATGGTGTCCACTTTTCAGTCTAGTACCCAACAATAAAAGTCAAAGCAAAAAAATGTTTACACCATGATTATGTAGCTTATTCCCAATAAAAAATGGCTTAGTTTGGTAAGGATGAGTTTTGTAAAAAAAAATATCTGGCCGTTTTAACATCGTATGATTTGGCGGACACGATGTGTAACTAACGTGAACACAGATTTAGCGATCATTTTTTTGTTTTTTTTAGGAGCCAGTTTATTTCTTCATTAAGTTACTCAAGTTATATGCACATCGTGAGGAAAATAAGTAAGAGATACGTAAAGTGTTTGATTTGATGAACTTTTGTTCAATTAATGTCCCGTTTTTAGATGCCATTTTGGAAATAAAATCGGTTTATAAACGTGAATTAAAAGTGACACAACACGTATTCACACTTTATTTTATCTTTATTTGTCTCTTAAACTTATATACAAATATTATCTAAAATAAAAAACGTTCAAAATAGTCAAATTATTTAAGAAAATCCAGATCATTTTGTGCACCATGAAAGTTGGTCAGTATTGTGTCCTTACACAAACCACTTAATGTCCAATGTGTTGTACACACATTGTTTGTGCATATAAGCCACACTGACCCTTTGAAGTAATCTCCAATGTACATACATGCATACAAAGACACATGTATACCACAATTGACCTTATTTTCAGCAGGTTATACTGTAACCAAACTCCCAATAATAAATCACCATCAGCCACTGAGACCAATAAACCATACCAAACCTCCATCATCCACTGGGATTTTCAGCAGTTATTTTGTAAACACATTCATGACTCTCCATAGTAACCTACCACCAGCCACTGAGTCTGGAACAAAGTAATATGCCCTGCAATATGTCAATCACAAACCACTAAACCAACAGACATATGAGGCATTATGTTACTATGCAGTATAGCTATGATGAGCCACTGCCTACCATAGCAATGGCTTGGAGTGGCCTGAATGGGTTGTTTCAAAAAATTTCACTGATTGTAGGAGGGTTAATTAGCATATATGCAAATTAGAAATAATGACTTTAGAGCGTAAATCAAAGCATTGATAGTTGTTTTATTGAGATATAATGTCTGATTTGAAAAATGTAAATTTCCTTTGAAATGATGACTTATACGCATAACTAAATTAGGTTTTAACAACAATTTGCTATTATAGTATTAAAGTCTGTGGATGTCATTTGTCCTTTTGCCATAGTGCTTGGGCAAAAGCAGAAAAAAACACAACATCCCTATGATAAGGAACACGTCAACATTCAAAATGACACAAATATTCGATATCTCTATGATAAGGAACACGTCAACATTCAAAATGACACAAATATTCGATATCTCTATGATAAGGAACACGTCAACATTCAAAATGACACAAATACTCGATATCTCTATGATAAGGAACACGTCAACATTCAAAATGACACAAATACTCAATATCTCTATGATAAGGAACACGTCAATATTCAAAATGACACAAATACTCAATATCTCTATGATAAGGAACACGTCAACATTCAAAATGACACAAATACTCAATATCTCTATAATAAGGAGCATGTCAACATTCAAAATGACACAAATACTCAATATCTCTATAATAAGGAGCATGTCAACATTCAAAATGACACAAATACTCAATATCTCTATGATAAGGAGCATGTCAACATTCAAAATGACACAAATACTCAATATCTCTATAATAAGGAGCATGTCAACATTCAAAATGACACAAATACTCAATATCTCTATGATAAGGAACACATTCAAAATGACACAAATACTCAATATCCCTATGATAAGGAACACGTCAACATTCAAAATGACACAAATACTCAATATCTCTATGATAAGGAACACGTCAACATTCAAAATGACACAAATACTCAATATCTCTCTGATAAGGAACACGTCAACATTCAAAATGACACAAATACTCAATATCTCTCTGATAAGGAACACGTCAACATTCAAAATGACACAAATACTCAATATCTCTATAATAAGGAGCATGTCAACATTCAAAATGACACAAATACTCAATATCTCTATGATAAGGAACACGTCAACATTCAAAATGACACAAATACTCAATATCTCTATAATAAGGAGCATGTCAACATTCAAAATGACACAAATACTCAATATCTCTATGATAAGGAACACATTCAAAATGACACAAATACTCAATATCTCTATGATAAGGAACACGTCAACATTCAAAATGACACAAATACTCAATATCTCTCTGATAAGGAACACGTCAACATTCAAAATGACACAAATACTCAATATCTCTCTGATAAGGAACACGTCAACATTCAAAATGACACAAATACTCAATATCTCTATAATAAGGAGCATGTCAACATTCAAAATGACACAAATACTCAATATCTCTATGATAAGGAACACGTCAACATTCAAAATGACACAAATACTCAATATCTCTATGATAAGGAACATGTCAACATTCAAAATGACACAAATACTCAATATCTCTATGATAAGGAACACGTCAACATTCAAAATGACACAAATACTCAATATCTCTCTGATAAGGAACACGTCAACATTCAAAATGATACAAATACTCAATATCTCTATGATAAGGAACACGTCAACATTCAAAATGACACAAATACTCAATATCTCTATGATAAGGAACACGTCAACATTCAAAATGATACTGTTGGTGTCAATAATTCCTTGCGTATGACAATAAATATCTTTGAATTTCACGTTACTATTATTCAAAAATAAAAATATATGACCCAGTGGAAAACAATTTCTAAATATTAAGTAAAAAGAAGTAGGATTCAACAAGGCAAATAGTGGCTTGAGATGGTCGGCTGGCATGACCGTGACTGTCATGATGATGGTATTGGGGGTATCTCCAAAACTTAATTGGTTCAGCCAAAAATTTATTAAACCGTATCATGATGACATTGTTGTGTAATCATCCAGGCCTATTATTGTCACTCATCAGGTTCTGAAATGTGTATTTTTATTCCACAGAGAGTTGGTGCAGGGACGTGCAAGTTAGATGACATGGCTTTAGTGAGAGATCTACAGACAGCAGATAAGCAGACTATGTTTCTTGAGAGATTGTTCATACATACAGGAGCTTTCTTGCCAGCTGAGCTGATTGTACTTGTTCAGCTAGATTGGCAAGATACATACTTACTGGCCAACTAACTTAATAACTAAACCAACTAGTAATAGTAAACCAGAAGAACCAACCACCAAATTACCCATCATGCTACTACCATCCAATTTACAAGCCAATCTACCAGCCAGCATGCAAGTCAGGTTGCAAATCAGATAGCTAGCTAGCCTATAGTTGATCCCAGCCTGCCTACCAGCCAGCCGGCCAGCCAGCCAGCCAACCAGCCAGCCTACCAGCCAGCCAGCCTACCAGCCAGCCAGCCTACCAGCCAATCTATCAGCCAACCTGCAAGTCAGGCTGCCAATCAGATAGCTAGCTAGCCTATGGATGCTCCCAACCAGCCAGCGCCATGCAGCCAGCCAACCTACCAGCCAACCTACCAGCCAACCTACCAGCCAGTTAGCAAGTCAGGCTGCCAGTCAGTCAGCTAGACAACCTATGCTCCCAGCTAGCAAACCAACCATCGGTCATCCAGGCATACAGCCAGTCAACCAGCCAACCATAATTTCAGGCCACCGGCGCATCAGCTTCTGATAATCATGTAAGTTGTACACATTCATACAAATATCTCTGTATTTTTATAGTCATTGGCAATTGGTTGAATTTGTCATGATGGATATAACCTGAAAGTATGACGTCATCAACCACACCCACTCACCCCACCCCCTCTTTTTATCTCATCACGCCCACTCACCCCACCCCCCTCTTTTTACCCTAACCACGCCCATTTTGGGGTACTTGGCCTAGGTACGTCATCTGACATACTACTACCCTAATCACCCCAAATCCATGAAAATCCTCCGAGGGACACTTTTTTGGAAAATTTCAGCTCTTTTAAAAACTGGTACTTTCACGTCTTCAAATGGGGCAAAATTACTACCTGGCAAGAAGTACAGGCCATAAGTGCTGAATATGAAAGATCATTGAAAATGCATGGTGCATTTTGAAGATAAGGGAATGTTTCCAAAAGTGCACTGATGGATTTTGGAGCATTCAGGAAGGTTCCTTGCCAGAATACCTAGGGGGGGTTAGGGTTAAGTTTGTGTTTAAATTCAAAAACTGTTGATAATATTTCTAAAAACAATTTTTTTGGACATGGTTGATATTCAATATATGTTTTACTAGTGCTGGGCGAATAGTGTGATTACTTGAGTCCTTGCGAATAGTAATTGCTAATTGTACTCGATTAATCGTCTTGCCACGATTACCGCAAAAGTACTCTGTAGTAGGTACACATTCACAAGTAATGACTGATTCACAAATAGCAAGTTGTCAGCTGATCACATGTCGCGCTAATCTAACATACACATGTTTGTGTTACATTCTTTTGTTCTCATGTAGTTAAGTAAACACATTTTCAAACCATTACCATTTGCACTGAAGATTCTTTTTTGGAGCGGATTTTGTCTCAGTCTTTCCCTTGAATAATCTTCTCCATTTTATGATGGATAACAACACATACAAATATACCGTATCTTGTGTTCTCAGGTCAACATAGGATACATGTAACACAAACTCATGTTGGTTTTACTATACTTCCCAGAACCTCCCATTGTTCTCCTCTATTGTTCCTATTGTTGTTGGACTTTTGGGGCATGTCCCATAGGATGTGTACATGAATGACTTATGAGGACTTCATTTGGGGACTATTGTTCCTATTTAAGTCCTAGGAAGTATAGCTATACCCACTCACATAGTATGCTATGTATGCACAGGTACTGTACATACTGTTTTCATTTTTTTTTTTAAACAAAAAAAAAGTAAAACATGCCTCCGGTGGTGTACAAATAAATCTGAACAAAATTGACCACTAATACAGAAGATACCATACTTAAATCAATCTTTTTTTTACTGTGTGGTTTTTATTAAACTCAAACATCTTAGTGACATAAGTTTACTGAAAGTTATTCCTGAAATAAAACTGTAAAAACTGTTGGTCTTTGATGTTTGTAGCATACAATACAATACAATATATTCCAAACAGTTGGAGGAAAGTGTGTGGAAAACTGTCTGTAAATACTGCTACATGTACAAAGGCGTTATCGGAGTTTAATCTCTTGAATCTCTTCTTAAACAAATAAAATTGTCCGTAAAAGTGTAAACATCAGTCCTGTGATTTCTCAGGATTTTTCCTGATTTCAGGATTTTTTTGCAAATCTCCCTCTTCTTGAAAGAAAAGAAGTAGCCACTATGGAAAGAAAGAAGTAGCCTGTATTGTGTCCAAACCTCTAGTTTATTGTTTGTGGGGATGTGGAGAATCTGTAAAGCCTCCAAAATTAAACTTCCAGGAGGTTCAGGGGACTTTGTCCTGCCTGCTACCCATTTTTCAGAATTATTTTTACTTATTGTTAATTCCGGAGAGTTCCACATTCATGAATTTTCAAAGTACATTTACGACTTGTAAATCATTTTTTCTTGAAAAGTAGACTAACCAAGCTTTCAGAAACAAATGTTGTTTTCCTTCTACTGCAATTGGATTTAGTTTTATCAAGGCTTGAAGTTTGGGGAAACGCAAGTAGCATTTTCCCCTATTTTGTGAGGGAAATTGGAGTTCCCCTCAGTTACAGTTCTTATGCTTCAAAGGTAATTATTATTAGTTGACTGAAGTCTGATACCTTCCCTATCCACCGTTAGAGAATTTTAACCCAAAAGATGAAATATGACAGTCTTGTAACATTTTTAAATAATCATGTTGCAATGTCCCGTTTGTCACAAAAAACATTAAAAAGTTGTGTATTTTTTACATGAAAAGATATTTTTGGTTCAAAGTTGAATTCCTATCTTCTATCAAGGTGACCACACCTAGAAAGCAAAATACAAATAGCTTTCGATGTTTAGTTGATCTAATATTCCATCTCAAAATCTGTCCCGTCTGTCACAATTTACCCAGACTTTGTTATTTTGTCCCGTCTGTCACATTTTTTTTAATCTTTAGGTTTGAAAAAAGGTAAACATAGACTGTTTTACATTTTAATACTTTTTGAAAAATGATATAATTGATAAATTTATCAATAAAATATGTAAACTAAGTATTAATTATAAAAATACCCGTGTAGTGTGCATGCACACTACAATAAGTATGTGCACATACTGAATTTGCATAAAGTACTGCACAACCAATCAACTGTAAGAGATACACGTATCTACTCATGAGAGGAGAGGGACTCAAACTTCTGCAGTACATGGTTTGAAGTTACAAGTAGGGTGAATCTGTAGTATAGGTTAGAAAGAGAAAACCTTACATAACAGTTTATCCAAGTTACATTGTTCCAAGAAGAAACAGGAAAAATGAATTGATTTTAATGCAAAAGTGCCAAAATTTAAATGTAAATGTTTGACTTTCACTCAGATTGTAAAGCTAAATCTAGTGTATAATATTTATTGTTATCTTTTTGCACATACATGTACTTGTTACTACCAAAATAATAAGATATTAAAAATAGTGCCTTTTGAAGTGAAATGTTGATTAATTAGTTGACCAATGAAACACACAAATCAAAATTTCTTTTCTGCTATTTGTTTAAGATGTTAAACTACAAAGCCTATTATTTTACTGGCTACTTTGGTGATACGTTTGACTTTCTTCTGACTATTGTCAGTAAGATTGTCATACCATACAATACAACTACAGTCTCAAATACAATACAAATATTGTTTCAAAACATTTCATTACAATAGCCTTAAGGGCTACTGGCTGATAATCATTCAGAGCAGATGGTTTGGTTATTTTAGAAATGGGTTGACTATTTACACAGCTGAGGAAATTGTACTTGTTTTCAATTATTTGCAGACTGAGTTCCAATCTGTTGGTGTCATTTGTGGCAAGTTTTAAAACATCGATCAAACGGTTGTTGACATCGCTAAAATCAGCAGTATTGAAGTGACCATAAAAGCGATTGAGTTCATTCACAGATATAGTCAGGTCCCCTGGTGGAGAAATAGGTTGATTTTCCAAACCACATTTCAAACCACTGTTGTTCGGTCCTTGTCATACCTTTTATGGGTACCCTTATGAAAGTTGTCTTGGATTTTTAAACCATATTTTTTCTTGCCATGCCAGATCTGCTTGGAGATTTCTCTTTGAAGTTTTCGTTTCTCTTGTAGATTACCATTGTTAACAGCAATATGTTTTTTGTTCAAAAGGTTTCCTATATCCCTGTTAATCCACGGTTTATTGTTGGGATAAAATTTGATTTCTGTTTCTGGATATATCCACTAATAGCCTCTGTTGCTTCATCAATTCAGCCAGATTTTAAGAAAATATTCCAATATGTACAGTCAAAACACCCACCCAAGGTTTCAGTATTTTTCCTCAGTCCATTTCTTGACTTTCCTAATGGTGGGTTTCTGTTGTTTTAGTTTTTGCTTGTATTTCGGTACCAAATGAATCATATCATGATCAGAAGATCCAAGTCCTGCTTTATTGTATGCTCTATATCCATTTGCCAGTGCCACATTGCCATAGCATTTATCCAATGTTCTATCTCCGCCATGCTTGTATATTTCCGCCAGGATGCTGTCTGAGCCAGGGAACTTTCCTGATGAGGTCTATTTGATAGCTCAGATGACCTCATGTAGTGCAGGGGACTAATTCCTCCAAGGAGGAATGGAATTAAGGGCTTCTTCACACATGATGATAGGTTTAGGAGCATGTTGAAGTGCTCGGCCCAGCTGTTGAGAATTTCAGATTTCTCTGTCAATAGTTTCTGCCCATCAACAGTGAGAATTGGCGCACCACCACTAGACTTGAGACCGTATACAGCTCCGAGACCTTTGTGAAACAACTTGATGTTGTGTGCATCTGTGGCTTCTTGCAGCTGTCTAGACTTTTTCTCCCACCATCTGTCTTTCATTTGGTCTGGCCTAGTCTGTACAGCATGCTTGGCATCTTGGCATCAAGATACTTGGCCTTCTTGGCAGTAGATGTTTTGTTGACCTAGGACTTCAGCACCAGTGGAGTAAGTCACCAGTGTAGTAAGTCGCCAAGAGTTTCCTCCAGGCTGTTTCTACATCTCTGCCATCGGGGTCACATAACTGTTTTTTCTTGGGGGCTTCTCTCTGTGTTTTTGTTTCTTTGGTGTGACAAGCCTACGTGGCCTGAATAGCATACTGTACATGTACCTCGCATGGCACGAGTATGACAAACCTGTGGTCTGAATAGCATACTGCACCTCACATGGCATGGAGTATGACAAGCCTGTGGTCTGAATAGCATACTGTACCTCGCATGACAAGCCTGTGGTCTGAATAGCATACTGTACCTCACATGACACGAGTATGACAAGCCTGTGGTCTGAATTGCATACTGCACCTCACATGACACGATTATGACAAGCCTGTGGTCTGAATAGCATACTGTACCTCACATGACACGAGTATGACAAGCCTGTAGTCTGAATAACATACTGTACCTCGCATGGCACGAGTATGACAAGCCTGTGGTCTGAATAACATACTGTACCTCTCATGGCACGGGTATGACAAGCCTGTGGTCTGAATAACATACTGTACCTCTCATGGCACGAGTATGACAAGCCTGTGGTCTGAATAGCATACTGTACCTCGCATGACACGAGTATGACAAGCCTGTGGTCTGAATAGCATACTGTACCTCGCATGACACGAGTATGACAAGCCTGTGGTCTGAATAGCATACTGCACCTCTCATGGCACGGGTATGACAAGCCTGTGGTCTGAATAACATACTGTACCTCTCATGGCACGGGTATGACAAGCCTGTGGTCTGAATAGCATACTGCACCTCTCATGGCACGAGTATGACAAGCCTGTGGTCTGAATAGCATACTGCACCTCTCATGGCACGGGTATGACATATACTGGGGTGTGAAATGCCTTAATTCACTGGAAATATCAATGCATATTACTATGCATGGAGGCAGCCACGGTTATTGCCTGATCCATCCATGATTGGCAGCCCACTTCACTCACAAGGAATACATGTAGAATTACAGCCCTGGGTGTAATGTCCTAATGTGTGTGAAACGATGCCATCACCCTATAGTTCTGGGCCATGTGAACGTGCTGGCATTATTCATATTACGGGGTGCGGTGGGTGCTACTATCAAGACTACTGATGGCTAGTCCTATATGATCGCAACATGGTTCTTGGATAATTAGGTGTTCGGGTATGTACCCGAAACACCTATTATTTTTGTACGTTTTTTTAGTGTTTTTTTTACTTCTTCTTCTTCTTCTTCTTCTTCTTCTTCTTCTTCTTCTTCTTCTTCTTCTCCTCCTCCTCCCCCCCGACGTCTGTCCACAAAAAAACACATACTAGTACTTGCAAACTTCACATGAACTTGAAACTTGGCATGTACTTAGAACTTAACAAGTAGATGAAACTCGAGTTGTGAGTGACCCCAATTTGACCTTACTTCCTGTCCAAACCGGAAGTCAAAGTTTAATATTTAAACAAATCATATCTCAACAACCACAACAGGTAAATTGACATTTTTTGCACCATTGTATAGATTGTTAATTGTTGAAAAATATTTACAAAAACATGACCCCAATTTGACCTTACTTCCTGTCCAAACCGGAAGTCAAAGTTTAACATTTAAAAAAATCATATCTCAACAACCACAAGAGGTAAATTCAGAGTTTTTGCACCATTGTACAGATTGTTAATTGTCAAATATATTTTAAAAACATGACCCCAATTTGACCTTTACTTCCTGTCCAAACCGGAAGTCAAAGTTTAATATTAAAACTATCATATCTCAACAACCACAAGAGGTAAATTCACAATTTTTGTACCATTGTACAGATCGTGAATTGTCACAAAATATTTACAAAAAGGTGACCCCAATTTGACCTTACATCCTGTCCAAACCGGAAGTCAAAGTTTAATATTTAAAAAAATCATATCAACAACCACAAGTAGTAAATTGACATTTTTGCACCATTGTATAGATTGTTAATTGTCGAAAAATATTTACACAAAGGTGACCCCAATTTGACCTTAATTCCTGTCCAAACCGGAAGTCAAAGTTTAATATTTAAAAAATCATCTCTCAACAACCAAAACAGGTAAATTCACAATTTTTATACCATTGTACAGACCGTTAATTGTCAAAAGATATTTACAAAAAGATGACCCCAATTTGACCTTACTTCCTGTCCAAACAGGAAGTCAAAGTTTAATATTTCAAAAGATCATATCTCAGCAACCACAAGAGGTAAATTAAAATTTTTTGCACCATTGTACAGATCGTTAATTGTCACAAAATATTTAAACAAAGTTGACCCCAATTTGACCTTACATCCTCCTGAACACCTAGAGTTTGTGTCGAGACAAACTCTGAATCTCTAGTTATCTTTGTTTTACAGGGCTTAACACTATATTATAAAATCTTAAATCTCAATCTCATTTTGTCTAAGTCAATGTCATTGAAAGTCACACTAAACACTAATAAATTAAAATGGACTGTGATCGTAATTGATCCAAGAAAGACTGCATCAACTCAAACAAACATTCTAAATTGTTTCCGTCAAGGATTAATAAATTGCAATTACCTGAAAGAAAATGAAAGAGTCGACATATAGGTTACGGTGCGACCTGTTTACGCTCTGCATACATGCTATCGCAAAACCGGAAATAAATAGAGCCAAAAATAAGACATCAAATCGGTATTTTTAAAAAGTTATTTAACACATGTCATCAGTCTCAAACATAATTTGTTAAAACATTTATACGTGAACAACCATGGTTACATGGATGCAAATATGCATTTACCTAGGCAACTAGTAATGCACGCAAGCAAGTTTTTATAACGGCTGAAGTAGAATGTACAAAAATGCGGCCAATTACTGACGATTATTCAAGTACTCTTGAATAAACATTGTGCGATTACTCAAGTAGTGTATTTCACTAATCACCCAGCATGTTTAACCATCACCATTTGCATCAAACAATTAACTGTCCAACCACATACATACATATGTACATGTATATGTTGTAAAAGTTTGAGAAAAATAACATGTTTTCATTATATATTTTCATGCAGACATACAGAACTATGATTGGTGACCTCATGACCTCACCAGAGATCAGTTCAGTGATGAAGAAGATCCATGATGACTGATGATATACCAGAAACATCCTCCCAACCCTTCTGATTGACCTCTTGACCTCACCATAGTGAAGAAGAAGATTGTTGACGAGATACAGAAAACAGCCTCAACCAACAGAAGTCATCCTCACCACCCTTCTGATTGAACTCTTGACCTTACCAGAGGTCAACACAGGGATGAAGAAGAGCCATGAAGAGATAAAGAATCAGCCTCAAGTTACAGGATGATCTAATGAATGGTAAGTAAAGTTTTAAACAAAATTGTTTGATGTTTAAAACCAAATTTACTGAAGCTTGATTTAAACCTGTGACCTCTGGATAAATGCACCATTGCTCTACAATCAGAGCTGACAACCCTAGCTGGTCAGATGGCTTATGCTGAAATTCTCCCCCCCCCCCCCCTCACAAAAAAGAAGGAAAAAAAAGGAAAAAATTTGCTTACTTCAGTATTCCCTGCAACAAAAATCCAGACTTTCAATCAAACAACTCAATTAAACCAATTAAGTTATACCAGGTTTATTACCTACATGATGTACATGTTTGCCAGCCTGCTTTAACATATTCTACAGTCATTGAACTCCAAATGTACATACGTGTGTGCACGCACAATGCTCTGATCGTCTTCAGGAGAACACGATCAGAGCATACTGATCGAAACGTTGAGTTGTAACCTCCAGTTCTTTTCAGAACTAATTACTGCTCAATAGAGAATTTCACATGGTGTCACCGCAATTTGTCAATTACTTATCCTCTTCACCATTCAAAGCTACAAGTTTTACCTGGCAAGTTTCCCAGAGTTATATTGTCTTACAAACTATTCACATTTGGTGTGACAATTTTAGTCCATTACCTACTGTACATGTACATGAAGTGTGTCAGTCGTGTACTAACCTAGTCGACAGCATAGTACTCCAAGAACAATGGATTTGAGCCAGTCATGTCACAGACTAATGCGCAAGGTCTCAAAAAGAAGCAGTGTAGTCTGGGAGATTTACCTGGTGTGTGATAGAACTGTATCTTGTGCGCGCGCCTTAATATTTAGCGCGATCACCCCACAGAATGGTTCACCGCGTGTAGTTTAAGATTGCTTCTAGTTCCAGAAACTAGCTGTCTGACTCAAGCGCCTAATCCCATGATGTCTTATGGCAGGCCAGACAGGGTAGCAAAACTTGATACTTGCATGTGCGCATTTTGAGTACAATGCCGTGGTATGTACATGTACATGTATTAACAACAGGCTGGCACACTTTATGTACAGTATATTGTAATAGACTTTTGATGATGTGGCCAATGACATCACATGTTTACAAAAGAGCCCCCCAAAGGTCAAACTGTGCCATGCACAAAATGTACACTGGTCTATGACAAGAAACCATCAAATCTGATATTTTGAGATATCTGCAGAAAAGTTCTTAATTGTTAATAAATAAGGCACTAACATTGCATCTCAAATCTTATTCATCTGAAAATTCAAAAATTATTGTTATGTGGAGAAGTACAAAATACACACTTTTGCCCGGCAGGAAATCACCATTAGGTCAAAAAAAGTCTCCGGTTTCTGTGCGTGTCGGCTCAGACCCATGCATCTGCAGTCTCTGTGCGTGTCGGCTCAGACCCATGCATCTGCAGTCTCTGTGCGTGTCGGCTCAGACCCATGCATCTGCAGTCTCTGTGCGTGTCGGCTCAGACCCATGCATCTGCAGTCTCTGTGCGTGTCGGCTCAGACCCATGCATCTGCAGTTTTAATTGCAGCCATATTTGTTGGATCGATCAGAAATCTGCAGTGTTTTAAACGTCTTTTTCACACATGGGCATGAACGTTGGCCCGATTTATGCGGCCTATCTTACTTTGTGTATGGGAAATTTGGTCTGTTTCCAATAACCACATATAACATGTACATGTTAACATGTATCTCTTTGGCCTAAAGCTCACTCAAAGTATTTATAAACAAGTCACATGGTCTATACTGTGCTAGTTTATCATGAAACACTTCCTCCATGGTAAAATGAGATCTGAGAAAGTTATGGATATACGGTACATGCAAATTATCAAGTCTAATTGAATGTTTTCTTGTTTGTTTTGTGCATTACAGATGAACCTTTCAAGATCACATGGTCCTTCGTTTGATCGCCATAGCAACTGCCAGCACCATCAACATGTATTGTGTGGAGTCATCATCAAGTATTAAACGTAACATTTTAAAAACTTCTTTAAATGTTAAATCACAATCAAGGTCAGAGAGTTATTGCCAACTTTGAGATGAGATCATTTTTTTGTGTAAATTCTCAAACAAAATTTGTTCAGGGAAAAAACAACCCAAAAGAAAACAACTAAAAGACCACAATTTTCAGAAATTTACAACTGTTTTTGCTTTTATTTCAAACAAAACTTTACCAAACAAATTTCACAAATGTTTGAAGCTAAAATAAGAAGCAACAGGACATAACGTCTAATATTTTAAACTTCATTTCCCAGAAATTAAAACCAACAAATCTTTGCCCTTTGTGCTTTAACAAACTTCAGGAAAATAACTCAAAAATGTGTAATATGGTATTTTAAAGGGAAGGTACAACATTGGTATTTTTGGCAAAACAGCTTCTTCAAGTATGCTTACTCTCTTTGAATCAAGATATACATTAAACAACCAACCGGTGAAAGTTTTAGCTAAATATAAACATTGCGTCATTAATGAGAAAATAGTTTATAAATGCATTCGTATTCATTCTAACATGGAATTAATGAAAGAGTACTCTTTCCTAAATTCCAACTGGAAATTATTTTCATTTTCTTAAAAATTAGACAAAATTATTTCAAGGGAAGATTGATACCATCGTAAGTTTCACATTACAATTTAACAATTTTTGAATTACCAATGTTATATTTGACCTTTAAATGACTAATTCAGTAATTATTAATTACATTTGTTTATTATTCATGTAATATACTGTAGGAACATTCAATGTAAAATGACCACTGAATATTTTTTTAATGTTATTTTTATATAGTTTTTCAATCAACAAGATCTTAGATTTAAATGGATGTGTGTACACAAATTACTCAATACCAAAGCTGAAGGTAACGAAGTTTTAACCATTGTAAATTTCAGTCCCAAATCTTAATTTCATAAACAAATTCGCTTTTTTGAACAAAATTAAATCTTAGACCTAAATTGCTTTGAGAAAAGGGGGGGTCCAAAAACAATGAAAAGTGGTTTATATACATTGAGTGATCTGACAGTAAATTTTACTTTTATGGGATGGATCCACATTTTGGGTGCATTTTACGTTTGTCTTGTTCAGAGTTAATTAGAAAAGCAAAACAACCTGTAGTAATGACTTGTGTGTACCCAGTGACACAGGCCATTCCTCTCCCCCTTCCCCCTGGGGATGGGGATGGTGATGTTAAAACAAAGACATACATGTAATGGTCTGTATTCATATTTGTACTGTTCCCCATTCTCTCAAGATGGGAATGCTTGCAAACATGTTATTGGATACTGGTTCTGCTCTCTTGGTATAAATGACCAAGGTTCCCTCTTGGAACACTAATCTCCAGACAGTCTGGTGAACATGAAACACTGGGGTAAAAACCTTAGAAATACACATAATGGCCTGTATACATGTATTTTTTGTGCCCTTCCCCATTCTCTCAAGATGGGGATGCTTGCAAATATGTTATTGCCTCTACATCAATCTTTATCTACAACACAGGATACTGGTTGTGCCCTCATGGCATAAATGACCAGGGTTCCCTATTGGAACACTAATCTCCAGACAGTCTGGTGAACCTGAAACACTAAAGAGTTCTGATTTCTCTTACATTTCTCCAGAGCATACTGATCGAAACGTTGAGTTGTAACCTCCAGTTCTTTTCAGAACTAATTACTACTCAGTAGAGAATTTCACATGCTGTCACCGCAATTAGTCTTACTTCTCTTATATTTACTGTCGCAAAGTGTTATGTTGAAGAAAACAAAACCTTGTGAGACTTATCAGCAGTGACCTTTTTCATTTACTGGTTCTGCCCTCATGGTATAAAGGACCAATGGTTCCCTATTGGAGTACTAATCTCCAGACAGTCTGGTGAACCTGAAACACTGTGGTATAAACCCTACTCTATCATGAGAAAGTGGTACATGTATTTTAGATATGTATAGTTTTCATCTTCATCTTCTGGTTCTGCCCTTGTGGCATAAATGACCAGAGTTCACTATTGGAACACTAACCTCCAGACTGGTTGGTGAACCAGAAACACTGGGGTGGAAACCTTACTCTTTCATGATAGGTGTTCTGGGTTCTTTTACACGTACTGATCCTAGTCACCAAGACCTACATGTATGGCTTAAGCACACATCAGACCTACACTACTCTAGGCAATGTTGCTAAACTTGAATTACCAGCCACAGCTCTTCCAACTGAGCTTACTGGGCAAGTCTAAGAAAGACATGATATCATAGATACATGTATCATACATCTAGATATCATACAAGAGCCTCCTTGCATATCAGTCAAAGGCACATACAAAATCTTAATCAGCAGTTATTAGTACCAATACCCTAATAACCACTGACTGGTCTCCCATCCAAGTACTACTCTAAGACAATGTTGCTAAACTTGAATTACCAGCCACAGCTCTTCCAACTGAGCTTACTGGGCAAGTATAAGTAAATATTGTCACTTTGAAAACATCAGAGTCCACATTATCATTTAAGACTAGAGCAAAGTCTACTACAGTATGTATTATACTAATATCAGATCAACTTTTTTGCTGAGTTCTTACCCTCATCAGTGGATCCATCCCATTTATTGTAGTATGGTATGGTTCAGGATTTAACATCTCTGTCTTCCTTTAAAGCCAGAGTGCAACATTGGTAATGTTTGCAAAACTACATGTATTCCTATGAGGTATTGTGACTCAAAATATACATTAAATAACCGCTGTGTGAACAATTTAAGCTGAAAGCATCATCTTAGCCAAGACACAAATTAAACAAATTTAAAAATAATATATTTATGGTTTTTTAACAGAATTATTGATTGTGAAATGTCAGTACAAAAGTATTTTGTTTTTCTCTTCAAAATGACCACCGTGCAATCCTATGAAAATAATAGCTTTTGATCAATTCATATTGGGGACCGGCAAGCCCATCATGGAATTATTCTTGCAATACCAAATTATTTATCAAGATTTTGCCAATTATTTGAAGATTTCTTTCTTGCAATGATACAGAGACAAATCCTGAATCACATCGTATTTCCCATTACTGTGATATTTATTTGAAATGTATCAAATTGATATGCAAGTCACTCTCACTAACCGAGTCTGAATTCTGCATCCTAGTATCAAATGCAACCTTCAATGTGCAACTCAAACATTTTAAATAGGCAAAATTCTCTAGAAGGCTTCATACATGCAAAACTGCTTCTAAAAGTATCCTTACTTTCTTGGAATCAAGGTATTCATTAAACAACCAATGTGTAAAAGTTTTAGCTTATTACATTGTTGCATCATCAAGAAAATAATGAAAATGTATTCAGATATTTTTCATATTCATTGTAATTTAGAATTCTTGTCTCCAGAGGACAAAAATTCTGTTGGGAATTTATTTTAGTATTACTATATTTTAATCTTTTTGGCATTTTTTTACTGACAATTTTTTTTCTTCAAAAAGGAATCTTTTAACATCATTGAAACATGGTTGGTGAGAGTGGCTTGCATTTTGATTTGCTAAATTTAAAATTTGTGATGTATTTAAATTCGTGCTGTAACCTGAAAGTATTTAGCACTGAACTGTAGAAGCAGCAGAGTTGTACAAACGTGTGTGCCGGTCGGTGTGGCCCTCTACTGTCTGGAACGTGTGGTGACCTACTGACCCAGGTGCTATGGTTGGTATGTCTCTTGTTCAGTGAAATCTGGTTGATGTACCACTGGTACTCTACCCCATCAGTGTCCTTCCTTATATGATTGACAAGCTCATTTCAAATTTCTTACTCCAAAAACTAAGTATAGGAAAGAAAGGATTCGGTTGCCTGTTTAAGTCTTTGGGGGCCTGTATTATTTGGTGTCATGGACTGAGGACCATTGCACTTTTTTGATGATCATTTTGTTATCCTAAGTTGGTACCCGTCACTCTTTGTTCCTGTGTAAACAGGTCTACTTTTTGAGCAGGTCCTGATGACCAACTTTTTATACCGGACGTCTGCTTCTGATCTGAGGGGGCTCTGGACCTGATGGATGATGGTGACTTCTACCCAGTTGTCGGTGTGAGGGTTGGAGAAATGACATTCTGACATGGCTAGCACTTCACTCAGGTACTCAGGTTATTACATTGGTTTCACTTGTAGTAGGAAGTCAGTTTTTATCACAGGAGATATCAAAGATGACATTGAGGTTGTGTATAGGAAGGGAAGAGGGTCCTTCATTGTAAAAACACATTGTCTAAACAAGCTGTTGTTGTGCAAAGATAAATGATATTAAAAGATTATCTTTTTTTTTTTGCTATTTAACAAATGTGGTTTCAGTCCTCAGTGAATTTTTTGCTGTGTATCATGTTCAGATATAGTTTGGGAAATATTTAATAAATCTCAATTTGTGCATGAAATAAACATCTAACACATTTTTGACTAAACTGCTAAAACAATTGGTATAACAGATTTGTCCCAATAATAAAGTAGTAAACATAAATAATGCGTTATACCAGAGCCTCAATCCTCTGCATAATTAAACCATCAAACTCTAAATATAAAAGCACTTAAATAATTATTACAATTTCAAAAATTACCGAAAACTGTGCAAGGCTAAACCAAATTTAATGTATATTAGTTAGGAAATTAAATAGGAACAAAGTAAAAATTCAGTGAGATTCCTGTTTAGTTTTTCTAGTTTGTTGAACATTCAAAACGTTGAATGTTAGGAAACAACATATCCCTTTGAAAATTTATTCACTGGAAACTTTTTTTTATTTTGAGCTGAGCATGTAACCTCTATCTACAATCAATTTAGTCATTATTAATCCAATATGCCTCATCAATTTGAATTACAGTAGGTTTTCTGTGGGATTCTTTGAGATAAAAGAGTTGAACACTAAAACCAAGGATAAAATCCTAAAAATCCTTTATAAATAGAAAGTGACATTTTTACATGAAATATAAATATATACAATTGCACATTAGAACAATTAAAATAAAATAAATCCTAAACGTTCAAAACAAAAGCAGTGATGAATTTAAACTATATTTTCCTTTACTGATAATATTTCGGTAAATTTACTGTAAATTTAAAATATGAAAATAAAGTCAGTCTAACACTATGTATATGTAGCACAACAGCAGCTTGCAAGAAAGTATAATACCTGATTTTTGTCCATGGAAGTTCCTCGGATTTTGGGTTTCAGATATGCAAAATCAAATGTGTTTATTGCTCACATGACCAAATAGGTTGATAGAATTGGTTGATAGTAGTAATCTATCTTTTGGTTATTCAAGTCTATTAATTGGTCAAAGGTCAAAGATTTGAATACTTTAATATTCAGTGTTGTTCGGTGTTATTTAAGCTACTTATAAGTTTTAGAAGCCACCATTATTTATCATTTGACAACAAATGTGTTGAAATTTTATGAAAATATTTGTCACCCAATTCAACTGTTTTGTCAGGTTTAGCAAATACAAACATAATGGTGCATGATTATCAGGAAACACATCAACATTTGTATTCTGAGCCATGTAGGCCTACAGAAAGTTGAATGAAAAGTCAAAGGTGTAATACTTGATGGAAAAATACACAAGTTGTGTCTGAAAACGGAGGCAGACATCTTAGGTTTGTTATTAGCAAACATTGAATCATTTATGAGGTTGATCAGTAGGTCAAAGGTTAATAGATTATTCGTTCAAAGCATCAAAAATATTTTATGAAGTATTCATGTGAAGTCAAAGGTCATTTGTTGTAGTTGGTCAAGATGATTCTATTAAGCCTTTAATAGAGGAAGTCAGTGGTCATTTGTAAGTCTTTAGTATTCATGGTACGTTTATTTGGCATGTGAGCTTTAAGCACATATAATTAGCTTTGGATGGGCTGTTAACCATTATGGATTTATATTCAGTATTCTTGCATAAACCCAATGTCATCTATAATATCTCCTGTATCTCAAAATTTAAAGGTGTAACCACACTGATTTTAATTAACCAAAATGTTCTAAATCTTGCCTATTTTTGTATAGCCAAGATCAAATGTTTTGATGAAAAGATGTAATTAAAATATTCAAAGATTGATTATTTTTGAACAAATGTTATGCAGTGTGGTTCTTCCTACACAAGTGAAACCAAGATATTCCTGAGTACTCTGATTTGGTAGTTTTTATATTCAAAATGTTTGCAACAATTGTGAAGTTCGCCAGTCATGTTGGAATATTATTTCTCCGATCAGCATACTGTCATCTGGGCTGAAGTCGTCATCATTCTGATGGTCCAGGATTCAATTAGTGATGGAGTGGAAGAGTCCAAGGCGGCCTTTTACCATTTAACCAAAATTTATCACTGAAATGATTCCAAGAACAAAGCGGCCTGTTTGCCCGAACAGGGGGCGACGTCCTACAGTACACCTGATACAGGCTCATCAAACATTTAAGTGGGCAACAATGAATCTTTTTTGACCTTTGTTTTGGCTGTTGTTGACTTTTTATTAGGTAATTAAAAGAAACAATTAGCTTGTCAATCATATAGGGTAAGACACTGATGAGGCAGAGAACCAGTGGTACATCGGCTGGATTTCACTGAATAAGAGACATATCGGCCATAGCACTTGGGTCATTAGGTTGCCATACGTTCCAGACAGTAGAGGGCCACACCGACTGGCACACATGTTTGTACAACTCTGCTGCTGCTTCTAGAGTTCAGTGCAATGAATGTTATATACCATAATAAAACAAAGCAAAATTTCAAGAAATTGTTGTTCCTATGTCTTTATTTCATTATTTGTCATCATAAAACGGCCCAACACGCCCCCTTATATTTACCCCTCCCTTTTTAAACAAAAGTGGTTACCAAGGATATTTGATGTACAAATGGAACTTAAAGGGGTCTACAATACACATTTGTGCAGTACTACAATATAACATGATGGTTATTTGCATATGACCTGAGGTCATATGCAAAATAACCATCTTGTAATATTGTAGGGCCACATTTCAACTTGACATCATGTCTCTAATGTTCACATATTTGTCTGTAGCCTTGGCCAAAACACCCCCCTCTAGCAGCAATTTATAAGGCTAGTACAGACCAATACAGAAACTATTAGAGACTTGATCTCAAGTCCATGTGTATTGTAGCCCCTTTATTTAAAGATGTCATCTCATAACTTGTTACTGTGACCTTTCAGTTTTGTCCCAAGAGGGCACTTTTGTGATCTTGAAGCATCATTGGCTTGAATAAACTTATGTATTGAATTTATTCGTAAAAATCAGACAAATATTTTTCTTAGATTTTGGCTGGATTTGGATAAAAACAATGAAATCAGAAAGGTCACATTGCAAGGAAATAAATGACACCTTTAAACTTATATTCCATTTGAACATGTAAACTGTTAACTAGAAATGAGTCGGATTAAAATAAATGCCTTAAAACTTAGCTGAAGTTATGAAAATTATACAGTACTGTAATTTGAAACAGTTGCTTTGGATGGTATCCGTGGACAATTTTTGTTTTTAAATATTCAAGTTTTTTTATGTTAATATGTGATTACGTGGATTCTTCAGTAATTTAAATACCAGTCCAATTTAATTTGATCAGGAATATTATTATCCGACACATTCTATGGTAACAGTTTACTTGTGTCAGCTCAGTACTTATTTGCCATTTTCATGCCTCACCAGCAACACTGAAGGGGCATGTACACATTGTTATGGATTTCTTTGGTAAATTTTCAAACCAATTCTTTTTACATTATGACATTTTTGTCTGAAATGAGGCAAAGGACATTTAAGCACTGAGTCGACGAATTATCCTTGGTTAACCACTTTAGTTATATTCCTATCGATGGTGATAATTTGCCAGCTGATGCCTTTCTTACATGTATATCTAGTCAAGAAAATAAAGAGTTTACACTGCAGTTTATGAGGAAACAAACTTGAATGAAATTTTCATTTTATCCAAAGTAGTATTGCTTAGCAATAATAACACTGACAGTGCACATAAGATAATTGTTTAAATAAATGGCTGTAAAATGTCAATTTAAGCATGCTACATATTCATGTATGTATCAATTAGTTTTTAATATCAAATTGAAAATTTTCAACAATTTCCATACAAGGAAATCAACTAGTTTAATAACAGCAGCTTTCAGTGCTGAAAGTGTGCTAATTTAAAAAATAACATTTGAATAGTTTTTTGGATAAACAAATATATCAACTGGCAAATTAACAACCACCGAATAAATGCAATAAACGCAATAAATAATTCATGAGACAAGAAAACAGAAGAGTGCCCCAAGCACTCAAAGCCTAAAACCATTCTTTCATAACATGTCATACATCAATAGTTTGGCAATGTAATGTTGTCTTTAAAGGGAAGATTCAAAAGTGGTATTCTAAAGTTTAGGATGGTATCAAACATCCATTGAAATACGTTTGTCTGAGGTGATATCATTCTATTAAAATTAGTCAAGTTACTTGGGGTAAAATTCATTATGATCAAACATCTCTTGAAATGTATTTGTCTGAGGTGATATCATTCTATTAAAATTAGTCAAGTTACTTGGGGTAAAATTCGTTATGATCAAACATCCCTCGAAATGTGTTTGTCTGAGGTGATATCATTCTATTAAAATTAGTCAAGTTACTTGGGGTAAAATTCATTATGATCAAACATCCCTTGAAATACGTTTGTCTGAAGTGATATCATTCTATTAAAATTAGTCAAATTACCTGGGGTAAAATTCATTATGATTAAACATCCCTTGAAATATGTTTGTCTGAGGTGATATCATTCTATTAAAATTAGTCAAGTTATTTCCCAACTGAATTTACATCTTAACCAGTTCGCGTCGGAGGCCGTGTATACACGCAAAAATTTTTTTGCACCGCGGATCGGAGAGCGTCTAAACACGCCATAGGAAACTCAGGAATATTTGTATGCATGCTCGGTTGACGTGGTAACGAGCCGAGCGTACAGTGACGTGGCCACGCGCTGTGGAAGCTTCCATTAATGTGTTTGTGTGGGAAAAAGAAACCCGCACAGGGGCCCAGAAAAACTTTTTATTCCCGACGCGAACTGGTTAATAAGATCATCCATGTTAGAATGAATAAGCAGATATTTTTTCCAAATTGAAAATTTGAATGCATTGGTAAAACAGACTAGGGCATTTCTTTTCTTCAAGAATAAGATGAGATAAAAATTCCAACGTCCAAGGTTTAACCTTCTGCAGTAAAAATCAAGACACTCCCTCAAAAATCACTGGACAAGTCAACTTCAAATGTCAGAAAGCTCTCCAAAGTCCATTAAAAATGTGAAGCATTTCATATGGTACAGGTAGGTCTGCCAAACTTGTCACCCCTCTCCCCTGTTGATGCCATCAGACAGTGTGGATAAAGTACGACTGCAGTCACTTCACTCAAGATGTTCAAGCTACAGAGGTTTCACCATCCTTCACATTCTGTGGATATAGAAAGTCAATGAAACAGATTGTAATATTTGCATTTAAAGCTTAAAGATGGGTAATTTAAAAAATAATAATTCCAATGTGACACTGATTTGGTGTAAAATTAATGAGGTTATCAATCTAACCCATAAATAATTTTGTCTGAGATTTCTAAATTCACTGATGAATAGACTACAACTCGGGAACAAACTGTTTAGATTGAGTATACATACATACATGTACATTTCAATTAGTTTTTATTAATACAATTTCATAAAACAGAGCTATAATTACACTAAGGCCATGCCCTCCATTGCCCTGGTCTCGGTGCCCTTCACTCAGGAAAAGGACCCTTGCCCCTCCTACAATGAAATTCCAGGCCTGATAAATCATTATAAATATTGCACACTTTGTGCAAACAAATTCCAACAGTTTGGGATTACTGAGTTGGGGTAGTACCCACAGGCATATAACTAGAGTGTAGGAGGGGGAAATCTCCACAGCAAACATGACCAAAGCAATATATTTATCAATGATTTTTTTTTTATGCAGTTCATATTCTGAAACTAACTAACCTACATCTTTCGCAACATGCTGGCCGAAACACATTAGAGATTTCACTGAAGATTTCATCCAAAAATCATCCCAATTGTCTTCAGGATGACCTGTAACGGCATTGACCGCATGACTGGTTGACAAAACTTGTTGGTACAAAAAGTTCCAAAACTTGACCAAATAAATGTGTGACAAAGATAACACTCCTAAATGCCATGTTAGAATCATTTTTGAAAAATCAGAATGCATTTTCACTCTTTTCTCAAAAACGACTCCTTGTAATATGCTGCATTATTCAAACTTTCACACATGGGTTGTATATCTTGATTCATGAAGTAAAAGCACACTTGAAGTTTTGCCAATATTACCAATGTTGTACATTCCCTTTAACCCTCCTATAGGTTTAACACTCAAAGACACTCAAAATTTGTATGTCTCTCTTAACCCATTGACTTTGTGCAGTGCACTCAAGGAGGTCAAACCAAAACCAAGTACATACACAGCTCTGTGTGACTCTGTGGTTTGACCTATTGGCAATGCAACCAAAAATACTCAAGTGAGTGTCTGTGCGTGCCGTGCTGACTGGGCCAAATTTCAGCCTGGGCATAGGAGGGTTAATACACTATTAATTAATTAATTGAATGTTATCAGTTTCATATTAGCTAATGCTTAGTGTTAAGTTAGTGATGGTCTCCTCAGAAACTGTTCCATCTGAAACCTCAATTTTAATATTTGCATCCGTTTTTTTACTCAAGAAATTTTTACTAAACCACCCCATATCCTTCAAAATCTGGCTGCTTGTTTTGTTATATTTGGATGTATTCTGTACTAGAGGCCTATATAACTGTACTAACAAACTGAACTACTAAATTCATAAGTTCAAACATTGAGTGTTTATGCTACTGCATGGTGATTGACGTTGATGGATTGAAGAAATAGGTACCTAGCACAAAATCCTTGGTGGTTGTTATCTAATTAGATGGAAACAAAAGTAAAATTTTCACCAAAAAACGCCTTGACAAAATTGTGAGTGCCTGGTAAATGAGAAAAATACTGTTGCTAAGATCAAATTCAACTGTTACTCATTATCACAGAAATTATTAAGAGGTTCTTTTAAGAATATTGTGAATAATTTCTCAGTTTTCTCTAGGCTTGGGCGATATCGATTTTTTTCATCCACGATATATCACGATTTTCGATATTATCGTGATTATTTGTTTTTCATTCACACATGATTGCTTTATAACCAATAACCACAGGTATGTACCCTTATACAAGCGTCACAATAAATTGCAAATTCATTTGCATAGTGTGTACGTACTTCTGAAGTAGTTCGCTTTTGTTTCACACTTCCTAAAGCTGAAAAGACTGTCCTAATTTCATTTCCATGGAATTTTTGATTTTTTTAATTGCGGTTTTCAGATATCTCGATAACTTGAAAAGGTTCTCGATATCGTAATCGAATAAAAAAACGTATCGCGATATTCGATATTATCGTGTTATCACCCAAGCTTAGTTTTGTCATGACATCATAATCATGCAGAATGCAACAGATGTAAATTCTGTTGGATCTTGTTATAGTGAGCAGAGGACTAAAGATATTGTTCTTGATGATGGATCTTGTAGGCTTCACAAGTTAAACAAGTGATGGATGTTGTTGCATTGAGCAGAGTTTCTATCCTCTGGAGGGGGTTAGGGGGATGTATCAACTGAACATTTTACAAGTTGGTTGTTTGAAGGAAGGTAACACTTTTCATAATTTCACAAGAAAAAGTGACTACATGAAATGTTAAATTTACTATTAAGTTAACCCTCCTACTGTTTGACCATTTGAAACCATTCAAAATTTTCACTTACCAAAATGCCGATTGGTTTTGTACACACATGGTGATACCATTTGAACAGTGTTGGTAGCAAGCTTTACTACCATTCAAATCCATTCAAATGCATAGAGGGTCCATTGATTCACCACTTAGAAGTATCCAAACAAGGTTTTGTATTAGCTGACCTACCATTCAAAACCATTTGGGGGAAATCAATACTGTACAGTTATTTCACCATTCAAAACCACAAAAGCGAATGGTTTCAAATGGTTCATCAACTTGTATGAAAAAGGTACCAGAAGTACTAGGAGTGTTAATGGTATCACACATCCTCCGTAGAATACAACCGCCACTTTTCTATCCAAATATGACAAATATCACATTTTCCTTTAAAGCAGGACGTCAACGGAATATATTACAGTGTTTTGATGCTGTTAGGCTTACAAGAAGTGTGTAATGATTACTTCTATATGATTAAAATTCAAATAAAGTAATTTCTTAATGTAAAAAAAAATTCATTTTGATCAGCATTTCACTATCTAGAAAAGTCGTGTTTCGCAAAAAGCCCGAACTCATGAATAATTCATATAGTAGTTGTGACGTACAATCAAGGACTGGCATTCGCTGTTTATGCCCACATGTCATGAGTGTCCATGTGGACGTACGAAGCTCTATATTTTCTGCAGTCCAACTATCAGACAACTTTAATCTATTCTAAGCAGCTTCAAAACTCCAAGTATTATTTTAAAAATAATTTCATTCCCTTACCCGTATCTTCTCTCTCTTCTCAAATGCTGTGCCTGTATGTTTGGTTCGCCTCGCCATGCCTCCTCGGAGTCTCCGGCACTTAACGAGGACTCGGCCGACGAACTCCCAGTCGTACTCACTTGCCTTCTCTCGATATTTGACGCTTTCAAAGTTGGAACAGAGCCTTGCTTCAAACGATATTTGGTATCCAAACCAAAACTTTCTTTCACTTGACTGGAAGAATCTCTACAGTCGCCCGTAAAATGGGCTGAACAAATCAACGACCATTTTGTCAACGTGAAATCCTTTCGTGTATTGTTCACGAACTTCACCCACTCCTTGGAAGCCTTGATTCCGCGGAAATCGGAAAAACTAACCTCTGGATTGTTGGTGGCACTTCTTGTACATCCACCAACAGCACATGTGCTAGGCATTATGCCGTCTTACACAAAATCGTCAAAACGGGAAAAATCATGTGTATCAGCTTCGAGCAAGTAAAATCCCCATTGCCAAACACAAAGACAAAAAGCGGCTTCCTTTATTTATGCCCCAGATAGTACGTCACACTTACGCTGGTTTACGTGGCCGTTGGTATTTCACCGCTCATTTCAGACAGTATTTCTATGGGCCTTGCTGGGAACCATGAAAGCTGCCAGCCAACGGCGAGAAAAACCACTCGCTCAGAAATCTAAGAAGGGGGGCTATTTTTTACAATCAAAATTAAACAAAATAACGGGGAATAAAACCATCGTACTGATAATGAAATAATAACTAAACACAACATAAACAAGACTCAGGAGACGATTTAGTGTACGAGCTCTCGTTGAAGTCCATCTTTAAAAGATTATTTTTGATATAAGATATCATCTCAATACGTAGATTTTTTTTTACATACATGGCAAAAATGTATGTAGCATACATGTACATTAAATGAAATTGGACACGGAAATATTAACTACTTTTACATGCAAGTACTAAAGAGAGGTTACATAATAAAGTGCTGAAAAAGGTTCAAATTAATCACAACAAACATTGGTGACACATGTCATGGACAGGGAGATGGAAGACAATCTTATTTTGTCAGACTAGCTGCTTTCAGAATACCACTCAAAAAAGGTTAGCCAAATGCCTTCTCAGTTTATTATTAAAATCATGATATATCTTATATCTACAATCACCTGTTCTACTTATTGCCCAATTGTAGACCGCAATCCTTTTATCTGTTAAGAAAAATGATGTAAATTTTTGGTGCTGTTTCGGCAATTATCAACCAACTTTTTGATTGACCCACTCATAATGTGTAGCCCATGATGCCCCCTTTCAAATGGTGTCATTTTCAGGAAAAAATGTCATATCCAACTGTCAATTTTTACGTGTTTTTTTGGATTCTTTTGCAACCACTAACCAGTTAAAAAGTTATGTTATCGATTTTTGAGGGTACAGAAAGCAAAAACTATCTTTAAAATCCACTTTTATGATGGTTTTCGGACTTTATTTCCCTTCTCAAAAAATCCTCCCCTTCAGAAAATAGAAGAATCATATTATAGTTGCCACTGCGCATACATGTACGCTGACCATGCTGGTCACTAATTGGGGAGTTGACAAGATCAGACTGACATGACTGAGGAAGTCATCGTATACCGAAAATGCCTGATTTTTCATTAAATAAATATCCTGGAATAATTTGAAGTATATGTCCATCATCATCTATATGTTCTCCACCTTACTGAGCAGGTAAGATTACATTATTAGTTATAATGAACGAGAAAAAGTGGCGGTTGGATACAACATTCTTCCCCATTTTCATAATGGTACAGTCCTTGGAACCTGTGCAGTACTGCCGTGATTTGTAACTTTGTTAATATTAACAGTGTAATGATAAGAAAATGTGGAGACAATTTATCCCATAACAATTGCAATAAACAAACTCCGGCAATATTTTATTTAAAAAGGGTGATATATATTTGATATCATTATCAGCTATATTTTTGGAATATCGTGAACATCGTCAAGTTCAAAAACTTAACTGATTTAGCCGATAATTTGTTGAATATCGTGATATTGTCCAGGCCTAATGATAGAGGGAAAGTGTCGTCAAGTAGGATTGGAAATCGATATTTTGGGAGATTTTGAGCAATGAAATGTATGTACATCCGGTGAGATTGACCATTGTGTCGTCTGCTAAAAACACATGCTTAGACATTGTGCAAAAGTGGCGGTTGGGTCGATATTCTTTCCCATCCTCTGAAATGTTTGTCCGAGTTACTATCAAGTATCATTTTAATATAATTAATGAAGTAATTGTGTAACCAAATAATCAACTTGTTCTCCCTTCTAGAAGCAGAACCTTGTTTCACATATTTGTAAGGGAATGCACTTAAGCCACGCCCCTCTGAAGACTCCCTTTTCGGGGGCCAAACAAACCAAATGTCACACACAGCTACTGAACAAATTACATGGATAAGGCTTTCCCCTCCAGACCACAACATACCATTACCCAAAAAAATATCATAAGCCAGGCCTTTTGAGATACAGGGGTGGTACTATAGTATAAGCCCACCCAACCGCCCACCCACCCTCCTTCAGCCCTTCTGAATCCACCCACTGGAAAGAATTTACCCTCATTTTTTTCCACATAAAATTTTACCTTTCAAAAACTTCGCATGTCAGAAGACACATTATGAGGTCATTCGAACTTGTGGGAATTTTATTTGTGCACAACAGACAACTTTGGACGGCAGCCATTTTACCTCCGTTTGAATCTTCCCGCCACGGCATTTCCCCGGGATATGACATATTTACTTATTTACCTCAACGCTGAAATACACTCGGGAGAAATATCCAGCTCAGCAGTCTTCCTCATACATGGTGTTTCATTTCGAAGTCAACTTTTATCATAGGGAAACAGGAAAATTTACAGAAATTTCAGAATACTTCTCGTTGATTTTTCAACACACGTGGCAAGCGGCGTCTTTGAAATAATGCTGTACGCGCATGTGCTCTTTCGGCCGATGACGTGCTGCGCCAGCTGTGCACAAAATAGTTGACCAGCCAGCGTATTTGTTTTTTACACCGCAGCGACGGGTTTTGTGCGCATTTCGCCCTTGTGTCAAGACTATGAACCCATTCAGTACGCATGCGCGCGAAGGGAATTTCGACACGCAAAAAAAACCTACCATCAACCATGGAGGAAGAATCCTCCATGCATCAACGGAGAGGGAATGGCTCCATGAGTTCCACTGCAGAGCGCCATGGTCGACTGCAGCTTGGAGTTTTCTATCGTCGCGCGCCTAGGGTTTCGTAGTCTCTCTCTCAAGACCGGAATTGGCATTTTTACTGCACAAAACCCGTCGCTGCGGTGTAAAAAACAAATACGCGACCAGCCACTCTTAAATGGCTCTAACGTAAGAATTAACGTTTTTTAAAAAAAGAGTTTTGCTTGTTAATGGCAAACATTTATACAGAATTTACACTTCGAAGAATGACGATTCAGATGAGGGTGGATGACATTCTCAGTTTTGACCTTAAAGGTTATTTTCAAGGTCAAAACTATGATGGGGAAAGTTTATGTAAGTGAAATTTATTATGAAAATCAAATATTTAAGACAAAACTAAAGTATATGACATACTGGCTGACCCCAAAGTGTGGTCTTACAGGTAATTTGCGGTCATTTAAGATCAAATTGTGGAAAGGGCCGGGACTAAAAATTCATTCTCCCAACCGACAGTAATATATATTGCATTTAAAGTAATGGTTGGCAAAAAGGAGAAAACAGTGTCTGTTATTTATTATAAGTTCCTATAGGCCTATTATTATTATTTTTTATTTATTTATTTATTTATTTTGTACATTCTGGTTAGGTTGGACCAACAATTTATTGGCGCTTGACAAAAGCTATAATTAATACAATATTTCACCCGATCCCCGTGTCCCAATACGACCGGTGAACGGTAATGCCAGACGGCCCCCAAATAAATAGTTAGAAATATTTTCTTGTCCAAACTAGCTCGTTTGATTTTGCTGATTTTGCTTTGTTTTATTTTTGTTTAGTTTTTTAGTTTTTTAGTTTTTTGCACGTTTTTTTTTTGGCCAAACGGCGGTTCATTACATCAAACTTTCCAAAATTTTGGATTAAAGAGAACATTTTCTGATGGCAGCCCTAATTAGCTGATCAAAAGTTTAAAAAAAGAAAGAAAGGATACGGAGGGAGTCCAGTGTATTGCCCTAGAATGGGGCTAACTTGCGTCCTTTTCCGTTTAGACAAAAAAATTACTTGAATTATTAATATTATGTGCGTATCCGTACCGCAATGAAAAATAAGTGACAGTGTGTCGTCTGCTAGAAATAATATTGTTGTGGCGCGCGCCCTCTCAATCCTAAAATAGAGTATCATGCATGCAATGTAAACATTCGTGCTCATGTATCAGAATCTCCCATTGGCCATACTTTCTACAATTATCCAACACCATCCAATCATATTTGTTGTGACGGCTGTATCATAGTTGTAAACAAGGCACACAAGTCATCGCAGCAACGTAGCACTAGCACTAACAGATATAGTTGATGATCATATTTTACAGCAACGAAATCATGGATAAACTTGTGATTGTTTCAGGGTTGTTGTTCTTCATAGCTGATATTTTTGCTGTGGCGAGTCTGGCAAATCCAGAATGGGTCATTTCTGATGACGCAAGTGAGTCACGTTAAATGCTGCCTTATGTTGATTTTGCATTGATTTTTGGCTAACGCTGACGTTACTCGTTAGCCTGGCATTATTATCAAAGTTAAATAGGGCCAGTCATCAAGATCACCGCCACCGGTAATGACCGGGGTACCGTCACCCAGACATCCAGTCACTTGCCCTGTTTATGGGGCTAGGTTTTGGCCTTTTGCTTTGCTGCTGGTATGGGCAAATCACATGAACTAAAGTTCATGAAAGTTAGCGAATCATCTTCATAAGTTCAGTCAAACATCAAAGACATAGGCCTAGGCTATATAAAATGCTAAATAGTAACACTACATTAGTAGTATGGTTAGTTAACAGTTTATTTATTTATTTATTTACGTCATCTTTAATGAGGGTAAACTCCGATCAGTGCACAGCACTGCTTTCCATGGAGGCCCTCAGTACAAATAGGCCTACAGTAATAATAAAAACAAAACGTACATCATACAAGCTAAAAACATCAAAAGCACATACAGAAATTATCAAAAGGTACAAATTACAAATTATTTGAACTTAAAATGTGCTCCTTGACATAGTTGAGCTAGACTAACAAGTAACATTAGTCAATAACTGTGTTACTGTTAGGACACTTTCAGTTTCATGGTAATATGCGCCATGTTTTTTACCAGGCAAAATTGTTTATTTAGAACCTGCGTTGCCATCTGCTACCCAGCACTCGAACTTCACACTCACTTCTGGAGGACACGAGAAGTTTGATCTTTGGGTCGCAGATGGCAGTGCAGGTTCTAAATAAACAAATTTGCCCCGTGAAAAACGTGTTACCGTGATAGGGTTTATTTGGCACCTGGCAAACTTGGCACCCACAAACTTGGTACCTTGTCCCTGACCTTGCGAACTCGGTACCAACAAACTCGTCATCTGAACCTTAAACAACTCAGCACCGGACAAACTCAACACACAAACTACAAAGAAATACACAGCAGAATTCCAACTTTTATTATGGAAAGAATGTCGAACCCAACCGCCACTTGTGCACAATTTCTAAGCATGTGTTTGTAGCATACTGTATTACTCAAAATATTGTTTCCACTTGACTACACTTTCCTCTCCTGTCTGCTAAAAACACATGCTTAGACATTGTGCACAAGTGGTGGTTGGGTTTCAACATTCTTTCCCCCCAATGTCCTACCATTCTGACTCCAACCTAACAGCAGAAATTAAAAACTTTCCCCATATTTTTACCTGTTGTCAAAGGCTAAGTTTTGTCTTCCCATGTCCTCTTACATAGCGGTTAAAAAATGTCAGAACTTTTCATAGTACACTGACACCAAACTCAAAGATGGATAAAATGAAAACAAACATTTCAGGCAAGAAATGTTCAGAAATGATGGTTGGACATGGTTTGAGCAAACAATGTATATTGAGTCTCGTTATTCTTCCCGAGTACCAAAGGTCTCAGCAATGTTATTCATTTTTGAAATTCCATCTTAATACCTTACGTTATTTTTTACCCTATCGTTTTAAAGGAATAAAAAAACTAATGTAAACTTGTTTTAAAACTAATGTGAAAGTTTCATCTCAGTGTTTGAGAAAATGACAGACAACTTTAACAGATTTAGTTTCAAATAACTTTTTGAAATTTGTCATGATAATTACATGATAATTCAATCTCGGCTTGTAATTTATTTTAATGAAGGTAATTTTAAGATTGGCTTGACATCCCAGTGCATGACAATTTTTGGACGTGACCCAGTATGTCTGGCACCCAACCTCTCACCTGAATGGGAAGCAACACTTATTTTCATTGTGCTCGGCATCCTGTGCTTAACAGTCACATGTAGTCTGTTGGTGCTATCACTCAAGAAGTCAACTGCCGTGAAGTATGCAAGATGGGCAGCATTTACTGCAAGTAAGCCATTTTTGTATAATAAGTAATAAGTTTGTTGTTGGTTTTCCTTTTGTCACATGTTTCTGATTGTAACATGGAAAACTAATAGGAAATTCCAGAAATTCTGGAATGATTCCACAAAGGAATCATGATTCAATTTGGAATCTGTTCCAAATTTGGTGCACAATATTAACATTAAATATAGTGTAATTTATGGCAGTGCATGAGGGCACTCTGTCAAACACGACAACCAACTCTGTCCTCAGTCCTCACAGGTACCCATTTACTCCTGGGTGGAGAGAAGCAATTATGGTAAAGTATTTTGCTCAAGGACACAAGCACCCAGGAATAAAATCAAATCCTTATAATATATGGATGCAATTACAGAACTTTTACCAAAAGTACACACTTTTTTAAAAGCTTGTGGTAAAATGTCTGTAAATGGGTCCATACTTAAAGGGACAATATCATCACGATCAGAACAAACTTTCAACAGGGCACGGAATCAGTGTCTTAGTTTAAGATAAACACGGTGACTGAAAATTACTGGCTCATTTATGCAGCAGCAATGGTAAATATGACCTTATCATGTGGGGTATTATTTTCAGTCATTGAGTTCATCTAAAACTAGCACTCTGATTCCATGCCCTGTTGATCATGACGATATTGTCCCTTTAACTTGATCTTCACTTTTTCCTAAATAATTATAAAAAAAAAAAAAATTAGTCTGTTGGGTATCTGCTCAGACAAGTAACTTTCATTTAAATCTTTGATCATTTATGTTTTTAAGAATGCCTTAAGTACATGGGGCTTTAACACACAGTACTGTGATTTCTCAGGATTTTTAACAAATCTCCCTTTACCTCACAATTTTCTTGAAAGAAGAGAAGTAGCCACCAAGGAAAGAAAGAAGTAGCCTGTATTGTGTCCAAAAATCTAGTTTCTTGTTTGTGGCACGTGGAGAGTCTGTAAATCCTCCAAAATTAAACATCCAGGAGGTTCAGGGGGCTTTGTCCTCTTAGACCAAAGGGAGACCCCAGGCCTGCTACCCATTTTTCAGGATTTTTCCTTTTGTCAAATCACACCCCTGAAAACATGTTTAATATGTATCACAACTTACTATGCTGTAAGGCTGTGCCGGGTATCCGGGTATCCGGGTACCCGGATACCCGACCGAAACTGTACTTACGAAATGGTTCCATTTTTTGGTTCCCATTAACCGTAAACGACTTTTGAAAATTCTGAACGAACATTTAAGCCACACAAATGGAAGTTTTTGTGTGGGGAATGGGGCTGCTATGAGTCGTTTTTAATATAGAGGTGGGAAATTATTACAGTACATGTAAGTCCACATTTATTATGACTCTAATAAAACAAGAGAAACTTGTGTTCATATTAGTTATTTTATACATTCGTATTAGTATTTATATGTTTTGATGAAATGTTTACGGGTACCCAATTTCAGGTATCCGGTTCCCGAAATAACCGAAAACGCACAGCCTTACTGTACTGTTGTAGGATTTGAGGCTTTGCGTGGTGGAGGTAAATGTTATTGAGTTCTTTCGGGTATACCATGTAATGATCTCTTTTTGGAAAAAGTGATGGCTCTGAGAAGAGCTCTTCTCAGAGCCATCACTTTTTCCAAAAAGAGATCATTACATGGTATACCCGAAAGAAATCAATAACTTACTGTACTGTGTTAACAAGTTCTGTGTTGATATTTTCATTGCCAGTGGTTCTCTTCTGTATTGCTGCACTCATCTTCCCCATTGGTTTTTACGTGGATGAGATCGGCGGAGAGCCTTACAGATTGCCCAACACTGTCAAAGTGGGCTCGTCCTACGTCATGTTCATCATGGCCATTTTCCTCACGATCATCTCAGAATTATTTGCTGGTAAAATATGCCTCCCAAGACTTTGACATCCAAACGGGCAGTATATTATATTCAAGTATTCAGAGTCAGAACAGCCATCCACGTCCAGTCAACGCCACTATTGGTATTCATAATTTAATTAATCATCAGCTCATTTATAAAAGGTCACTAACCCTAACCTTCCCAAATCCTCCAAAATCCTCTTTGCCAAAGTGAAGTATTTTGGAGGATTGAGGTTATTAGGCATACTTGCCTTTCCATGGTACATGTACATCCATGTTTGTTGTAGTGATTGCAAGGTCAGTGCTTGGGTCAGTGGACGCTGTTTATTGCTCCATGCATGCAGGGAGGGTCCCTGGCCATGTACATGTACATGTATCACAGATTAGAAACACACGTGTGCATACATGTGCTTGCTTCACTACTGAAGGATTTTGGAGGATTCAGGTTATGTGTAAGCAAATGGGCCTAGGGAGTTAAAGGGACAATATCGTCACGATCAACAGGACATGGAATCAGAGTGCTAGTTTTAGGTTAACTTAGTGACTGCTGCATAAATGGGCCAGTAATATTCAGTCACTGTGTTCACCTTAACCCTCCTACAATCAGTGCAATTTTTGAAACAACCCATTCAGGCCACTCCAAGCTTATGCAGTTGTTGTAGGGTCTCCCATTGATACATCATTGCAGTTCAAACAACCAGCTGTAACCAGACCATGTATTTTGATTGTATTATAAATACACCTATACAAAACCACAAAGACTGGTTTGTAATGGCCTTCAGTGTGTTTTGAGTATGTAATCAGAGATGGTCTTATTTACAGTGGCCTTGGGTGGCACTGGGTTGATTTTGTAAGATTACTTGGAAAGGACAGCAGTGGCTTGTATGCTTTAAAGGTTGGTGAAGAACATATTGGAAATTTAGTGGATCGGAGTGGCCTCCATGTGAAACTAGGACACCGATTCCATACCCTGTTGAAAGTCTGCTCCGATCATGACGATATTGTCCCTTTAACCCTAACCATGCTCAATGCAACAAGATGCAACTAGTGTTAAACAGTTGTTGTATCTTGGTGCAAAAGAACCATTGTTCTAGCTGGTGGATCCTGTTGCATTGAGCAGCCTGCATACTTTTCTGTTAATAATGTGTGTGGACTTATATAGCGCACGTATCCACCAACTGAGTGGTGCTCAAGGCGCTGTTGTTGTATTTTGTTGCATTCAGTTGCATTCAGGAGGGTGTCAGTGAAATGTCTGTATGGGATTACTGTAACTTAGTTGTCATAGTGCAAAAAAGGCATTACTTCCATATATTTAAGCTATGGCATTTATGCATCAGAATTTTGATCCTGTTCAAAAGAACAGAAAGTAAAAATTTAAAAAACAAGGAAAAAACTTTTGTTTAAAATTATTAGCTCATCAGTTTAGTACATGTGTATTCATTCATTAAGTGCCTTTTTATTAACCCTAGCCCCCTAGGTATTCTGGCTAGGAACCTTCCTGAATCCTCCAAAATCCATCAGTGCACTTTTGGAAACATGCACTTCAAAATGCACTTCAAAATGCACCATGCATTTTCATTGATCTTTCATATTCAGCACTTATGGCCTGTAAATCTTGCCAAGTAGTAAATTTGCCCCGTCTGAAGAGGTGAAAGTACCAGTTTCCAACAGTGCAGAATTTTTCCCAAAAAGTGCCCCTTGGAGGATTTTGATGGATTTTGGGTGGTTAGGTTTAACCCTCCTACTGATACTATAGACCATTTGAAACCATTCAAAATTTCCACTTACCAAAATGGCCATTGGTTTTGTACACACATGGTGATACCATTTGAAAAGTGTTGGTAGCAAGCTTTACTACCATTCAAATCTATTCAAATGGTTTTTGAATGGTAGATACACTACACCATGGTGTGTTTCCATAGCCGAAGGTTTCAAATGGTGAATGTACTACACAGTGGCTTATAAATCATTCAAATGGTTTTGAATGGTGGATACACTACACCTTGGTGTGTTTCACAAAACGAATGGTTTCAAATGGTGCATCAACTTGTCTGAAAAAGGCACCAAAAGTAGGAGGGTTGTGTAAACTAAACCGATCTTCACTATCATTTATTTATTTTCGTATTAATGTTCTCCACTCCGAACAAGGTATTAACCAGGATTTGCAAATAGTGCATCACAAGATGTTAGACCAACCGGTTTAGTGCATTGGACTTGTGTTCTGATGGCTGAGTCGTCAGAATGTGGGTTCAAATCTTGGCCGCGACTTGCATCCTTGAGTAAGACACTTCACTGTACAGTGCTCCTCTTCACCCAGGAGTTTTAATGGGTAACTGTGAGGGTAGAGGTTAATATTGTGGTTGAAAAAGCTTCTAATGTGCTACGTAGCTCAGGGCTGTATACTCCCCAGGGAACTGAGAAAGTTTAAGGATTGATATTGGCCCAATGACCAGGGATAATAATGTAAAAGCGCCTTGTATCCTTTGGCAATTGGGTGCTCTATACATCCAGTTATTATTAGTTTTGGAAAAACAGGGTCAAACCTGGAGTTTCCTTCTTGAAGGGGCATGGCAATTCTATTACAAAATCTTAATGTCTTTGGGAACTTTTCGAAGGGGGCACCAAAGCTAGAATCAGGGTAGCCCCAAAGATCTGATGTCACACTTGGAGGCTTGTGAAAGACGCCAGATACCGGCCACTCAATTTTAATGGAGATTCAACTTTGACCATGGTTGGTAGCTAGCGTGCGCACCTCGAAGCGTGACATTGGATCTTCGACACAATGTATCCTTGATTGAATGGTATACACTAAGTCTGTCTCTATCCTTGATAGGATAAAGATGGGGGACCAGTCTAGAACTGAAGCTGAAGCAGTGGCCTCAATGAAATCATAAATGTAGAATATGTATGGCCGATTCAGTGGTAACTCGCATTTTACGCCAATTTTCAAACCAGCCTATGTCCTGAATTTGTACAATTTTCTATAAGGAACGCTTGACCTCCATGCTTATGTAGTAAATGAACAGTTTTATATACATGGTTTATTTTAGAGGCACAATATTATTTTTCTCACAATTGGAGGTTGCAAACTGGCTTTTCCTGAGGAAATAGTTTATAATTTTTCAATTTACCTAGTAGTGTAATTGTTTATCATTCCACCATCATGTATTCTTCGAAGGGAAGGTACAACTTTGAATGTTACCAAAATATCAAATAAACATCTTATTATTTCAAAAAATTGTTGGTGTTAAGTTGGTACACGTATATCGATCTTCCTGAGAAATCATTTTGTCTGATGTGCTTTCATCTTAGAGAAAACAGGACTTGTTATGTCGAATTTACATAAAGCAATATTTTGTAAAACATAAAAACAGAAGAAAAAACATGTAACAGTTTGTTGTTGTATTCTCAAACAATGGAGCACCAATCGACTAATCCGGTGATCAATGTTTTCCGCCATTACTGCGGTGGTACCACACTGAACGCGCGTCACACGCATTTTTAAATACGCGGTACGGTAGCGTTTCGCCAAATAGAGTGCATAGATTGGTTGAAGAAGAACTGGACTGCGTAGAAAATGAACCCTTGACACAGAATGCCACAGCAGTTATGGCAGCGCCCAGTGAACTGGTTGACGGATTAGTCTATTGTGATAAAACTTTCACAGGTTAGTTATATAATATATGCATTTCTTGAAAAGCTAGACGGTGGAAATTATTGTACAGTTTATTGAAATTATTGTTACCAAATACCAATGTTGTACTTTCCCTTTACATAAGCAGTAACCAGTAACTTTGTATAATTTACCTAATTCAATATAATTTTATTTAGTTGTACCGGTACACATATATTTTTGTATCCTTGTTTTTAACTCTAAGAGAGTATTATTGTGTCAGGTCAAGTTAGTGTAAATGTATAAATCGTTGTGTGCCCGGAAGAAGGACGTAACAAAAGTGTGACCGGCAAAAGGTCGTAAGCAATATAATGTGCAAAATTGTGGTTCAAGAAAACTGAGTGTGAAAATTTGGTTGTTTTTCTGCCATTTGTAAGTCATTGTAGGAAAGTTAAATTCTGCATGGGAATGGAAAAACATGTCTTGGGAGTAATTCTAGCAACAAATATGTAACAGTTATGCCCTACTTTTTTTCAAAGGAGCCATTTTATTGCTTACGACCTTCTGCTGGGACAAAAAGTTGTACTTTGTGTGTCGGAAAGAAGATCATAGAGCCTTATGACCTTCTTCCGGGGACATGACGAAATTTGGTGTGTGTTTGTGCCTTTGTACATACATGTACTATGTGCAAGTATTGTGATTTAAAGATGTATTGTACATGTCCATGACTTTTTCACCGGTGATTCCCAGTAATTTTTTATTTTTTGATTCCCAGTATATTTTCCTCAACTGGGAAATATAAACAAATACTCTAAAAGGACAAATTTCATTTTAAAAACTATCAAAGACATGTTTTTACAGTAATATACATCTAGGCACTTAACTACAGATGAACCATGCCTTTTGAGTTTTATTTTGTGAAATTTATTTTTGTTTAGGCTAAATCATACATTTTGAGTAAAAACCAAAGTTGGCTGGAAAGTGTGAAATAATCACAAACCTGCATCTTTAAAGGGACAATATCGTCATGGTCAGAGCAGACTTTCAACAGTGCATGAAATTGGTGTCCTAGTTTAAGTGATTGAAAATTACTGGCATATTTATGCAGCAGCATTATGACCTTATCATGTGGGGTATTATGGCAGTCACTGAGTGAACCCTCCTACCATAGCTGCACTTTATTGGCAAGAAGCTATATAGGTAAAAATCAGCCAACTGCCTGTTTTGACTGTTGACCCAAGTGTGCACACAGGGGCATTTTGACCACCCTGAACAATACCAGACAATGCTTTCACCAGTCAAGAAAGGTCTAATCATTTTGACCTGTAAATGTACTTACTGCACATAAGGTTTGACAGTGTTCGACTTTTCAGTGCACTAGATATACCTTGGCAAGTATATCAACATTTTGACTGATTTTGACCCTTGTAGTAGTAGGAGGGTTAATCTAAAACTAGCAATCTGATTCCATGCCCTTTTGATCATGATGATATTGTCCCTTTAACACAATAAGCAAGTTTGTTATCATAAAAAATTGGTTAGTTGGTTAGTTGCTTTCAGTATACAGAAGCATTGTAGTGCATAAAGTGTTTGCGTTGTCCATCTATTCAAGTCCTTCTGAGAAGACACTACAAAAATAGTGTTTAGAATTTAAACACATTTCTAAACACTTTTATTCACATGTTTAGCCTGAAACATGTTTAGATTGTGGTTTTCTGTGATGTGTGTTTGAATGAATGCTAAAAACCATATGAACAGGTGTCAAAAAGCTAAGCACGTTTAGCTTTGTGACATATTCATTATTTTGTGTGTGTGTGTTGTATTGCTGTAAGACCAAATAAGTCTCCGGTTTCTGGTCATAGGTCGGCTTAAGAATCGGTGCGATGATGCACCTTTTTGGGGGATCTTTTTGATAAGGTGATACATGTTAACGTGTGTACGTGGTTATTGGAACCAGACCAAATTTCCCATACACAAGTATGGTGGCTAAGAGAAGCCGCACAAATCAAGCAAACGTTCATACCCCTGTGTGAAAACAGGGAATTCCAATCGATCCAGCAATTTTTGCTGCAATTGCTATCGTTTCATAGCAAAAAAAAATGCTATGAAATTTAAAAAAAAAAATTCTGGATCGATTGGAATTCTGCTGTTTTAAATGACTTTTTTTTACATCGGGGCATACACGTTTGCCTGATTTGTGTGGCCTCTCTTAGCCACCATAATTTGTGTATGGGACATTTGGTCTGGTTTCAATAACTAAGTATATACATGTACATTTATCACTTAAAAAAACTACCAAAAAACAAAAGCATGTCACCGCACTGATTTTGAAGCCGACCTAGGACCAGAAACCAGAGACATTTTATTTTGGCCTTAGAGCAACTCTTTATGGGAACAGCTATGTACCATAATCACAGCTATGTACCATATATGTTACACATAATCACCAAATATCCTTCTTTTCCAGTGTTCTGCAGTATAATTTTAATAATATTTTATCGGTATTTTATAAAAACCTTTTGTTTTCTATAAATGTAACTATGCAATATTTTACACTGGTATTTGTCTTGTCCAGAGAATGGCAAGTACTATGTAAGTGAACTTATTTTTGTATAATTTTGTATACATGTCTTTATACATCTTGCTTTGTGAGTGATCATAACAGTTTGAATAAACTAATGTAGAAATTACAGGCATAAATTGTCAGCTGAATTATGAATGGCGGTTATTTTATTTTATTCCTCATGTACAGGATTTGCCATTTACTTGGGGGGGAGGGTGGTTCGGTGGTATAGCTAAGATTGTTTCTGGGAGGTGGGGAGGGGGCAGAGACAAGCAGAATTTCTGACCTAAAATGAAAACATACAAGGAAAACACTTGTCATGTTGCATGCTGCAGACTGTTGTTTGTTGATTTTGGCATGATTTTTTAATGGTTTATGTTCATTTTCAAATTCTCAAAAGCAGTGTTTTTTCTATTAAACGGAAGGAATAACATTGGCGGTTGAAAATCGAGTAAAACCTTCTCTAAATAGGCTGTTCTCTTTGTAAGAAGTTATGAACGTGTATGAACCCGTATGCCGTTGGCGTTTTACAAATAGGCCCTACCTGTCCATCAATTATTCTGCACCCTGTGGATGATTTTGTAAGGGGAAGTTAGGTCCGAAATATATATTATATTTAGCGAGTTAAAATGGATATCCCTTAAAAAATATGTGAAAAGTGGCCCGGGCTCACTATATGGACCTAAGACTCGGTCCTCAAATTAAAAATTTCCCTTTTTTTCCGAAATCCAAACGCCATAAGTGGTTGAAATTATGAGCTTGCGGACGGATTGGTTTTTTTAATAAGGAGCTGATATTTAACTTTATTAGCTGGGTCAAAGCACGGAGGAAGGAACCTAACTTAAACAGAAGCAACCATCTTTTTTTTCAATTCCGAACCACTCATGCAGATGGCATGATCATATGAAATACTGTAACGAGGTGTCAGACTAATTAACCCGTTCTGGATATTATGATTGTTAGACATTGCTGTTATTTTTAGTTAAGTCGGAAATAATCGACCGAAGCTGTGAACAGTCGGAAAAGTTGGCTTCCCGGAAACATCTCTAACAAAAGTCCTATCACTGCAGATTTTCGGATGTTTGTCCAACTAATGAAAATTATTATAGCTTTATTTAATTAAGGGGTATTTCCCGTACACAAAAACATTCTTTATTTCCGAAATGTATGTCAAAAGCGGGTTTGGGGCTTTTGTCAAGCGCAGCGGCGTAGCCGGGGGCAGGGGGGGGGGGGGGGGGTGGGGGGGCTGGGGAACGTGTCCCCCACAAATTTCCAGTCCCCCCAGGTTCCCCTCACGAAAAATCCCGATAGTGCCCCCACTGAAAAAGTCCTGGCTACGCTGCCTGGTCAAGCGCCAATAAATTGTTGGTCCAACCTAACTAGATTGTACAAAAGGTAAAAATTTAATATAAACTTACACAAATGTAACGTATAATATACACTGTTTTCTCCTTTTTGCCAACCATTACTTTAAATGCAATATATATTATTGTCGATTGGGAGAATTATTTTCTAGTCCTTTCTCCATCCACAATTTGATCTTAAATGACCGCAAATTTACCTTGAAAATTACTTTTAAGACCAAAATTTGGGATCATCCAGTGTCATACACTTATTTTGTCTTAAGATTTTGTGTTAAGATTTGATTTTCATAATAAATTTCATCAACATAAATTTTCGCCCATCATTTGATTTTGAATGACCTTAGTTAGTGACCTTGAAAATAACCTTTAAGGTCAAAACTGAGAATCATCCACCCTCATCTGAATCGCCATCCTTCGAAGTGTAAGTTCTGTATAAAGTTTGGCATTAACAAACACAACAATAACAAAAACAAACGTTTTGCTCATTTCTAGAGCCTTTTTTCAAATAGTGGCTGATCAACTGTCTCATAAGTGCGCAGGTACTTGGCGCAGCGCGTCATCGGAGAAAGAGCACATGCGCATACAGCATTATTTCAAAGACGCCGCCTGCCACGTGTGTTGAAAAATCAACGAGAAGTACTCTGAAATTTCTGTAAATTTTTCCTGTTTCCCTGTGATAAAAGTTGACTTCGAAATGAAACACCGTGTACGAGGAAGACTGCTGAGCTGGATAATTCTCCCAAGTGTATTTCAGCGCTGAGGTAAAGAAGTAAATATGCCATATCCTGGGGAAATGCCTTGGCGGGAAGATTCAAACGGTGATAAAATGGCTGCCGTCCAAAGTTGTGCACAAATAAAATTCCCACATTTTCTGAAAATATAAAATACAAGTTGAAATGCCCTCATAATGTGTCCTCTGACATATGCAAAGTTTTTAAAAGGTAAAAGTTTGTGTGGAATAACCATTTTTCCAGGGAGTTGCATGGTTTCCGAAAAGTCGAAGGGGGGTGGGCTTTATACCACCCCCGGTTTTCCAAAAGGCCTGGGGTATTTTGTGGTCTGCAGGGGAAAGCCTTATATCCATGTAATCTGTTCATTAGCTGTGTGTGACATTTGGCCCCCGAAAAGGCAGTCTCTGGAGGGGCGTGGCTTAAGTGTATCTGGGTAGAATGTCGTATCCGACCGCCACTTTTTCTCATTAAATATAACCAATAATGTAATCTTACCTACCTAAGGTGGAGAACACATGGATGATGATGGACATATACTTCAAATTATTCCAGGATATTTATTCCATGAAAAATCAGGCATTTTTGTTATACGATGACTTCCTCGGTCATGTCTGATCTTGTCAATTCCCCAATTAGTGACCAACACGGTCATTGTACATGCACAGTGGCAACTATAATAGGATCCTTCTTTTTCTGAAGGGGAGGATTTTTTTTAGAAGGGAAATAAAGTCTGAAAACCATCATGAAAAGTGTATTTTAAAGATAGTTTTTGCTTTTCTGTATGCCAAAAAATCGATAGAATAATTTTTAACTGGTTAGTGGTTGCAAAAAAATTCCTTAAAAAGTGGTGGTTGGATACGACATTCTTTCCTAGTTTACATCATTTTTCTTAACAAATAAAAGGACTGCAGTCTATGATTGGGCAATAAGTAGAACAGGTGATAATTGTAGATATAAAATATATAATCATAATTTTAATCATAAACTGAGAGGAAGGCATTTGGCTAATCTGTTTTGAGTGGTATTCTGAAAGCAGCTAGCCTGACAAAATAAGATCTGGCTTCCATCTCCCTGTCCATGATATACACGTGTCACCAATGTTTGTCGTAATGACCAGCAAAAACCAAAGCACCCGGCTCATTTTGAAGTGATTAATTTGAACCATTTTCAGCACTTCATGCAACTTCTTTTTAGTACTTGCATGTAAAAGTAGTTAATATTTCTGTGTCCAATTTCATTTAATGTACATGCTACATATATTTTTGCCATGTATGTTAAAACAAAAATCCACGTATTGAGACGATAATACCTTATATCAAAAATAATCTTTTAAAGGAAAATCTGTGATATTTGTCATATTTGGATAGAAAAGTGGCAGTTGTATTTTACAGAGGATGTTTGATACCATCAACTTAACAGTAAATTTAACGTTTCATGTCGTCACTTTTTCTTGTGAAATTACCTTCCTTCAAACAACCAACTTGTAAAATGTTCAGTTGATACATGTACATCCCCCTAATCCCCTCCAGTGGCTAGAAACC